>JAWWLV010000088.1:136459124-136507668 GCA_035041135.1 Platyrinchus mystaceus
TCCGTTGTCCCAAGGAGAGTAGTAAGATATTTGCTATTCTTTGCTAGATCTTGGGCTATTGATCGGGATATATATATTGGGATATATATATTTCATTTTGGGTTTTGTTCCTTTTTATTCCCTTCCCCGTTCCCTTTCCGTTTTCCTTGCAGAATTGTATATATATTTCAATTGTATATAATTGTATATAAGCAAATATATTTATATATATATTGCTTTAGCTGTCTCTCGTTTCGGTTCTCTTGGGTTTTTTTCTTTTTCCCCTCTTGTCCCTTGGTTTGGGGGGGGGGGAACTTCTTGTGGTAGGGTTTGGAGACTTGGCAGGGAGCCAGCTCCAAAACATATCAAACAGATTAAATGTCAAGGCACTGAAAGCAGCAACAGAACTTGATCTCACCTAGGACCCTCATTTCTGCCCATGGCCCAGGAGTTCCACTTCAACCCAGCCAGGAGCTGTCAATGCCCTCCACCCATTCTACAGATGTCTGTCAGATGAATGCCTTGGCCCTATGATGTAGTGGGCTTAGCCCTGTAAGGACTTTCAGCCCTATGTTGGTATCCTATCACAATCCTGGCCCTCATCCTGTTTCTTTTTTTCTCCCTGCATGCAACCTGGCCTTGGTTCATTGTTTGCCATGTTGCCATGGCTACTTATGGGCCCTGTTACCAGCCACTGGTTCTGCCCCCCATATTCAGCCCCTTTGTGACTCCATGAAGGAGGGCGCAGTCTGTATGAAAGTGACCCTCAGTTTCATGTTCCTCGTCTTCCAGTCCTTGTTGCTCCCTGATAATAAAATTTCATTTAATTGGATATATTTCAAGGCAACTTCAAAATCTGCCTGTATTCATAGGAAAATAAATCCTCCAGGAATGCACATTTGATTTTCATATTAAACTAGGACATTAAAATTATTACTCTTGATTACTTTTTATGGGTTACTTGGTATAGATTCATAAAATAATTCAGGTTGGAGGAACCTCAGGAGGGTTGTAGTCTAACCTCCTGCTCAAAGTAGGGTCAATTAGAAGATCACATCTCAGAGGGGAGATTCCACAACCCCTCTGGGCAATTTTGGTTAGTATATCTGGCTTTCCATTCACTTCAATGAAGACCCATCTCACTAGGCTCCATACAAGTATTTGAAGAATGCTCTGACCCTTCCCTATCCCCAATCAAGAATGAAGACCAGACTGAAGAAGCCCATCTCCCTAACTCTCCTTGGAGGGTAAGTGCTCTATGGTGACCCTTTCCTGAACTTGCTGCAATTTTTCAGCATCTTTCTTGCACTGAGGATCCAGCATTGAATGCCATATTCCAGATTTAAGAGCTGTGGAAAGGGAACTATCAGCTTCCCACAATTTACTGCCTACACTTGCATAGTAGCCCAGTATGTCAATAGCTACCATTGCTTCCAGGGTGCGCTGTTGACTCACGTAACAAGTAGTTGAAACTTACCTTTATTCTGCTACATGAACAGAACATTTTATCAGTGTTTTCCCAAGAAGACCTTCTACAGAAAAAATGATTTCCGACCCAAAGCAATGATATGAAATGAACAGGACTTCCTGATACACTCATTTTCTTACAAAAGAGAGTACAGAATACCTATGAGAGCTTAAAGAATGAAAAATATTCAAAGGAGTCTGAAAGGAATTATAGAAAAGCTATTGGTTTATTTTTCCCTGAAGGTGACCTTCTCTGTGATGTGAAAATCAACACTAGATGTATCTTGTGATATTTAGTGGCAAGACAAGAAGGGTCTGTAGCTCAGGCCTTGAAATAAAGCCTCTGATTTGCTTCAAAACTCTAATAGTATTGCCCTTCAACAAACCTACTGTTTGATCTGGATATATAAGTATATATAAGTTTGGGTTGTATAACAAACAAACAGATTGAATTGTTGCCAGAGAATAAAAACCAAACAACTTTGAATAGATGCCCAGTCTGTTGCAATTATTTAGTTCCTTTAGATTGTTTCTAAATATAAAATTTCTTCTGTGTTGATAACCATCCTTAGAATTCTGTGTAATTTCTGTGGGAAATGCAAAGTTATGATTATGTTCTCCTGTGCTACGTTTACACAGATTAAAACTAGAAGATGACATATGTTAAACTTAAATTTTTATTCTTAAAATGGTGTGATAATAGTAGCAATATTCATTTCAAAATAAAGAAAGTAAACTGGAAAGTCACTTTGGCTTTGCACTTTTAAATAGTATAGGGAAAATTTAAACACTAATGTATTGAATTCTTCAGTTTTTCCTGCTTGTGAAAGATCTATGAACATAACTAATTTATATAACTATTATTAATTTAGTTGCACTCCAAGACAAAAAAGAGTTAGTGGATCAGATGAATTGTCATGAAGTCCTAATTTCTCATCATATTTAGGCCGATCTGCAGACCATATCATTAAATCTAGAGCAACATCAAGTAAATTCTGTGAATAAGTTTCCTAGCTTCAGATTTTCAAAGAAGTGGACAAATTCAGAAATAGGCTCAAAGCTACTCTTGTCTTTGTTGCAAACAGACTAAAACCACAGGAAAAATCCACCAGGAAATAACAGGGACAACGATCAGACAAATTGGTTGTGGGTAGCAGTATGGAAGGGCTTTTGACTCATCCTAGTGCTCTGATGAGGAAAGGATGAATACAGTTGCAATATTGCTGTGGCCTTTCAGCAGTCCCACCAGATGAAAGTTCCAGGTGTTCTAGGAGTCAATGCAACGTTCATCTACATGTAAGACAACCAGTGTGACCCGAGGGCAGGAACAGTAATAATGACATAAGTACTTACGTTTTTCACCATGTTACACACATTTATATGACAATGGTTTAAAACTGCTTAACAATTCTGGGGAACAGGGTGAAAAATGCTAATACTCTAATATCTGTGATCTTGCCATGTATTCTGTCAAAGAAGAGAAAAACCCCCACACACCTATGTGTTGCAGTGTGCCTAGGTATGGCTTGTATTTACACCTACACGTCCTAGTTATTTATGCCTGCTTTATAGCCATAGTGAGAAAAGAAACGGGATGGCACTCTGGAATTGTTTACCTCTGCCCTCTGCTCTACAGGGAGTCTACAATGACAATACAGGATATTGACATCAGCACTGTAGTGTATATTGGAAGTCTTGTGAAGTGAATCCTGACCACCTAATCCCTCACACGTGATAGGATTTATAAACTGATGTAGCAGTCTTTAAAAATGTCACCTACAAGATAGTACTGGGATTAAAGGAAAGAGCTAAGGGAAGAATTCAGTAGACATTAAAATGAAAGCTAAAAACACCTCCTAGGGAAAGGAAACCAATTCCAAAAAAAAAACCAGGACAGTATCCTTTTCCTTTCCCTTGCATTTTTGCCACAGGTAGTACTGGCAGCGAAGACATGATCTTCATGGACATTCTGTCAATCAAATAAATGAACTTGACACAACTTTTATAATACAGAGACAGATTAAGAGAAAAGAACTCCATCCCTTAGAAGAGAGCAGTGAGAGTATGCTCACATGGGAAAGCCAACCTTAAAACCAAAGGGGGGGTTTACAGGTAAGAGGCTGGAAAAAAGAGACCTAAATCTCAGGGGAAATTGAAGTAGTCCAGGAGAAAAATCGGTGTTTTGTTAAAATTTCAAGTTCTTAAATTAATTTTCTCTTTTGCAGATATTCCTAATCTGTAATACAAATTTAATCTTTGGGATTTTTTTTTCATGTTTAGTCTATCATTTCAAGTCTGTATAGTGATCAAACTGGATTCAAGTGAATATAACAGGCACACTATATAATCTTTTTCATGAAAGACTCAAATCCAAACACGACAAACTTGCTCCTTGGAGCCTTTGCAACTCAAAATAATCTTAGGAATCCAAGATATTTTGATCCATTTTCTTCTAAGTAAAAGTCAGTTTTGTGTACCCAGTAAATTTGTCAGCAGACATTAAGTACTGAAATGCAGATAAGTGGTGAGTCTATTTACAACTGGAAGATTTATAATCTCCTTTTGTCATTTTGCATTACACATGTTGCATCAAGATGAAGATTTGATAAATGTTTTAAATTAAGGTAAATGGGCTGTTTTCAATGGAACAATGTTTTCTCATACCGTCAGTCTTATGTGTCTCATTCATGATTTTGGTTTCTTAGGTTGCTCAGCATTTTTGAGCCATACAGCAGACTGGATCAGAGAAAAGGATGAGGGAACAATACAGATGTAACAAAATTTTTTTTTCATCTATATTAATTCTCTGATCTGGCTTCCTACCTAGCCTTGTGAGTGTTACAATGAGCTGAGAGGGAGAAAGAAACATGACAACAGACAACCACCAGACCAAGTCTGTAGCATCTCAAAAGCAATAGTGACATTAAATGATCAAATTCAAGTAATTTTCTTTCCAATCCTTTTTCAATGCCTTTTACTGCTCTCTAGTTCTGGCTTAATCTCACCAAGTTGATGGTAACCCCCCTGACAACTTCTCTAATACTGCAATTTTTTCTTTTGGTCCATTGGTCAAAATTGAAACCTGTTGCCTACCAAAACCAATGTGAGGAACTCCTGTGTTATACAAGTCTTCATATCATTTAGCAGTTGTAACCAAATCTGTTTCATCAGTGCTTAGCTTCTGTCTCCTTTTCCATTTTAATCTCTCAGTAATTTCTTCTTTTGATTTGTCCAATTAACTCCTTGTTTTTGAGCAACCTTTCCTAGGTTTATTGAATGTTATTTTATGCTGAACTTTAAGAGGTATCCTATGAATAATAAATAAATAAATATATTTAAATTACAAAGAAGGCTTTAGAAAAAGACCCTATACAGTGACTCAAACTGAAATAAAGTAGGTTTAGATTAGATATTATGAAAAGGATCATGTTAATAATGCCAAGGTTGCAGGTTCAATCCCTGTACAGGCCATTCACTTCAGAGTTGGACCTCATGATTCTTGTGGGTCCCTTCCAACCCAAAACAATCTGCGATTCTGTGAAAAATTCTTTGCTGTGAGGGTGGTGAGTCACTGGAACACGTTGAGAGAACTTGTGTATGTGCCATCCCTGAAAGTGTTTAGGGTCTGGTTGGATGGAGCTTTGAGCAACCTGGTCCAGTGGAAGGTGTCCCTGACCACAGCAGGGGGATTGGAACTTGACTAGGAGTCTGTATTTCATTGCATCTCACCAATATGTGAAGTTAGAATGTATTTGAGGTGTGACAGCAGCAGAATTGTGGGTGTTAAGCAGGAAGTTTTTCCAAATGAAGATGCTTCATGCCCAGAATAACACATTCTTATTGCTTGCAATAAGAGCTCTTGTGACAAGTACAGAATTGAGCAATGCTATACTGTAATTAAAGATGACACAGCATGTTGATATTTAACAGCAATACTTGTCTATAAACATCTTATTCTTGTCATCTGTCTACTTAATATTAACTAGTAATCCAGAGAGACAGGGTGCTGCGAGGAATAAGCACAGACTTTCATTTCTGCATCACCAGTTCAGACCCTGACTCACATGTTCATGTTGAGAAGACATAGTTTAGTAGCATTTTCTTACCCTGTGATTTCAAATCATTTCCCATAGGGTGCATATCTTCATCACAAAATCAACTCTACAACTGTCGCCAAGTGCATCGGCATTGATTATACCTTTAGAGAGACTGGGAATTGAATGCTACAGGTGGCAATGATATCTGGTCCTAAAAGAACTAAGGACATTTATTGCTTAGAAGCACACTGACAGAACAGTAGGGGAAGGACAACATAGATGCTAAATTCAACTTAAAAAAACCCAACTTTTTTTATCCTGACGCTTTATTTTCTTCTTTAATTACACAATAAATATATATAAGAAAGAATCCTAATTTTCTATTTTTTTTCCTATGAAAGCAGTAGGATTGCTTTCTGATATCAGGTTTGTTAATTTTCTCAATATACACTTCAGATGCTTTTTTATAGCAGAGAAACTGCAGAATGTAAAATGAAAATCAAAAGGAAAAGAAGGTACGAGAATTCTGCACCAAAACCTGAGCTGATAATCATATATTTTTAATTATTTCATTGCTGTTATTTTCAGAAAATTCTTTAAAAAATGTCTTACTTATACTGAACTGATGTTTTTAAAACATGTAATTTTCTACAATTTTATAAAAAAAGTATGAAGAATTCATCAGGAATTAATGAATTCATCAAAAATCAAGAATTCATTATGCTTTTTTCTTTAAATAAATATCTGTTTAAAGGAAATAGGTTAGCTTTGGAGTTTTAAAGCATTTCTAATGTAGAACTGCATTTAAAAAAAGTTTTAAAATTGTGCCAATATTTTGCAGCAACTTTTCCAACTACATCTATAGTATGTATCTTAGATAAGCAGCTCAGCTAAATAATTTTTAGCTGTAACATGCCACTTATGGTACATGAGATTTCAGTGGCCTGCTGCCAACCACCTGACAAAGGAATGGATTTTTATTTTATTTTGTGTTATTCAGATAGGGATTCAAAGGAGAACAGCCAGAAGATTAATATTAACTTTTATTTAATTATTTTATTTACATATATATACATACATATATAATTCAACTTTTATTTAATAATAAATTGCTTCCAATTATTTTAACTTCTTGTTTTCAAATTTTAAGGCACTTGACTGACCATTTACTTCACAGCATTATTATCCATCCATTCTCAAAGCTGTCTAAATTTACAGAGTTTTGCTTGTCTGACCTCGTAGGCTAATGAGAAATTCTCTGTTAGGAGCTGATCAAAAAAGAAAATATCTTCCATAATAAAATTTTATTTTATTTTAATAGGCAGAGATTTTCAGTGCTGAGTAAGCAACTGTTCTTCTCCTCCTGTTAAAATAAAATCGCCATCACAATCACACCTAAATGGTTATAATGGTATTGTTCTGGATACCATGGGTATCCAGATAAGTATGACTATCTTGTTACTAAGTGTCCAAATATGAATTTAACATAAATGTGAAACACTGGCAAACTTTGAAAATCCGTTTATGACAAATTTAGTCTCTTCTTAAGTTATAGTACTGTACTGTTGAAATGCATGTTATCTTCATGAACAAATCTCTCCATCTGTAGAGTTCCTACTGATTAATTTTTGAAGAATTTTTAAGATAGCCTGCTGAGCATTCTGAACCTATTCTTGCAGATCTGTGTATTTTGATATCATTGATAAAAAAGTTCTATCAAAGCTAACATAAATCAAAGCCAAAATGCCATCAAATACCAAATGCAGATCGAAGGATTCAGCCGTGTAGTTCTAGAGGTGTAAGAGCCACTTTTCAGCAACTCCATTTTTATAAACTGCATGGATATTTCAAAGTCTGCTATTGTGTATTGCTATTTGAATATTTCATTGAACTGTAACTTAGAAAAAGCATGAAGGAAGTAACTGCTTATAAACATGGAGCTGCATTTAATTTGATAGTTTAATGAACAGTATATACTAGTTCCTGCAGAGTACTCTTTCAGCTATATTGGATTACAGTTATCACTACTTGTCTAGACATGGGATCAAAATGTGAATCTTAAATTAGATTTTGTCAGGGTATTGTACTTATCTTAATAATATGACAGTCCAGTAGCAGAAGAATATAAGTTCACCAAGAAAACCTTGGAATCTCTTGGGAAATTTCTTTCAAGACTTGCAGTGTATATTCAATTAGTTTTTTAATGAAAAATGACACTGAAAATATAAGAAAAAAACTTAAGGCTGACATATAATTAAGATTTTAAATTAATCACTATCTTAGTTAAACTTCAATATGAGGCATGTATCGAAATGATAAATTACAGTACAATAAGTTGACAAATATGGCTTATTTAACAACATTACTCTGAAAGAAAAAAATTAAACAGAAGACATTGAAATAATAAGCGGATTTTTACCAACTAAGGGAGAGACATCTTGTTTTTCTAATAATTAAACATTTCTCAAGGCAGAAGAAATTATAGGTTAGTCATCAGTCTTCAACTTTCAAAGAATGACTTTTTTGCAGATCCTAAAAAAAATAAATATATTTCCATTCATTTTGCCTGGCACAAAATTATGCATGTTCTATGGCTGTCTAATCAATCAATCTTTTTATTTATTTATTTTTTAATATTTATCCAAGAAAATTTAGCACTGAACAGACATTTACTAAAGTCAAACTGCTAATTATGATAGAATAAAACACTAAGTCTATAATCAAGCACATGTCTATGAGGGTTTTTTTCTAAAAATTATATGTTATTTTTTAAATGAAAGGACAGGGAAGGGAAGGAGAAGTCTACCTAGATGAATTTGTCACGTATTCTCTCAAAAATAGGATGACAAATATTTGGCAGCAGAAACAAACTTACTTTGCATACTGAAAATAACGTGACACAGCCATCCATACTAAGACTCATCCACATGACCTTTGAGAGGTACTAGTGGTTAGACACTCCCTCCTGCATGGTACAGTCCCCTGCCTGCAAGCCAGGCCTCTAATTTCATACCCATTGCTTCTTGCCTGGAGCTCAGACACATAATTTCACAGAGCAATTGCTGTTTGTTCAGCTTCACAGCTGCTACTTCATGCTATTCACCAATGTGAGGGGTAATAACATGGCCAAAGGAAACCTTAAGTAGATCAAAAGTTGGTATGGGATTCTGAGGAGAAGAATGAGGGGCACGTGATCCCTGATGGTGTTGGTATCCCTTTCAATCCTTCTGGTGCATCCAGCAGACCAATGCCAAGTTGCAGAGTTGCCTTCAAGGGTTTCACCTTCTTAATCATAGTACCTCATCTGAAGATGAAGTAGGGCTGCTGGGAAGAAATGAAACTACCTGATCAAGGCAAAGAAGAACACAAGTGCAACTGGACTTCTTTAACTCAAAGGAGAGCTTTTAGAAATAGTTTACCAAGGGACAGGGACCTAACAATAGAGCAGAAGAGAAGAAAATTGAGCCCAGGTTTAGAAGGAAGCTGAGAAGTAAGTACTAAAATTGGGACACTAGACTTTAAGACATCTTATTTGGATTTATTTGGGGAATTTTTAGGCAGAATCTCCTGGGAAGCAATTATGAGAAGGAAGGGCAGGCAGAGAGACGGCTGATTTTTTTAAATGACAGCCCAACTATTTTAAGGGGAAGTGAACTTTGGCAAATGATTCATGAGGTTAACATGGGAAATTCTTAATGAACTACAACGCAAAGAAGATTGGCCCAAAAATGTGAAAAAAAGGGACAGACAACAAGAAAGGCATACAGAAATGGGGCAAAATGAAGAAGGTCGAAGTCCAAGGGGCATTCCCACTAGTGAGGGGTTATACAACAGGATTCTATAAGTATGCTAGAAGCAAAAAACAGGCAGGGAAAAGTGCAGATACACCAGTGAGTGTAACAGACAACAATATACAATATGGAAAAGGCCAAAGAACTCTATGCCTTATGTGCATCATTCTTCACAACAAATAAACTCTTCATGCACCAGTCCAGTTGGGAAGGAGAGAGGTAGTCAATTTTGGGTTTACGTTGAGAAGTTGAATATATTGACATTCACAGATTCACCCAAGCTGTCCCACCATGACTGAAAAGCTGCTGTTAGTAATCCATGGCTTATTATAGCAATCAGTGGTAGTCCTTCATGATTAGACAGACTAGTGATACACCTGTCCCAGTGAAAGCAAGAGGGATCACCACAGGCACCATAAACTAATAACCCTTTCCTTAGTTCCTAAAGTAGTCTAAAGAGCACATTTTTGTAATCCATTTTCCATCACCTGAAGGGTGAAGCTACTTAGGAATAGTCAGCACAGACTTTCCAAGGGCAAATTATGCTTGATGAACTCAAATGACATTTAAGGATCTGAAGGGATAAGTGGCCACTGCATTCAGCAGCTCTGGGGCCTGGATATTTATCTTGCGTGGTCACAGGACCCCACTCTGGGGCATCTTGAGACCTGGCAGTGTCTGACTCAAGCCAATGGACCTCCTTGCTGTTTTTCCATTTGTAGATTTAACCAGTTGCACAGCTGAGCAAGTATCCCAGAGGAACACACAGACACACACAAGACACTCACACAACAGGCTACAGACCAGCACAGGCCAGACTCTGCCTTCAACAGCACCCACCTCAACATGAGCACTGGAAGCCAAGTGCCCTCTTTGGCTGGCAGACACAGGAGGCCACTCTTGAAAGTGCACACGCAGGACTACCTAAGTTCACAAGCACATGTACATTCACAGGTCCCACAAGTACCAGAATGATTGCTGTCTGCCTGGCACTCCTGCCCAAACCCCTGGCCCTCTTACTGGCCCCAGGGGTCCCCTGCTCACTGGCTGGTTCAGCTTGATGCCCACTAGCAAACATGAAGTACTGATATGCTTGTCCAGCATAGACTCTGTGCTCACCTGACACCTAATCCCAGATCCAGGACCTCCTGCCTACTGGCAAGTCCACCTGGAAGTATGCTGGTGAGTGACACATGCAGATGCCTGTGTCACTGCCTCAGTACCTGTCACACGATCTCAGTACCTGTCACACGATCTGCTCCGAGGGCTGGCGTTGAGCCCCTCACTTGCTTCACTCATGTTGTATCCTCCTGATAGCTGTTTTTTGGGACTTACATTATTCCCACCTGATTGGTGGCAGATGAGACCCCCACCCAATCCAGCAGATGGCACTGAGACCCCACTCTCTCCAGCAGCTGATACCACAGGCCAGGGTCACCTACACACCCAGTCTGGCTCCAGTAGCACTCACTCCAGTGGCACTCAGCCCTTTAAACCCCCGCACACACAGGGCAGAGAGCAAGATTGCTCTGAGAGTGAAAAAACCATTTCATAAGAGGATAGGACAGGTTGTGGTGATCACGTGCAGGGCTCAGCCAGATGAGTGTACCAACCAGAGCCCTTTTTCACACAATACTCACAAAATTATGAAAATGCAGAAGAATGACACAAAACAATTCAGTATTTGGAACAAATTACTTTATGTTAAGATTTTTAAAAGCCCATATTAAAGAGTACTCAGAAGTGTGTGATTTTATTGCAGTACTTAAGAACCTGCATAAGAGCTCAACAGACGCTAATACTAAGGGCTCTGTAATTTAGCAGATAAAAGCAGAACAAAAGCCAGTGGCTGGAAGTTACAAAATCAGAATTAAAAAGTTTTACTTCTAAGTGAGACATAGTGATCAGTGCAATCAAAGAAAATTTTCTTAAAGCTTGATATCATCAAGAGCTAAATTTGTTTCCAGGAGTTATTCTTTAGCCAAATCCAAATTAGTGTTTTCAGTATCAAGAAAATGGTGTGAAACGCTATAAAAATTTAACAGATTAAGTTCACAAGATTACTTTTCTTTATTTCCTCTGGATCTATACAGGAATGATGGTACCAATAAAACATATAGGTAATACAGGTAGAAGCACCAAGGCAACCTAGTACTGATTTCATACAGGGTGATTGTCTTCTGTGTTACAGCTTTACAGGTACATCTGACATTAAGATGAGCACGATAGTCCTAAGGCAATGATGGATTGTGACACTCAGGCTACACTGGGTGAACTGAAAGAAAAAAAACAGATTTTCCCAGCTAATATCTATTTCATTTAGTGACACTATTAACTGACAGAGTATATTTTGGAAAAGATTCTTATAATTTTAAGAAAATACTGTATAGGAAGATGTCATGGTGGCTATTCATCTCTGTATGATACATGGGAAAGAATACTGATGTATAGTTTTTCCACATAAAATAACTGAGATATGTAAAAAAATTTAATAGACTTTTTGTTTTGCTTTTTCTTGTCTGGATTGATGCTGAAGTACCAATAATAGGATCAAACTCAGGGCAATATCCTGCTATTGTTTATTCCAACATAAAATTTGTGCAACTTTATGTCTCTTAACTGAGACTGCAAATACATCATTATAAAAAATCACTTTAAAACATGACCTAGCACCATGTCTTATAGCTTAAATATTTATTTAATCTTTCTGTAAACTTTTTTAAGCTTTTATAACTCCATTTACTAATTTTTAAATAATGCAATACGTTAACTTTCCCTTTACCTTCCCTATAAAAAGGGAGTTCAGAACTACCTACCACCATAATGACTGTCTTGAAGAATGATGCAATAAAGTCAAAGTCTGATAAGTATCTTTTATGTTTTCTTTTTCCCTGAATATACAGTAATTTTATCTCTGTATCATGTGCTGTGGAGAGTAGATACAAGTCCATAACCAAGCATTAGTCGGACGTTTTCCATCCATACCCATACCCATACCCATATCCATATCCAAGACTAGAAGGATATGCTAGATAATTTTATGGGACTTTGTAGACAATGTGGCAGATGTTCATACATTCAGACAAAATACAGAAACTCCAGCAGCTTTATTTTCTTCTTGTTATCCAACAGGTTGAATGTAAGTAAAAATAGAGAATATAGATTGCCTTATATTTAGCATATTTTCTTGTTAGATTTAGTAAGTTTGGTTGTCAAAATAGGAGTTTCCATTACAGATGTAACTGTTTATGTAATTTAATCATTCTCTATTTAAGTTTTCCTTCCTTTCTCTTCCTTTTACAAAATATTAGGCAAATTCAACCTAATTCCATTTTTACTAAGGGTTTGCTGAAGCAATGCAATGACAGAGGGCAGCCATACCCACAACAGTTATGGCAGACTCTAAACAGCAGCAACAAAAAGAGCCTATAATATCATCAGGTAGTAAGCCTGGTGACAACTTTACAGCTTAAAGTCTGGCTTTTGCAACTCCAAACTGGCAAACAACCCTTCAGTGGACTTTTGTAGAGAGCACTCCAACACTAAACAATAATGCTTTAGTATTCCTTTAAATTTTATACTAAGTTAGCATTGATATTCTTAGCTTAATACAGCTAGTACTTCATGAACCTTACCTAAATTCAAGATTTAGATTATGTGTAACCACATTTCTGAATTCTGATATGGAGGAGAGCTAAAAATAGGTTATCCTGTTTGTTCATTCTCTAGCTCTATACCAACTGCCAAAATTATTTTTAGCATCCACATCTTGGCACATTTAAGTCCTACTAGTATTTCTGATCTACATGCTTCAATAATCCTGTACATCAGCTACCAATTTTTCTTTATACTGCTGAAAGAAACGCATGATAGGTCCTCAGAAGTCACTAGATGGAAATCCTATTCTGTTAATAAACACCATCTGCTACCTTCTTTCCTTCCCCCATCTCCCATTATCCATAAAGATCTGATCTTTCTTGAAATTTTTAACATTGTTCTCAAACCCCTCTCAAAAACATTTAAGCAGAATTGCTGAATTCCATAGCAGCAGTCCAATACAAACATGAAGACCATTTCATTAGTTATAGTGTCTAATAATTCAGTTTTATAATTCAGCTTTATAATGATGTGCAGCAGTACAAACCAGACAAAGTTACATTTCATACCACTATTATCAATAATTTCAATTCACCTCCAAGACATTCAGAGTTTTCACTGTAAGGACAATCTATATATAAAAGTCTTCTTTTCTTTGCCATGACCAATAGGATAGCACAAACACGTATATCATATTTACCTTGAATAAAGATTATCATAAATTCTAGCACTAAATTTCTTAATGGAGTCAACGTCAGCTACCTGTTTAGTAGCTGTAAGATAACAGAGTAAGAACAAAAAGAAGCACTATTCAAAGCAGGACGAGGTCCACTGAAGCCCCTTGCTGTATGGGCCAAGCTGCTATGCTGCTTTCTTTCTCAGCAGCTGCATTTCCCCTCCTGTACTCTCAATGAATAAAGCTGCTTATGTATCTTAGGAACCCAGGAAATGGAAAAGTGCACAAAATTCTTCTATTTTGAAACCAAAGAATCTCATTAGAAATAAAATAAAAAGGACACAGCTGCACTGTGACTTAGCCTAAATGATCAAATAGATGATTAAGTATAGCATTTCTCCTCCATACATTAATACTTACATGTGTTGCATAGAGCCTGAAAGCTACTAAAAAAAACCCAATCAACCAACCAATCAAACAAAAAAAAACAACAGTGCGAGAAACCTCTCCAGAAAAAAATCAGGCACAGAATCAGAAACCTAGAACTTCCATTTCTCACTCCACCCAGCAATGCTGTATCACTAGACAGAAATAAAATTACAAATTACTGCTGGTAATTATTGTAGCTCCAGTTTTTCCTTAAAATTCCTCATTAAATTTCAGTGCATCTCACTGATTTCTGTTCTGACTGTAAGTGAAGTCTATTTCTTTTGGGTAATCTGTACCAGTTTTCTCTCATGAAATCATTTTTTCTCTCCGGGTATTGTGCTAGATAGAGAGGTGTATTTATCAGATGTGTTCTTTTCCAAATAATAAAGAAACTGAATATGAAGTATGTTCATAGTGGTACCAAATATAACTCAAATATGCCACTTGATATTTAAGAAAGAAAGAGGGTGAGGAGAAAAGGAAGGAGAGGAGAGATGGATGGTGGGACAGAGTAAAGGCTTATGATATTGATGTTAGCAGGCTAGAGTGGGCATTTTTGTGGTCTCTTGTGCACGTGGTTTGACTGAATGCAGTTGCAATGGCTTACATATGGTGGATCAGCATAGTCTTTCTATTAATTATATAATTTAATATCTTTTCATACTCATTTTTATTCTTAGGAGATTTGAAAATGACTATGTTTCACTGTGTTATGATTAAGAAAATCCACCACATATTCGTATTTCCTACAGAATCTGTCAGGTACTCTGGAGTTTCTTGTCAACTTTCAGCTCAACTGCAAATTTGTCAAGAGCATGATAAGTCAGAGAAAGAGATGTTCGCAGGCTTTTTTTTTTTTGGTTTTGTTTTTGGTTTGTTTTTTGTTTTTGTTTTTGTTTTTTTTTTTAATAGTGAACAGTAATGCATCCCATATAACCACCTACCTATGTTTTCTATTTCCAAGCACTTCAAAGCAAAGAGTTTTATATTATGTCTGATTATGAAAGGTATGTTCCCTCTTTTTCAAATCACGGCTGGGACTAATTCCTTCAGACTTATGTCTCTACTGCTCACTCTATCCTCTCATGCCACCTCTCTCATTTTGCTTTATTGCGATGACAGGTTGCTAATTATTTCTGCCTTAAATTTCAAATTACAAATCCATAATGAAGCATGAAATTATGTGATCTGATATTTAGGGGTACTAAGTATGCAGATGTTTCATCAGGAAGCTAAGAAGGAGCTACCGGGCAATCAAAAATTTTGAAAATTGGATACTAGGAAGAACCAGAACTTAAAATGTTGATTGCAGGGTTATACACATTCACAAAGAGTACAAGACAAGAAATGGAAATTGCCCTGATGTGATTATCATTTAAATACATCTATTCTCATGTCAAGGAAGGATGATGAAATGAATGGAATGGAATGTAATGGGCTTTCATTTCTTTGCCGTCTGAGTGTAAAGACAGGTAGCTTCACAGGAAGTCAGAAAAATGGGTATTTACAGAAAAATTCTCAGGCTGAATGAAGTTGCCTTGACACAGGTCTTAAAACAGTAAGTCTGGCTGTGGAAAGATCATTGAATTAAAACCCTGGGATCTAGTCTAACTTCATCAAATTCCCAATTTCACAAAATAAAACCTCTTTTTCAAAAAAGATGAATATCAAGGTCAAGGAAAAAAGTTTATGTTTTGTTCTAAAATGCTGATATCTATGGTAGAAGGTAAAATTGCCCTAGACCTGACATTAATTTAGGAGCTTGAGTTCCATTAATCAGCATGTAATTTTTACCTAGAAAAGAACTATGTGAGGAGTCAGTCATATGTGCAAACTGGTCTATTGTTGATCTTCCATTTTAGATTTAATTATTTTGTCATAACTGAGATGCATAGTATGTTGTCTGTTAGCACTAGGAGTGCAAAATCTTTTGGCAAAATGTTTATAAGAACAGCTGATACCATGTATAATGAATTCAACACCTGTGAGAGATACATATTTTGCATAGTTAAAAAACATAGTACATTTTAATAGAACATTTTTGTAATAACGCTGCTGCTGAACAAAGTTACCAAATACTTGAAAAATTAACAGACTGCAGAGTAGCTACAAACTAGTCATAACCAGTTACACATAGCGTGAATTTCTATTTTGTAGATTACCTTGATTTTGTGCAAGCCAGAAAGAAAAGATAGTGCATAACCACTTCAGCTATTTTCTATAACTCAAGGGACAAGAAAAGCCTGAATATTATGTTATGTTTTTCATTTCATATCTTGATATATAGGAGGGAATTTCTGTATTAAGTAGTATTCTAATGCATCATACCTGAAGGTAGACTATACCGATGGCTGAAGACATTTTACTACAGAGTGACTCTGGGCTGTATTTCTATGGCCATCCTCCATTGCCTTACTAATTTTTGGATATTTTCCTAGCTATCAAAGTGTTACTCAGCTAGTTACTTTCTCAGAGATTAGCTTGTGTTGCAGAAGGGACCAAGAAGGGAACAACAATGGCCTCAGCAATTCTCCAGGCAGTTTATTACAGCTACTGTCTTGTTGATGGAGACACTTACTGGAAGCAGAAAGAGCAAGTGTCTTTACACCAAGTGTCTTTTAAAAATATGGGGAAAAAACTCTCGAAAATAATAATAAAAAAAACAAAACACAAAGAACAATAGCAAAGGAAAAGAGAAAAACAACAGTTTCTTTGTATATCCTATAAACACAAGTGAGAGTTCATAGACCCAGTACCAAGAAATAGGTTTAAGAAAGAGAATGCATGATATAAACCAACTCCTGAAACACTACTCAAGTGAGCTTGATTATAAACAAGATCCTTCCTGCAATATATATACAATACTATGAACTTCTGGACTTCAGGAATACATGTTCCAGCTCATTTGCTTCAGTGTCTGTGTGAAAACTGTAGACAATTGTGAAAATTGCAACAGGGTAGTAGCTTTATATAGTTCAGAGAATTGAGTCAGTGTTTACCCTATGTCAACATATGAGAAGGAATCCATCCATAAAACTTGCAGGTATGAATTCCATTATCTAGAGAAATTCAAGAGTAACTAGTAATGTGTTGAAGTTAATTTGAATAGCTTGTGTTAGAAGGACCAGAAAGATTATGACTAAGTTTTTCAGAACTTATTTGCCATTTTTAAAGGTAAGGTCATAAAATATTTGTGACTGGATGGCACTATAGATGGTAGAGTTTTAAATATTTTAGTATCAGATGTGAATCTAAGCATCTGAATGATTACATGAAAAGCAAATATTGTAACTTGGATAAGGTTATAAATTTGTATTTGTATAAATTTTTGTGGGATGTTTAGTTTTGTCATGTATAGAGATCAGAAAGGAAAAAAAACCAAAACAACAGAATATTTTTAAAAGAATGTCTTACCTTCATAGTAAACTTTAAACCCATGAGCACTAACTGCAAAGTCACTTGTCAAGCGGAGTGAAAATACTGATTTTGTACTTGTCACAGGTGGAGGAAGATGAAATCCTGTTAACCTAAGAAACAAAAAAGCACAACTCATGGTTAATTGTCTGAAAAAAAATTTTGTGTGACAGGTTGCTGGCAAACAATATTTAATCAGTGAAAGAACAACTGGCTTAAAAGTATGGAGTTTTTATTACTTGAAAAAATTATTTTTATATGATAATTGAGGAATTCATGTTAAATTTGACCATTTTTCACGGACACTGAACCAGGTAAGGTACATCACTTTGAGAAAAATGTATTTAATATAGATGATAGTAAGATATAGAAACTGGACTTTAAAAATGGTTCAGATTATCAGTAGATGAAAGAAATAAAACAACCAAGCAAATCACAAACCACCAAACAATTTACACTCTTTAGGGTTATGCTCAAAATTGTATTGCAGTGTATATTTTACAGAGGTCTCTGTTCAAATTTGTAGTGGTTGAACTTTTATATAGCAATATGATGACAGAAAGGGGACCATGATTCACCTTAATGAGGGAATTTAATAATATTTAAACTATGCACTTTAGACTCAGAGAAGAAATTTCTGATTTCAACTCAGAGGAAATGCCAGGAACATCATCATGAAATCACACATTCATAAAGAAAGCTCTCCTGCAAGGAATTACAGTGTTGTTAGAGTTTGTGGTTTTGGTGTTGTTTGCATGTTTGGTTTTGTTTTGGTTTTTTAAAACCACTATGTTTGAGACACAGATGAAAGAAAAGTTTTTGTGTACTCAGCATTGCTGATAACGCTTTGCTGATACTCCTACACATTCTTTTCATTTGATGTACATGTGCTAACACTTAACTCCTCAGTTTTAGGAGAATAACCTCATCAGGGTCCATAGCAGACCAACACAGGCCATAGTATTTACCAGTCGAAATTGCCTAAAAGAACTAGTTGAAGAATTTAGCTGTATATAGTCACCAGTGAAATCTAAACATATATTTAGAGCCCAGTTAGCCATGTGTGGAAAACGGTGTAGCAGATTAGGATGGCTTATTTTATTAATGATTGACATGAAAAATTATTTTCAAGTGTTTGTAGATGATCCCTTATTGTACTTTTTACTTTGAGTTTAGAATTACAGAAAAATTTAGATCGGAACGAACCTGTGGAGCTCAAGTAGTTCAACCTATTGTTCAAAGTGGGCTTAGAGTTACTCCAGGTTGCTCAAGATTTACATTTTCCTTTTCTATTCTTAGAAATAATTCACTGTGATCTTTTGTTTATTTAGGCTTTGGGGGGGGGATTGGTTTAATTTGTTTTGTTGGAGATTTTTTGGAGGTTTGTTTGTTTGTTTATTTTTTAAAATACAACTATATATATAGCTACATAGACTGGTCTTAAGGATACTTGAAAAAATGTAAACTCTGATATTTTTATTGGAATAAATGTTATATATATTTAATTTTGCTTGATAGAAGTATTACAAACACAAATGCTGTTTACAGGTGCTTTAATACATTTGCTGCTGCCTGTACTGAAATTCAGTCTCAGTCTTGTTCTGAAATTGCAAATTAACGGATGAGTTATGTCCTGCCATTATCGGTATTTCTAGTCTCATCAGTGTGAAGGACATAGAGTGATGAGAAGCCCAGAATTCAAAAGGTCAGGAAATTATTTGCTAAAAAAAAAAATTGTAATTGCAATACTAACATTTATTTAATGTTTTATTTATTTTTAGATTTAAGATACCTTTAGATGAGTTCTATGCAATATACCAGTAATTTTCCATGAGACTTATTAGCTGTGGGGGTCCTAAAAAGTTTTATATTTTTCTTTGATGCCTATCTCCTTGGTGTCCTTGATATTCTAAATTAATGGTATTCTAGAAATGTTTTTTCTTAAGAAATCTTTGGAAAAAAACAAAACAAAACAAAACACAACAACCCCACCACAATACAATAGCCAATATATGCCATTGGTTACAGTCATGACAGGTATGAAAGCCAAATGATAATAGCACTCACATCACATAACCAGAAAATTTAAAACCACGAACAAAGGAAGCAATGGCCCCTAAAGAAGTATATATACATATTTTATATGTAGCAAGTCACCAGTGTGTGTATCTAGAAACCTATTCTTTGTTTTGTCACTGGCATCTTGTAAGACAATATATGTGCATAAGTCTGATTGACAGTTCCTCAAGGCAGTCACAACTAAATGTCTGAGTACCCCAATAAAAGTAAAAAAAAGGTGGAAGACATGCAAAATAAGAAGTCATCTCCTTAAACTGGTATCATCTGCACATTAAACATGTTTAAAATTTAAATTTCCCATCAAAGCTGAGGGTTTTTTTATCTGCAGCAATTTTCCATCTTAGTTTCTCTTTGCATATTTCATTCCATTTGTATCAACTTTTTTAAAATTTAAAATATCTAATGGATTTATTCAGGGGACTGTCTATTGTAGTTTTAGACACTGTGAGGTACTTGAAACATCAGTTCAGAGTTGGCAGATATGACACTGGACCAACATGAGATCCATATACTTCTGGAAAGATGGCAGCCAGGCAGAATTCCTTAGGGATTCTAGACGTGCCTACATCTTATGTTACGCTCTTCAATCATTCCTTTTTTAGCCTACCACTTTGGCAGAAGAAATTTATACTAAGACAGATGGACTTTCTTTTTCTATTTTTGGGTGGGATTTTCATTCACCTGGTCCTTATCTTCTTTCCCTTTTTGATTTTGGAATTGGCTCATTTAGTGTTCCTTGACCTCATAAAGAGATCCCATAAGTAACTGATACTGGCTCACGTAGCCAGAAACCATGGGAGCTAAAAGACAAAGTCTACAGAAGTCTGAGAAGAAAACACACTTCTTTATGTCTCAATCCTTAAGAAAAATAATTTTGAATTGTGACATTCTATTAGAGTATCTGCTTGAGATGATGCAGTTCTGCTACAAAGTATTATCAAACATAGAACGTGGAAACAAATTTGTAAATGAATACACTGCATATTAATGAATATGTTTGCTTTGTTCTTACTAGTGTCTTACAAGCTTGTCAGGCACCTAACACCCACACAAAATGGACACATTATGTGTGTAGTCCAAGAGTACAGATAGTTCTGGGAGTGCAGGGAAAGGTCGAGATATATTTTTATTTATTCAGCTTTGCTATGGTAGAAAGATCAGCTGTTCATCCTGAAAAACTTTGTTTTCTGTTTTTACTGTGATTCTTGAGATAAACCATATATCAAGTGAACTTGACCTGCATCCTGGACTTTAAACTCATCAGGCCTTAAGGAAAGACCAGCGCCCAACTGCAGAATCAAAATAGAGCAATCTTTTCATAAAAAGTTAAAATTATGGAAAGCGATCTTGATTAGTCACACAAAAGTGCTCCTAGATAATTTTTTTACTTGAGATTGCGATGTGGTAAATAAGATGACTGCATTTCCTCATTGTCTGTAGATCTTAGATATTTGCTGCTTGACAAAGCATTGATCACTCTTTTAAATATGTAGCTTTTAAAATGTATTTTAACAGCTCTTTGTGGGTTTTTTTGTTTTTTTTTTTTCTTCAGGTTCACAAAATTCTAGCTTTTCTGAAATGTGTTAGTGATTTCCAAAGGAAATACAGATCCTCTAGAAGATTTTAGCTTGGATTGGATAGGATAAAAAACATTTTAAGTGAATAGTAGTCTTTCACTTCACCTCAATAAACTTTTGATTAGCTTGTAGAAATTTTACAGCAGGATGAATTTTAGTCTAATCTGAAAAGTGTAAGAAATGTTTGTCCCTAATCTATATAAAATAATGCAGAAATGTAAAACTCAAAGTATGACATGTCAACCTATCATAACTTTGACTGTAAAATTAAAGACTGTCAAAGCCCATTCATTCTCACTTTTAGTTTGAGCTCCAAAGAACTGTTTATTCTTAATGTCATAAGGAAAAGATGGATTCTGAAAAAGAATATGCATAATAAGCAAAATGCCAAATATAAAAGTATGTGAAATGAACTTTTTTATACATTCATTGAGAATCTTCCCCTCAGATAAAGCCAAACTGTCTGAATACAGCAGAAATGTTATTCCATGTTTAGCTGTTTACAGGAAATATTTCTAATTATATTTTTTGTTTTTATAATATCAATGTAACATTTTCTGCCATGATGAAATTTTGGTCTCATTGATACATATGCAACTTGATAAACCTCAGAAAATAGAATTTTTGAAATCCACAGTACATAAACTAATGAAGCTGCATCACCAGGGGATTTCTCCCGTTAAGCTAACTATAATCCTTATACCAATTTTTTCATTTGCTGGTATGTCCATTAATTTTGTATCTGTTATCTATGCCATTATTATTTATCTGTTATTTAATACTTGGCAAAAAAAAATCTCAAATTTAGTAAGGTGCTGCTGGGGCTTGGTTTTCTTGGATCACATGCTGAAGAATTTATTAAAAAAAAACCCAGTCAAAACCCAACAAACACACAAAAAAACAAACCAAAACCAAACAAATCCTCAGCAGAAGTGATTTCTTATTTGCATTTTCTAAGATAAAATCATGATCTCACTCAATTTGCTACTGCATTTGTTATGATCAGCATCTAATTGACTAAAATAACAGGGTTCTTCAGTATTTTTTTCTAGATACAATTTTTTCTTTGTCTAATATTCATCAAATATTTGTTTCTGAGGATCCTATTCCCTTACTTCTACAATTCATGGTATTTTCTTATTTTGAATACTGCGATATTAAAATAAGATGTGATTACTTAATAAAGTATGGTTTTTAAATTCTCAGTGTATCCAATCTAACAATCCATATTTTGATTGTCATATATTTGGTTGCCCTGTTACACAGCAATATAAAATCTAGCATCTGTTTCTCTTCAGTCTGTTCTGTGGGGTTTTTTTGCCTATGTCTCTTCCATAATAATTCATCAGACATGTAAGCATCTGTGCTGGTTTTGACTGACGTGGAGTCAATTCTCTTCACAGTGACTAATATGGGGCTATGTTCCGTATTTGTGCTGAAAACAGCCTTGATAATACTGGGATGTTTTTGTTACTGCTGAGCAGTGCTTACTCTGAGCCAAGGCCTTTGTTGACTCCCGTGCTGTCACACTGGTCAGGGGGATGGGGGTGAATGTGAAGTTTGGAGGAGACACAGCTGGGACAGCTGACCCCAAATGACCAAAAGGATATCCCATACCATATGGCATCATACTCACTATACAAAGCTGGGGAAGATGAAGGAAGGGGAGCTGTTTGAAGTGATGATGTTTGTCTTCCCGAGTCACTGTTACATGTGATGGGGCCCTGCTCTCCTGGAGGTGGCTGAACACCCACCTGCCCATAGGAAGCCATTAATTCCTTGTTTTGCTTTGCTTGCATGTGCAGTTTTTGCTTTCTCTGTTAATCTTTGCCTCAACCTACGAGTTTTCTTACTTTTACCCTTTTATTTCTCCTCCTCTTCTCACTGATGGGAGAGTCAGGAAATGGATGTGTGGTGCTTAGTTTAGTTAGCTGGGATTAAACCACAACAGCATCTCTGATCTCTGAACAGCAAACTGAGCATCTACCAGTAGAAAGTTTCAAAAGCTCTGTGAACTATTTAAGTGGCAGTAGCAGTCAGCCATAAATGCTAGTCGACAGAAAGAAAGGCTAGAAAAGGCAAGATAATATGCTTTCAAAAATTAAATTCTATATTTCACCAGCAAGATCTTTGATGAAACAAAATGTCTTCTATGTCATTAAATACATTATTTAAACATCACCGGTGCTTTTAAATATATGAAAGAGTAGCTAAACAAATTATTTTAAAAAATAAAATTATGTACAACTGCTAACTGCATATAACTTTGCTTTTGAATAACAGCATGCACCTTTAAAGCGATCCAGAACATATTAACCAATGCTTCTTCTCCTTCTTGGACACTGAACAGTTCATGTTTCATACACAAAGGCATACAGTATATTTAAGTATATCTCGTGCTGTTGGATTTCTATATCAAATTCCACAGCCTAATGCTTGAGATGCAGCTCTAATCATTTTAGCATCTTTACTCTAACAGTATCCACTGTAAAGTTACATGAATGCCACAAGAGAAAGGAGATTTTTTTTTTCACTCCCGTTATGTTTTTCCCATGCAGTTTACTAAAATTGCATTAATCTTCACAAATAAATAGGAAATTTTTCATATTGAAAACACGAAAAACTCAAGTGAAAGTTACTGTAAAAAGATTGCTTGGATATCCAAAAATATGCATTCCACAGCACAAGGTAACAGAATAAATCAGGTTGGAAGGGACCTCAGGAGGTCTCTGTTCCAACTTCTTGTTCAAATAAAGGAGGGGCAGGTCTAAGGTCAGACCAGGTTGTTTAGGGCTTTATACAATTAAATCTACAAGAAGGGAGATGGCTCAGCCTCTCTGGCAGTCAGATCCAGCCCTTAACTGTCCATGAGACATATTCTGTCAGCCTCTGTCACCTGATCTAAGTAACAGACCTAAGTGACCACAAATACCACAGGAGAGAGGACGTTGCAATTCTAATGTACTCTCACGACACACACCAAAGTCAGAAAGCGCTGCTCTCCCAGTGAAGGAAGAGGTCCAAAGAATATGATAGCAGTATTCAGGCTTGTTTTAAATGCCCTAATTTCTGTAGAGACAGTTCTTTTTCACAGCCCTTAATTAAAATATAATAATGAAGTATAGAAAGCTTTGGGTTTTAAGTCCAAGTCCCCTGCAATAAGCAGAGACATATTCAACCAGATGCAGCTGCTCAGAGCCCCATCCAACATGACCTTGAATAATTCCAGGGATGGGGCATCTACCACCTCCCTGGGCAATCTGGTCCACTGTTTCACCACCCTCACTGTAAAATATTTCTTCATTATATCTACTCTGAATCTACCATCTTTTAGTTTAAAACCATTAACCTTTGTCCTATCACTATAGGCCCTACTAAAAAGTCTGTCTTTATTTTTCCTATAAGCCTCCCTTAAGTACTGAAAGGCCACAATAAGGTGTCTCCAGAAACTCTAGTTGAGGGTAGAGGAAAAAATCAAATCTCAGAGGTCAATACTAAGGAAACACAGAGGTTGCCAAAGTTGAGAAGCATGATGTTTAACATGTCAACCTGCTAAACTGATGGTGAAAGATAAATTTCACTGTAGAATTCATAATGAGTTTTACTCTTTATCATCACAGCAGTGAAAGTAAACCTATTCCCACATAAAAACATGCTATAAACCTTTGTTAGTACTATCATTATTTATTTCTTGTACAGATCTTACAAGAGTATGTCTACATCAGGCAGATGTACAAAGTGCATCAAGTATGCATTACTAGCCAGTTGAGGGAGGTTACTGTCCCACTCTACTCTGCATTGTAGAGGTGCAGATGTGGCCTCACGTTGAGTACTATGTGCAGTTTTAGGTGCCACAATATAAGAAAAATATAAAGCTGAGAGTGTCCAAACGAGGGCTACGAAGATGGTGAAGGGCCTTGAGGGGAAGCTGCATGATGAGCAGCTGAGGTCACTTGGTCTGTTCAGCCTGGAGAAGAGGAGACTGAGGGGACACCTCATTGCAGTCCAGAACTTCCTCATGAGAGGAAGAGGAGGGGCAGACACTGATCTCCTCTCTGTGATGAGCAGCAATAGGATCCGAGGGAACACGATGATTCTATGATGCCATATTCACACAAAGGCACACTATTTTCCTTAGTTTCCAGTATACATTTGGGGTGGATTTTCTGAGTTACTTCTTAAACTTTTATTTCTTGGCTAGATAGAAGAATGAAAAAAAAAAAAAAAAGAAGTCTCACATTTAAAAAAACCCCCTAAAATTAGTACACCTGAATGTTTCTTAGAGAAAAGAACACTATTAACATCCTACATTTGAATTTAAGTTTCTGAAGTTTTGAGAATCTTCCATCTAACCTGATGGATAACATCTACAATATTTCCATGATTATATATTCCTGACTGTTTTATTAACTGCCAAAGTAAAACTAATTTCCCATCAGCTCTTCAATGCTGTGGCCTTTTCTCACATCCTTATTCTATGCACCCATCTCTGTAACTATGCTTTTCTGAGCTTTCAGCAGTGTAGACCATGTACTAACAGCAAGTTCGAAGAATGTCCAATGCTAAAAAGTCCAGAAGCAATAGTAGCTAACTCAGGTGAGGATCAAATAAGCTTCAAAAGAGTTCTGGTGGACTGGATCACACAATCACTCATGACGGAAATCAAGTTACTCACTTGATGCATGCTCACAATGACTAATGAAATTGAAAAGTGTCAAATTAAAACTGGCAAGGTGAAGTTCAATTACCTTGTTGAATTAGTTCTTTAATTAATCCAAAAGTTTAAAAGTATTCAGAAATGCAATATGTAACTAATAAGTAAATTCAGAGTTAAGCAATATATCACTGATGGAATAGCTAGAGATTTAGGAAGGATATGAAAATCTCATGATTCCAGAAATCAATTAATATGTAGGCAGTGAGTTAAACTGAGGCTCTGTAATGTGCAAATTTCATGTGTGCACTGGGTGCAGGTGTCAAGGTTTCAGAAGTGGGGAAGACTCTGTGGGGAGAGGCCAGGGTTGCCCTGTGCTGGACACAGATGGTTCCAGCCAACTCCAGTGGACCCACTGCAGAATGCACCCGAGTCCATCAACAAAATTGGTGGCGTCACTTTGAAAACATATTTAAGAAGGGGTAAATGCTGCCCAAGCAGTGAGGAAAAATGTATGAAAAACAAACCTGTGAACACCAGCACCAGAGAAGGAGGACAAGGTGCTCCAGGCAACATAGAAGAGATTCCCCTGCCTCCCATGGAGAACTATGCTAGAGCACGTATCCCCTCTCTAGCCACACACGTTCAGATGGATATTGCCTGAAGTTATTGAAGCCCATGGAGGACTCAGGCTGGAGTAGGGAAAAGTGTAAGCAAAAAGGAGCAGCAAAGAGGTAGGCACTAACTACAACTCCTCATTCCTCATCTCCTCTGTGCTCCTCAGGGAAGGGGAGAGATAAATGGAGCAAAGTTAAGCCTGAGAAGAAAATGGTGGGGATGGAGAGAAGATGTTTTAGCTCATGTCTTTGGTTTTCACCGTCCTGCTCTCTTTTTAATTGGCAATTAATTAAAATAATTTTCCCTAAATTGAGTCATTTTTGCCTGTGATTATGTCCTGGCTTGGGCTAGAATAGAGCTAATTAATTCTATCCCAGCTGAAACCAAGACAGAAATTTGGTAAGTGATCTCCTGGACTTTATCTTGACACAGGAGTTTTTCCATCTTATTTTCTCTTGCTGTCCTATTGTTGAAGGGGAGTGATGGAGTGGCTGGTGGGCACCTGGCAGACAGCCAAGGTCAACCCAGTACAACTTCTAATGTTCTTTCTTACACACCAATTCAGACCAAACATTTTTTAAATCCCAGAAGTGTATTGGAAAGGGATAATACTTCTCTACTGAATAATAGACAATTAAGCTTGAATCTCTTCAGGGTTTAAGTTTTTGATGTCCTTGTGTGCATTCATGTGTACATGTTGAGAAGTAATTAAAGATGTTGAATTGCTGCTGAGAGTATTGCAAAATTGAACTGCAACATCCTGGTAAAGTTCAACTGATCCTTGGTCTTTCAATTTTCCTTCCAAGGAAGCAGTCACTTACCCAATGAATCAGGAAGAAAGTAAGAAATGTAAAGGTTTCCTTAAAAGCATTCCAATTAAAATATGAATAGGAGTAACTCCTACAATTTTTACATGTATATTTAATCAGTTTAAAATAAGTAAACAGAATATATGTCTTTATAGTGTCTTTATGTCTCTAAAACAAAGAAAACTCAATTGAGCAGAAGTGGCTGACTGGGTTCAAATTTTACTCTCACCGAAAATTATAATAAAAATATCTTACACTTTATTCAACAATTCATTAGCAAATTGACATATGATTTATGAACTAATTTATTTTTGTCAAATGGTAATTTTTCCCTGTCAAAATGCAAAACTGCTCATGCAATCTATTATTTTATAAAATAATGATCATAGGTCAAGGCTGAACATTTTTAATTGAACAACTGCTCTGAACTAAACAATAAAGTACTCATCAGGTTCTAGTATCATCATTATATTCTTTACAAAACATGTTTCTAAAGGCTGACATCATCCATTATTACGGTGAAACTTTTATTATACAACTCTCCACTTTTTTTTTTAGCATCAGAAATGAAATAGACTTTATAAATTATTATCTTTCCTATAGCAGACAATTTATTTTAATATATAAAAATATCAAGAAGAACTTCAAATGATAAGTAAGAAGAACCAGACATCATACTGCAAATAGACTACAAATAGTCTTTAAAAATCTGCTTCTTGGGGAGAAAAAACTGGTCAGAACAAAACGTAACAAAACAGTAACTTGGAAAGCACTTGAAAGCATCCTAGGTCCTTAAAGTAACCAGAATGAAAAAAAAAAATGAAGCAAGTAGTACATATTTTTAGCCTCCAGCAGCTAGAACATTGTGACAATATAGTTTATTGTCCTCATCTTCTTAAATCTGAGTAAAGATGTACAGTACATTTTAGCAGATCTTGGAGCTTTCAAAACATCAAAGGAGAGGAATCTGCTCCTTCCAGTTTTCCCAGAGTTCTGACACTGACTTTACACTGATTCTAGTGATTTGCACACTTCTCTTGATGTGAAGTAATTTAACCACCCTGATGAAGAGCTAATGCTTCAAAATAAACCCACATCAATTCAGTCATCAAAGGGAAGCATATCCACGAAATTATATGCCTAAGGAGTGCCAGAGCCAATGGGAAAAAAAGTGAAGGATAACACTGCCAAATTCAGAGGAACATGGGAGACGGATTTGCTTCTGTGAGTGACAACAAGCTTTTAGATAAGTTGGACTATCTTTTGTAACTTTGCCTTAATGTGTGAAAATAGCGCAATATGGAAAGGAGAGATGCCATATTTTGCTTATCACTGTTGTAAGTGCCAGGAACTTCCAGAACAGCTTCAACTTATACTAAATATTCTGTAGAGTTTTGGAATTCATCCATGAGCAAAAGGCTTATGACATTATCACCACACATGTTATTTCTGTTCTGGTACAGAGATAAAGTTGTAGTAGAAAGACATGTGAAGAAGGAAAAACTATCTGCATGTATTTTAGAATCTACGCTTTTAATACGAAAAAGTCAGTATTATAATATTGAGTAATTGGAACAAATAGAATAAAGCTTACCAATTCATCATCTAAATTATCTGGAAAACTGACTGCAATAGCTAAAAACCAAAAAAACCCACAAACCAACAAACAAATAACACAAAAAAAAAGTGAAAAAAACCCAAAACAAAACAAAAAGCCACCATGGAGTTTAGTTCATTCCTTTTCTCCCAGAAAACTTTCACTCAGAGTCAAAAACAACCTATTTTTCTCACAGGCTCCCTGCTCACTTTAAAGGAGAAAATAAGAAAATATAGGCAGAATATGCAGAAAAGAGCAAGAGAGGAAGTCCAGAGGATGCCAGAGTAAGGTGTCTTTCCTCCAACATGGAGTATGACTATCTTTCTACTTCGAGGTTGGAGCAGAGCCTGAATCCCCTGAAGTAGAGAAAGAAGCATGAATAAAGGTATTATTTTTGACCACTGCAGGGAGAAAATACGGTCTCAATTTTTCATATCCATTCTGAAATACCCTTGGGGGTAGAAAGGGTAAAGAAGCAACAAAACAGACAACCAAATTAAACACAAAGTGGAGGAGAAGAAAACCAGGACATAATGGAAAACATTTTACATTTACAGATCTAAAATTCTAAGAAAGGCAGATCTGGGAAAAAAGTTGTGATACTTGAGGTGTTATTTATCCCATCAAACCATAAATGAGACCCTATAACAATCTTTAGAAACCCAGAAAAGTAAAGGGTTCTAAATTAATGTATCTATTACATAAGCACAAATCATGCACTGTGTAAGCATACATTACATAAACATATGATTTTCAGTCTCATGGCAGGTAAGTAATTAATTAAATACTGTTTATTACATGTAAGATACCATAGCAAAACTTCTATCAGGAAAATAAAAATAATTTTTAAAGGAAATTGTACTTGAGTTTAAAAAGGAAGATAAGGTTCCACTTCCAAGGGAGAAAAATCTGAATTAAAAATTTAGACTTGGAAAATGTAAATTATTTTCTTTTCAATATTTCTCCTTCTCCTACAGAATGCATGTGAAGCCTTTCCCATTTCCATCCCCACAAAACAAAAAGGAAAAAACTCTCCAGAGTATAATTAAGTTTCTGATTTCTTAAAAAATATTTCAATAATTAGGTGTAATTTTTCACACTAATTGTCTGCTATCTTCAAACAGTTCCTATGATATGAAATGAAAATTAAAAAATACCAATGATAAGAGTAATTTTTATTGCAAGAAACATTTCTAACTCAGTATAATGTAACAGAAGAGTGTCAGGTGCCTTATTTTAATCTTCACTTTTTATAATCTTCCAGTAACTGATCCAACAACGAAGTAGTATTTCCAAAATTAACAAAGATGTACCACAATCATTTCATGAAAGAAATTTTCAAAGGTTCCGTTACTTTTACTGAAATCAGGTAAGAAAATGCAGCTAGTGTTTGTATTTAGGTTTGGATAATAGCTATGTGCTTATAAAATGTTCATCTGTAAATAGTTGTAGATCTGCAACAAGCATGTACCTTTTAATAAACAGGGGTATGTTTAAATAAAAATAAATTTATAATAGAAATATGAGTCCACTTAGCTGATCTATTTTGCAATCATCAAAGAATAGGTTAGTCTGTGTTATATGGATTCCATATGAGAGCCATTTTGAATGACATTAAGAGAATCAGATAGTGGAGTAAAAAAGACTTTTAAGGAAAATAATCATTCATGCAAACAGGATATCTCACAGAAAAAAGAGAATGAGTGAGCCACCCACATTTCATACTACCATAAGGAGTTAGAGTTGTTACTTTTTATTACTGTAACTGATAAAGACAGTAAAACAAAAAGCCTATGCAGGAAGTTTTAGACCTTTTCATTGTCCTTGCATTATTTGGATATGTGCTTTATAAAAAAATTAAATATAACTTTTTCAAACCATTGAGTCATATAATCCAAAGTGTGAAATCAATTCAAAATTATTTTTTGTACAAAATCCATTTAAGATGGCATACAGAGAATAGGATTTTATAGAACATTCAAAGTTGGTCCTCCTCTGTACCTTTCTTGAAATTTTACCTTTGTACTCAATACCAAGAATAAGTGACCACTATTTTAAATACCAATCTGAAAAAAATGCTTGTTTAAGCAAACATATTTTTATTAAAAACAAACACAACAAATAAATTTGTCTGTGTGATGAAGGTTACAATTATCATTAAAAAAAAAAAAGTAACTCCTGTTTTTGATATGGCTTCTTCATGGCTTACTATCAGTTAAAAAATTTCCAACAGCTGCATCACATAAATCAGTGTTAAGAACCACTGCCATATAAATCTGGAACACATTAGCATAATAATGAAACCTGGTATTACAGCATGTTGATCAATAACCTAGTGCGGTTCTAAACAACAAGAAAACAACGTCCAATAATACCCTGGGGGGAAAAAAAGAAAAAAAAAAAAAAAGCCCAGGCTAAATTTCCCTAGACAATCATGAAGAAAAACTTAGGTACAGAAAGATTAAACCTACTTCACCCAAACCACAGGGCATATTGCTAATTACAGGTGTTAGGCCAGAAATAGAAATTTGTCTAGAGTATTTGTTGTTAAGGAATTTTTGTGATTTAGCAATTTTGGTAATTTAGTGAAATCCTAAAAAAAAAATTGGTCTTCAGAAGAGGTAATTCACAGACATAACTGCAAATAGGAAATGGTTAAGTCAAAACAGAAAATTGTGAGATTATGATTAATAAGGGTAGTCTTAGAAAAGTCAAACAGAGATGGATAAAAAAATATCACTGAGGAGCATGGAATGGAATGGAATAAGAGATAAATTGTCGAAAACAGTGAAATAGTGAAAGCAATATTATGAAAAGAGGAACGTACAAATACATTCAGTACTTTTTTTCATGTTAAACCCTAGTCAAATCCATTGTTTTCCACTTTAACTTCAGAAAAGACAGATATTTCCATTTTATTTTTTTTGCCCTATCTGTAAGCTTATATTATCTTATAGAATTCATTGTACACACCCTGAGAATGAGACTTGCCCATATTATTTATATGTGGAAACATAATACTTTCTACAGTCTTTAACTGGGGAGCAAAAAACTTTAACTCATTTACAGAATGAATAGTATTTTTTTTCCTATCTCTGAGTTCAGTATTTTGGCCAGTCAAGAGGTTTACTTGATTTTTTTTTTTTTTAATGTATGGAGCATTTTGTAATGTTTCTATATTTTAAGTATTTTTTTAATTCTATATTTAAATATATTTTCACTTCCTGTATCCACTTAAAATCACAGAGGAAAGAAAAATAATTAATAGAGATTATTACTGCCATGATTCACTTTCCCATGGTCTGGGTTAACATGTTTACAATGGCATTTGGACTAGGCAAACAATATTTTTGCAATTATCAATATCAAGTGGCTATGACAAGTGATTAATTCGATTAGCATGTCACTGTGACTTTTTCATCCAGGTTACATTTATAGACTTGGATTATCAAGTACCACAGTACATAATGGAGACAGTAACCCAAGAATTTACTTAGCTTCAAATTAGAAAACCCAAACAACACTTTGACTTAATTCCAGATTTTGCCATGGTAGATAATTGTGTCAGTTGCTACTATTTGAAAGTAATGTCCTTTAATATTTACTATTTCCTTCAAATAGTAGAAATCTTTTTGCAACTTATCAACAGCTACGTTCTAAACGGCAACTGAAATACTTCAGTATATGAAAACTTACAGCACAAAAATAGCTTAAAAGTACTAAAAGTACAGCTGTTACCAGCACTCAGATGTTGCCATTTTTGTGTATGTACAGTTCCATTTGGGAGTTTACATGGGTTTGCTATGCCCTTTACATCATCTATCTCTTTTCATTCCTCTCATATCTCACTTTTTAGTTACTAAAGTTACTCTTTTTTTTTTTTTTTTTAACTGGTGCAATAAAGATTTTATATATATGTACTATCTCTCCACAACCTTCCTCAATTTTGTATTTAGTATTTATTAGTTAGATCATTACACTAGGGCCTTTTCATTTCAGCAGCACCCAACATTCCACCCAAAAATATGAGCTCCTTTCATTGCAGATAGGTGCTGGTTACTCTAGAGAAGCTTTCTCATCAACAATTTTAATCACCTTGTAAAAGACTGTTAGAGAAATGTTGATCTGCAGGATTAAGTCTTTATTGGTTTCTTTCAGACCATAGTTAAGAATAAACAGCATTTGTCCAAAACAAGATTCCTTTTTTATAGTATTAGCAAATCTCAGTTAAAACTTATTCTACTTATATAGTTTTAGTATGGTAGATATACGGAAAGTGACTTTAAACTGTCAGCAAGAAAAGCAAATCTATTTCATCTTAAAGAAACTTCTAATATTGTTTAAAACTGGAAAAAATACATATTTGTCTCTTCACACAGTTTGTTTCATAATACAGGGCAGCAGCATTTAATTAGCAAAATTGAAGTCCTTTGAACAGATGTTATAGATGTATAGAAGCTAAGTTTCCCATACAACTTGAATAGTAGATGTATAGCATATATGTTTCACAATGCAAAAATCAAAGCATATTGGACCACATAAGAAACCTGTATAAATTCGTGACTGAATTTGTAAATCCTAATAAAAAAGACACTTTTGCATAACTATCTGTGTTGCTATATTTAGATCCTAAAGACTTTTTTTTTTGGTGTGGGGGGGAGGTAGTGTTGGTAGGATAAGTCACTAATTCATCTCAATATATTCAGGGATTTCCAATATATTTTTGACATTAACTTGTTATTAGGTAAATAATTTGGATGACAAAATATTCGCTTCCAGCTCTGCAATGGCTCTGTAGGAGTCAGTAACGATCACAGTCACAATTTAAGACAAATATTAAAAAGACAGAGAGAAAAGTTCTCTAGCTCAAGCCTTATGCCTGATCATTACTTCATTCTAATTAGTGTATATGTAAATACCCACACAGACACATATATATTCTCAATATATTCTCACAAAAACTTTTTTTTTTTTTTTTTTTTTTGGTTTTTGCAGACATACCACTTAAAATAGAAGGATGATGCCTTTTTTCAAAAACAATAGAAATAGTCTATAGGAGTGAAATGTTCAGGGTTTAGTTTAGCAACAGTATATCGTTGTTCCAGACACATTCTGATTCAGTTATCAACTTTATGAGGTATGTTTATTGATACTCTCAACTGCAACAACACAAAGTGAATTTAACAACTGGTTTAAGAGTTACCTTTCTGTCATGTAAACAGGTCTAGCAGTTAGACAACCCTGTAACAGCACGAGCCTTTCCCATAGACTATAACTTTCTGGGACAAGACTATTATTGAGAATTATCATTCTTTTCCTTTTTATAACTGAAACACAGGTGGAAGACTAATGGCCACAAACTATACTGGCATGCTGTGTTACAGTGTCATATAAGTTTGTCATATATAAGTGGCCTCCATAACAAAAATCTTTCCCTTCTAGGCTGTTTCAAATCCCATAAAGCAATTTAGCAACACAAAGAAAAATGAATAAGTAAACTTTTTTGATTCTCAGAGACCACCACCCTATAAAACTGGTATGTGCACTCTTCATCTGGAGTTAGTTACCAGTTAAAGCTAGTTACCCACTTTTCCAAAGAAGATAGATAACAAATCTCAGAGACTGTAAAAGAGTTTTTTCTTGCATTACATGAGAAGTAAACTACCTAGTCCTATATCCATGACCGAATTCAAAGTGGCCAAACTGGCTATCCAATTCAAAGCAAGATATACTATGCAAGGCTGATAATGGGAAAGTCTCCTCCTAAGGTCACTTAGCAGAAAGGTTCCTCCACCTTCAAATAATTGCCAACATTTTAGTTGGTTGTCTGGGTTTGATTTAGTTTGGCTTGGTTTGGTTTCAGGTTTGGTTTTAAAACCTTACAATTTAACTTTGGATTTCCTTGCCAGCTAACCATTTTCTCCTAACCTGTAAAAATATTGGCTTCTTTGCAGTAATATAAGCATAAATTCAAGAGATCAGTTGCACCTTGTCTGGGCAAGTACATTCTTTTATCAGTTTTAACTATCTCCCTTTCTCTCTCAATGAGTATTTAGACATTTAACATCATATCAAAATATTCCCAAGAGTATAGAACAATTATATGTTCTTTCAGCTATGTATTTATAAGCATAATGTCAAGCATTTTATTGCTTCAATGTATTTTTTCATAAAAAATAAAATTTTCAAATTGAAAAAAACCCCTCCATTTAAATGTCTTGTCTATTCAGACTCCATCTCATAGAATATCTGCGTACCATTACATTTACCATAACATTACATTCTGTTACATTTCTTTCAATTGTCCGTTTCTCTTATCTACAAATTTGCCATATTTATTGCTGTGTGTCCCTACTGATTTTCGGTTCAACATTCTATATATCTCCTGTTTACACTTTTTCAGAATTTATTTTGTTGTTTATGCAATGAAAAACTTCTTACTAAGATTCATTCAGTTCTGTTATTATTCTCAAAATGTTCTGCTTTGATTGCTGGTTCATTGTGCCCTCCTTCTTTTCTTAATTGCCATTGTTCCCTCCTGCATCTGCCTTCCTCTTTGTTCTCTTTGCTTTCTGTATCCGTATCTTCTCATTGGTCTTTGTCTAGCACTTACACCTTTTTTATTTTCTCTTTCTTTGTAAGGGAGAGTGGCATTCTGTTTAATTTTGTTCACTGGTCCCTAAATTTTCAAGTGAAATTCCCTCCTTTCTTCTCCTTCTATGTAAATAGTGGAGAAATCAGAGAACTGTGGAGCAGCTGAAATAAAAATCAGTAACTCAGTGATAAGAGGTTTGAAGGTGTTTCCAAAGTGGTGAACCCTTAATTTGTTCCTAATCAGCTCCCAGTATCTTCTCTGGTTGATGATTTAGACAGGAAGTGAACAGTGGTGAGGCAAGCAAAATGTGTGTACTTAGGACATAATACACAGTCAGAGCTCAAAAAAGGGCTACAGTTGACAAAGGAGTCAAGTTCCATAAATGGTCCATTGTTGCCATATCAACAACTCCTGGTCTACATAAATATCCAAAAAGACTTAAACAAGCGAGTGAAAAAAAGAAGCCTTTTAAGTTTCAGTTGTCAAGATTAGTTGTGAATGAAGAGCAAAATTACTGGAAATACTGCACTCTGACATGTCTTAAAGCCTTAATACCCAAATAGTCAAGGAGATCTTGTCTCTGTCAGATTCAATGTAGGACCTCACAGATCTGACATTTTTTTCTTTATTAACGTTTTCTGAGAACTTAAGCAACTGTTCTATTCATAAATTAAAGGTACAGAACTAATTTGGAGTTAGATACTCCAAATTCCATTTGAAATGTCAATAATCTAAAGGAAGTGATAACATACTCAGAAAATGTCTTTTATGTGGCTTAAGTCTAGAAGGAATTGTTCATATGAGAAATAACTTCCAAAGAACTAAAGCATACACATGCATGAAGTAAAATGGAGCTGCATACAAACTAGCTTGGATTCAGAAAGGAGAATCAACACACCCTCGTGGCATTTTGCTCAGACAAACACTGGCATGAGCTCAGGGCACCCTGCACTCCATGCACTGCAAATGGCTCATTGTGAGGGAACAGTTGCCATCTTATCTTTGTCTGGGGAAGCCACAGAGACACGACCCAGCGGGAGCATCCATCCTCTTGGTTTTATTTCTAGTGGTGAACACCTTTTTTTTTGGGCAAAGCACCTTCCCTTTTTATATAATTTTGTTATTAATATTGTTGTTTCTATTGTCCGCTTCTTACTCCGTTGCTTTGTGCTTTCAGGAAATTATCTCAACCCATAGTCTCTGTTTTTGTCCCTCCCTTACCAGAAGGAGTGGGGAAAGGGGAGAGGCTTATTTGGAGTTTAATTTCTGGCTGGTGCTAAAACCACTGCACCCTGACATAGCAGAAGTAAGGGAAGAAGGAGGAAAAAGCAAGATAAAAATGTGGGGCTTTTTTTCTGCCCTCTGGTTTTGATGAGAACTAATATGAGAAATATGGAGCATACAGCAAATACACAAAAAGAAATAATAGCATAATAGTTTCCCAAAAAACATAAGCTAAGGAGTTTGTCTGGGAAATAGTAAAGGATGTAACAGACATATAAATGTTCACAAAGACATATGGATAAAGTTCAAAGGATCAGGAGAAGGAAGGAATTTGAGTCAGAAAAAAAAAGATTACTGTAGCTACCAGGGTGGCATTAGTTGACATAACAAGCTGGAGGCTGCACTAATGTCAGCAGAATAACCTAATAGCTGCCTGTTTGACACAGACTCATGTGTTAAAAGGAGAAACTCATATGCAGCATAGTTAGAATAAGAAATGCAAAAGCAAGCAGAGCTACTAAAAATGAGGGCACTGGAAGTTTCTGCTAGTGCCAATACTCATTTATCAATGTAATATGTAAACTACAATTCTTTTACTTTAAAGATAGAAAGTTTTATAGGCAAAATCTAGTTTTCCTGAAATATATTTTTCCTCTTTTAAAATTGGGAACTGCTAGTATTTTACTACGTGTTATTTCTAAGTAAGAACATAAAATTAGTAAAATGGTGGATTTACTTTGGATTTTGTTGTTGGTTTGGGGTTTTTTGTTTTAATTTATTAAATGACCTGAATGTTTTTCAATAAAGTTTTAGATGTAGAGAAAAGGATGGATAATTCTATCATTTCAACACTCTCAAATCAAAAGATTTAAATTATTCTGAGAAAGTGTACCTTAAATTTGTGACTGGTTTTCAGCCAAAACACAATGTTCAATTATGTTGTTGGTAATACCTGGTACATTTATGATGGAGAGACAGGTACCTGACAATATTATCAGGCCAGGAGCAAGGACTGATGGGATGACAGCAGGGTGCTCAACCCATCTGCATGGGTGTTCCCTTATCAGCCAGGGAAAGCACTCATTCTCCTCCTTCTGTGGTCCTTCAGACCACTGAAGCAGGTCCAACTCTTATGGCATGGTCAGAGAAACTGGGCTGGCTTCTTGTTCTGGCATGTCTGATGTTTTCCCATGCCCTTTACAGTTAGCATAGGTTTGCCCCAGAACCAACTCACCTATCTGCAACTGTAACAATATTTAATATTAATCAGTACTAAGGGTTTGCTTTTAATTTTACGTATTGAATACCTCTTCTCCCCTCTCCTCCCCTCCCCTTCCTTCTTCTCTCTCTTCATTAGTTGGACCAAATAAATTAATTTTATAGTCACTGTGAGTCCGTTCATTTACTATGAGTCTGTTCATTTAGTACCAAATTCAAACCTTTGGAAGTACTAGAGTGAGGATACAATACAATGTAACACTAGGAGTATCTTGAAATTTTAAAGATCTACTTATTAATCTACTGAAAATGCTTTTTCTCTTCAAGAAGAGTAAAGGTTAAAAATGTAGGCATAATTAGGGAGTCAGATATTTGAGAACAATTCATCAACAGAGAGAAGGCAGTGGATGTCTCCAGTAATTTCAGTTAATTTCTCCTATGCAGCTCAGCAGCACTGATCAGGTAACCTGTGTGTTTGATTCTTGGTGGCCTCAGCGGGGAGCATAGATGAAAGGATGATTTATCTTGCTTAAATACAAGAGATTAGAAACTATTATTATTAACTTCCCTTTTAAACACTGAGGATGTTTAAAGCTTTCTTCCATTCAAAGTTCCTAAGAGAAAATTAACCATGTGTATCTAAAGAAAAGTGAGAGCACAGCCTGAGTGGGGTCTCCTCAGCTCCTGTCTATGTGGAGCAGTTCTTTCCCTAAGATTAGGCAGTGGCTAGCACAGTGAATTATTTACAAATTACACTAAAAACTATTTTCATAACATGGAGGAAGTATCATCAGATGACTTCAACTGGCTTTTGCAAAGCAGTTGATTTATGTGACATTTTATCAGTTCAAACATACCTTCTGCTAATTTCATTACAGCATGGGATTTCTTATCACTAGTGAAAACAAAATTCTTGTTTCTCAAGCTGGGCACCCGGAAAATTGAAAACATGTTATCATCTTGACTAAAATGATTCATCTAGGACCACACAAAAATAATGTGAAAGACAAAAATGTTGAAAAAATGGAACAGGATTTTATCTGGAAATGCAACACTTTCACTCAGTATAGCAGTTAGAAGAATTAGCTACTTTCCAAAATAAGGTCTATCCAAAGTTTCAATTTGAAAGTAATCACAGAAAATCAAACCTTAGTGGGTTGTTTGTTTGTTTGTTTGTTTGTGGGTTTTGGTTTGGTTTGGGGAGGGTGTTTGTTTTGGTTTTTTGTTTGTTTTTTGGTTTGGTTTGGGAGTTTTTATGGGGGTTTTTTGTTTGTTTGTTTGTTTTGAGGGGTGCTAGTTGTATAAATGTAAAAGAAAGGGTACACAAAAATCACAAATATGCATAAGGAGGGCAACAAGAAAACCCTAAAAATAGTGTCTACAACATGACCCAGAAAGACTTCCAAGTATGAAATTTTGCTGCAAGCTTGGTTCAAATACATGAAGTAATACTGTCTTTCTGCAAACAGATTTTTTTTTGTAGGTACTTACAAATACAATTTATGGAAAGATATAAATTTTTTGCATATCATTCACAGCTTTAAATTATTTTATAGTTTATATATAGTTTGAGGCAAAGATTATCATATGAAATATACTAAATCAAGCACATACATTAACACTAAGATACAAGTATAATACTGACTGTACACTTTCTGTAATGGCCATAGCTGACATGCTTCTCTTCCATTTGTTATTGTTTAGCTGCCATTTAAGTGCCATCTAAATCAGTTCAGGCTGTTGAGCATTCACTGAAAACAGTCAATGACTGCAATTTCAACAAGATTCAATTCTGAGAAGACCAATTAAACAAAGAAGTACAAAACTGGATAAGGATGGAACCAGAGGACATGAGTTTCACAAATAGTCAAACTGCAAAATCATTTTAATTTGTACAGAAATTTATTGAAGAAAAAAAAAAGAAATAGTGGCCTTGTCTACCTGAGACAATTTACCTGTCCAGTTATATATTTTCCAAATACACATGTAGTCCCCTGAAAATATTTTTGTCTGTTACAAAATTAAAGGGAAGGCAACAAGTGCAATCTGATTACACCTTCATTAATGTCACTAAGTAAAATGACAAAATCCACTGTCATGCTAGAACAATAGTTTTCACAAGCAACTTCACTTGAACTTCACTTGTTTAAATAAAAACCTTTTGCAAAAAGAAAACGCTAGGAAACCACCACACTACTTGTTACAGCAATCTGAGAAAATAAGCATTCTTAAATCATGAAAGATTTAGTAAAGCTTGCATAATTTCACTATCACACTTTCTTAATTTAAAACCCAATTCTCCACTCACACAAATGTGTACTATTCTTCTACTGTACCCACACTCTGGCAAGATCTTGTAAATCTTGCAAAAGTAGTCTATTTCAAGACCTATATTCAGGCTCAATTGTCTTTTCCTTTTAAAGTGCTGACTTATTCTATTGTCTTCCACAGAACTGCTTATACTTCTTCACCAGAATGTAATGACATCTGAAATATACCATACGAAAACTTTTAAGCATGACAGGTTGCCTTGACTTTCTCCTCAAGATACTGACCTTTAAAAAAATATAAAAATCCCAAAGCTCCAGCACTGAAGGATTAGTTTCACTTAAAAAGAATCCTGCACAGATATATCTATCTATAAACGCATACAGGTATCTGTATATCTATGTGTCCATATACATATGCATGTATATGTATGAATTAACATGTGCATGCAAATACATGTAAAGCTTTTCAGCAGCTTAAACAAGACATAAAGAAAAACAATTCTGCTTTTGCAAGATATTATATTTCTCTTCCTTCCATCCTCCTAACTTCCTTCACCCCTTTTTCCTGATGCTCATTAAAATTGTAACTCAGTAAGGACCATTAGTTCCTAACTGTAGTAACTGTTTAACTATTTTGCATTTGTCCAGAACATTGTTTACATACTCCTTGAGACTGCAATTTAGAGTGGATTCACCAATAGAAGCCTTGACTGCCAGTGAGGGCCTTTTTGGGCTCCTACATTTGAGAAAAATCTCAATTTTATCTTTTGAGGAGTAGGTAGAAAGGAGAAAAACTACATGATCTTATTTTTTCTCGTTGTTGTGAAAGGCAACTCTCAAATCCTTTACCTATGGGTTCCCTCTTTCCTGCAGCTGATATCAGAATTGCGTACAAACATTAATGAAACAGGAAATAAAAATGGAAACACAGAAGTACAAAGAAAAACCGTTTCATTAGAGATGCTGACTGTTAACCATTTGACAAACAGAATTCACATCCTGTACAGATTTGAGATGAAGAATTTTACTGTTCCAATTTCCTTCTAGTGCCAAGTTACATTTTCCTTTAGTGAACAGATACTGGATTGTAATGCAATAGTTAAAAAAAATAATCATTACCAGTGAATCAACATTTACCATACAACCTTATGAAAACAAATCCCTTTATTTGAGCAGCATTATGCAAAGCAAAACAAAACTGGATGTTTCCTGATTAGGAACAGATACTACATTCTTCACCATGTGATCACAGAATAATAAAATCATGGAATGATTTGCTTTGGAAGACGATCTAGTTCCAACCCCACTGTTGTGGGCAAGGACATCTTTTTCCAGATCAGGTTACTCAAAGACAAGGATTTCTTGGAAACCTGTTCCAGTATCTAACCACCCTCTTTGTAAGGAATTTCTTTCTCATATCTAAGCCTAATCATAGAATCATAGAGTTTTAAGGGGTTGGAAGGGACCTTAAAGACCATCTAGTTCCAAACTTCCTGCCATGGACACCTCCCAGTAATCCAGGTTGCTCAATGTCTTATCCAACATGGCTTTGAACACTGCCAGGGTTGGGGTACCCACAAGCTCCCTGGACAGAATCTCACCACCCTCACAGTAAAACTTTTCTTTGTAATATCTAACCTAAATTTCACCTCTTTCAGTTTGTACCCATTCCCTTTGTCCTTTCACTACAGTTCTTGATGAAGAGTCCCTTTCTGGCTTCCCTTTAGGCCCTTTTCAAATACTGGAACATTACTGTGGGGTCTCTACACAACCTTCTCTTCCCCAAGCTGAATACCTCCAGCTTTGTCAGCCTGTCTTTGTCAGGGAGGTGCTTAAGTCCTCACCTACCCTTTTTTAAGTTTAAAATCATTGCCCCTTGTCCTGTTACTAGAGGCCCTGGTAAAAAGTCTCTTTTTAATAACACCCATTTAAATATTGAAAGGTCACAATATAGTCTCTCTCCGGAGCCTTCTGATCTCAAGGCTGAACAACCCAAGCTCTCTCAGCCTTTCTTCATAGGAGAGGTGCTCCAGCCCTCTGATCATTTTGGTGGACTTATTTGGATCTGCTCCAACAGGTCGATGCTTTTCTTGTGCTGGGAGCCTTGGAGTTGGACACAGTTCTCCAGGTGGTGTGTCACAAAAGCAAACCAGAGGGGAAGAATCAGCTCCCTCAGCTTACTGGTCATGCTTCTTTTGATGTAGCCTGAGATACAGTTGGCTTTCTGAGCTGTAACTGCACATTGCTGTTTCGTGTCCAATTTTTCATCTATCTATCTATCTATCTATCTATCTATCTATCTATCTATCTATCTATCTATCTATCTATCTATCTATCTATCTATCATCTCCCCAAGTCCTTCTCTGCAAGATTGCTCTCGATCCATTCATCTTCAAGTCTGTATTGACACTGAGAATTGACCAGACCCAGGTGCAGGTTGTTACACTTGGCCTCGTTGAACTTCATGAGGTTCTTCTGGGCCCAATCCTCCAGCCTGTAAATGTCCTTCTGGATGGCATCCCCTCCCTCAAGCAAATCAGCTGCACCACTCAACTTGGTGTCATCTGGAAACTTTCTGAGGGTGCACTTAATCCCACTGTCCACATCATTAACAAAGATATTGAATAGTCTTGGTCCCAGTACAGACTCCCTGTTGCTGATCTCTATTTGCACTTTAAGCTGTTGACTGCAACTCTTTGGATGTGGCCATGCAGCCACTGCACAGCCATCCAATAGTCCATTCACCAAATATGTATCTCTCCTATTTAACAACAAGGCTGTTGTGTGGGGCCGTGCCAAAGGCCTTACAGTAGTCTAGGTAGATGACAACTTGACATACAGAAGTCAAGATAGATAATAATAAAGAAAACTAACAAAGGTATGACTAATATATCTGTTACAATTGCAGAATTATTATTATTGCAGAAGCTGCCACCTTCCAGAACTGAAAATCTGGGCCAGGACTCTGAAATAGACTCAGATAAAAATGTTCTGTGACCCATCACACTCTTGATATTTCAAACTGATTTTTTTACTGTTGTAATCTCTTTTTGTTAGAAGATGCTCATATACAATTACAAAAAAAAATTATCTAGTCTATCTTAAATATGTTATATTTTCTTGACCTTGATCAAAAGCCTCCTGTTGAAAACAATACAAAAGTTCCACTGCTACTAGATCATGCAAACTGAGACCTCCACAATTTCATATTCCTTTTACATTCATTTATCTGTGCTCATATGCTTCTTAATTAATTTTGTTGAGACAACTTTTATGAGGGCTAGATTAATTTCAGCACTTACTTTAACTAGAAATAAAGCACATGATCTAGATTTTGGCACTTATGATTAATTAAAGTACACCTTAAAGACTGAATATGAAAGAATCCATCATTAAAAAACATTAGCTTAAACTATATTCTCATATATTTTTAAGATTACAAAAGTACAAATTAGACTTTATTAATATTTATTCTTTACCTTGTTCTAAAGTTTGCAGGATGAGGATGCCCATCATATAATGACAAATAATCATATTCTTCTTCTAGAGCAAAAGACTGAAAGACGATTTGTATTCTGTTTCTTTCTTCTGCTATTATAACCCATGTACAGTTTGCACCATTTGGATATCCATATGGGAAGCCAGGGCTTTCTATAGTGCCATTAAGTCCTTTTAAAGTTCCACCACAGGTATAAATAAATCCTAAAAAAGATACCAAGGAAACAAAAGTCAGCAATACATTGTTATATCAACTTTCAATAGAATACATCACTAGAATTCATGATTTCTGAAAAAATATCAAAATATTTCTTAGCAAGTACTGTATTTAGAAAGGAAAAGCCCATGTTTTAATACAAATGCTGGCCACTTAATGCAAAACAACCCCACCTACCTAACAAATGTGTTTTCCATACTGTTTATGTAAAGGCATATGGTAGCATCTTTGCAAATAAATATATATAACACCATCTATGACTAAATTTGTCTATGAAGCAAAGTATCCACAGCAATTCCCTTTTCTGTCAAAAGGAAGAGAAGCAGTCAGAGCAAAACAAACAACTCTCTTTTGGTACAGGTCTGATACAGATGAAACCTATTAACCTCATGCTCCTTCTCCACAAATTTTGGGTCTGGGAGACGCTAAAGGGCTACTTATTATGAACAAGCTTTTCCCAGTCAATAATTCTGGGTTATGAAAGCTGTCTACTTAAAGATTTAATCTGAAATACCACCTGTTGCATCATGATACCATGTCATGTAAATATTAAGATAAACAACTTACTTGTTTTGACTGATCCTAAGTGGATGTTGTTTAACTCAGGTGGTCAGGGAAGCCCCCCAGAGCCACTCCCTCACAACCCACCCCCCCCACCCCCCGTCTGCTCCCCCACAGTGGAATGGGAGAGAGAATGGAAAGAGTAAAAGTGAGAAAACTCGTGGGTTGAGATAAAGACAGTTTAACAGGTACAGCAAAAGCTGTACATGTAAACGAAGAAGATGAAGGAATTCATTGGCTACTTTGTCAGGCAGGTGTTCCGCCATCTCCAGGAAAGCAGGGCCACATCATGCCTAATGGTTACATAGGAAGACGAACATCATAACCCTGAACATGGTCCCTTCGTCCTCCTTTCCATCAGCATTTATCACTATGTTGCCATATGGTATGGAATATCCCTTTCATATGTTATAGCATATCCCTGTCATTGGTTGGGGTCACCTGTGTCCTGGCTGTGTGCGCTCCCAACTTCTTGCCCATCCCCAGCTGATTTACTGGGACAGGCAGCATGCTAAGCAGAGAAGGCCTTGATGCTGTGTAAGCACTGCTCAGCAATAACTAAAATGCCCTTGTTCTATAACACTGTTTTGGTCACAAATCTAATACATAATACCATAGGATCTACTATGAAGAAAATTAAGTCTACCCCAAACAAATTCAGTACAGTGGGTCAAAGGTGAAAGGTCGCTCTGCCAATAGAACATTCCCAAACGTCAGAAAAGACCCTTATATTCATACATTGATTTTTCTTGGACTATAACAAATTTTCTTCTTATATATAAAATCCATTTGCTGAGAAAAATAAGAGAATAAGAATAATTATAAAAGGTCTCTTTCAAGTCACTGTGTCCTGGCAGGACAGGTTCTTTTCTAAGCTTTTGTTCCAAGTTCTAATGCTCAGTTACAGCAGTTCATAACTCATTTTGGGCTTTAGGATAATTTTTCTTTCCACCAGCTTTGCAGTCTGACTGTAGGTCTGCGTCCTCTCTCCAGGCTTTCTGCTGTCTTATCCCTTAAATATTAGATCAGCTTTCCTGCTTTGCCTTTTGCACCCCTAAAGCTTCTCTTCCCCAGGCATGCTCAGAGCAAGCCCCCTCTGCTGAGGGGGATTTCATCAATTGAGAGAAAGCACGAAACACTCAGCTGCTCTTTCACAGAAACACGATATACATTTCACAACAAACGACAAACAAACAAACCAGATGCCAACTCTAATTACACACACATGTATATATTTGAGCTCATTAAATCATCTTCTTCATGGCATATTCGCAAGCTCGTCTTCACACTGAGCATTTATATGTGCAGAGACCCCCTTCTCTGAAGTACTAAGCAGAAATCTCTTTAAGATTTTACACTTTGTGTTGCTACACTGTAAAGTAACTTTTCTTGACAACAGAAGAGGGAGACATACAATATTTTTATCTTGGCTTTTTCATGTTTATCTCCAATGGTGAGAAAAGATGCCTCTTATGAAGTCTGACTACTGTTTTAATACAAATATCACTGTATCAGATATATAGGACAAAAAGGGATTGGAAGATCCTCTTAGAAAGTAATTAGGCCTTTGTTTGCCTCATCTGACATGTATAGCAAATTTTACCTTCTACTGTAAATTAGCTTAGAGAATTCATTCTCATATCAGTGCCTGTACAACTTTCATTGTTAGGAGTTTGTTTTATTTATCTCTTTCTGTATCTCCCTCATATACTTGAACTATTTTTAAATCTCCTTTATGTGTTATTATTTATTATTTAAGCTCAGCTGTTTTATTTAGCACTTTAAAAGTCTTTTGGAATACAGTTCGTGCACAAGTCACTTTGCAAAATTGAACTACATCATAAGATCTTCATCCTAGAACTTTAGCACTTCCCACAAAATACAGTCACTAGAATAAGACTTTTTAAATAGCTGTGTGCACACATTTGTCAATTGAGTTTTTCCTAGAAATCTCTTGTTGAGGCCTATTCAATTGAATTAGACACAAAACTTACAGAGAGAGAGAGACTGGAAAACTAAATAGCATATGCTGTTCATTTTTATGCATCTCTCCAGACCAAGTGTGGAAAGCACAGTGTAAACTTTATCTCAGCATCATAATATAGCTCCATAATTTAAAACCTTTATTGCTGTACCTATGTCATGAAAGCTCTCAACTATATATGGACTGTTCTCTTAATTCAATATAAAGAACAAAGAAAAAATCAAATATAATAGGTCTTCTGTTACCAAAATTAAATTATTTAAAAAAAACAAACCAAAAACTAGAGCCACAACTATGAGTAAGCAGAACCTTGTGAGATAACGCACGATTTATTAAGGAGTGTAATGCTTCATATTGGATCCAATAATTGGTCCTATCCATAAATATATATGAAATATAAAGTTTCATGACTTATAAAAGTTCCACTTCTTTTATTCCATACCCAAACCATAACAAAAGAGAATTATTCATATGCTGCACAGTGATGTTTTTCTGAGATGACTATCAGAATGTAACACAGCTATGCACGTGCCAGAAGATACATTTTTAATTCCAAGAATGGAAAAAAACACCAACAAACCAACAGTGAAGTTTGATTTTGATAGGTCTACTTTTTTAGTCTATAAAATAAAAAATCATGCCAACAGACTCCATACAACGTGCACTTTAATCTCTGCTTTCATATGTTAATACATTCTGTGATGTTCTTCACCTTGGCAGTCCAACTTGGTTATGATCAAAATAGACAGTGTGCATTAACTGACTGGTCTGATGAAATGTGGAAAACATGACATTTATTTTCACAAGGTAAAATTCATGCTGAAATAACTAGTAACGTATACTGTGATCTTTTTCATCTAGATTTCAGAACTAACATTCCAAAAAGAATACACTTGCAAACTGCTTTTCATTAAAGGGGAAGTTTTATTCAAAGCACACAATGAAGAATTTTGAATAGCTTGAAGTTAGACTAGAAGAGAAAAATTCTTGTTGAAGCAAGTATGAAGATGAACAACACCACTCATGATGTTCTCTTAATAGCTAGTATGATTCAAAGTTTCCATTGCATTGTTTTTTACCAGAATTTAAAATTCAGATGTTTAATTCTCATCAATTTTACATGAACAAATAATTCTTGAAATCAAAAAACACAGCCGTTCTTTCTGATTTCAGTCATCCTCTGATTCATTGTGGAATTACAGTAAGCATGAGTAACATCAATTCTTAATCTACTTATTCAACTTGTAACACTTCTTAATAAATAGTGTTCTAAGAAAAACTAAATTGATAAATATGTGCACACAGCTATTTAAAAAGTCTTATTCCAGTGACTGTATTTTGTGGGAAGTGTTAAGAGTTCTAGGATGTGAACCCATCCCTGTTTTGTGAACCCTTTACTTTCTGCAGTCAATCCTTCTCATTTTTGGAAAATATATACACAATATTTCTTGCTAAACCATCTTACCATCTCTATAATTTTACTTGTCCTGTCATGCCTCACACCAAGATCTTTGAGCCCATTTATAAAACTGAGAATAGGACACTCTCTTCAGTTGTAATGGCTGCATTTTACTTTGGCCTGTGTTTGAAATTTACCTTTTTATCTCTTCTCATCATGTCTTAATTCTCTTTAATTTATGCTTTTCCATTTCCCATTATGCCTCTTTTCTGCATTAAACAAATCTCCTTTCTCTAATCTTAACTTCCAACACTAAGCTTTATTGAATTTTTTTCACATGAGTATAAACCCACAAGACAATCATCTCTAATGCACTGGACTTATTAGTTCCTACTTTCTCTCCACCTTTTTCTCTGCCTCCCTCAAATGCCAAGCAGCTTGCGTGCTTCTTTCTTACTCTACTGTATTTTCATATGAACAGACTGGTGATTTTTACACTACAGACACTCACTGTTGTCCATTCCCACCAGAACATTATAACCCCCTCCCCTCTTTCTTCATGAGTCTCACATTTCACCTGTGCTAGGCATGGAAGGTGTACATACCAGCAGCAACCCCGCACCACAGAACACCAGAACAGAAGTAGACTGCACCTGGGTAGCACTTTGCAGTGGGAGAGGTATCCATGCCAGGTACTGAAGAGAAACAAGGCCTTAGAAAGAGTTAATCAGAGCCCCTTACCTCAAACTAGTTGCCCACTTGTTTCTCCCGCCCCTGCCTTGTTTCTACCTGACTCAAAGGAAATTGTGTCCTGTACAAGCTCAGTAGACCTAAAAACCACAAGAACATTGTAC
>JAWWLV010000088.1:136512937-136582836 GCA_035041135.1 Platyrinchus mystaceus
GGCGGGCGGTATAATGTTCCCATAAGCCTTCTAAAACATCATAGATCTAGTTAAACTCTAAAAGGGAGCGGGTAGAACGGTTAAGAAAAGTCATAAGAAGGATAAAAGTTCCAGTAAGCATTCAGATAGGAAATAAGCATTATCAATAAATATGATGCTGGTTTGAAGCAACTTCAACAAGATTAGAAAAGATTTTGGAGACTCAGTGCTTGGAAAATCCAGACAAAATTAAGACTCTGTTTTAAGTTTCTGCCAATAGTAATTAAACACAGAATGGCTCAGTATTTACTGTACACAACCACAGACCATATTCCTATATTCTGTTTCCTTCTTAAAAAAGTCAGACAGCCTTCTATGGCAGCTCAGATTGCCTCAGATGTAAACAGCCTAGAAAGTCTGCTCATTCACTCAGTGGGATGACCTTCAGAAGAAATGTAATTTTAAAAAATGAAACAAACACATTCCTGCTTTAGATAACATGGAAGTTCAGACCCTTGAAACTCTGATATAAGCTTGAGAAGAAAAAAAACACCTAACTCTTGTTGCATGCTTCTGAAATATTACATTTCCCAGTGAAACATCAGCTTTCACAGTGACACATATATAAAACTTGATGTCAATAGTTACTCTGTGATGCCATAATTGTAGGGTTTGGACCATTGTACCAAATGCACTCTATGCACTCTACAACAACCTAAACTATCTGAGGGTAGAAAAATTAAAGATGTGTTGAGAATTAAAGAAAGCAGCAGCTGGAAAAGTCAACTATAATCTTTTTTATAATCCAAACTCCAGTAGGTTTTCTGTTTTTCATTTTCTAGATCATATAATAGTGAAAAAAACCCAAAACCACTTCAAAGAGACACAGACTATATAAGGCTCAAGTGAATGCAAGGAGATCAGGAAAACTTCTCATGAAAGATTTCACACTATGGGACAGCTTCTGACAGTTCTTAAAAATGAAGGGAGCACAATTTAAACATTTTGGAAAAATGTAAACATCTATTACTAACAGAAATTAATTCTGTCTTCATTTACTAATAACATTTCTAAAAAAGGTAATTTTTAATTGAAGCAGCCTTTTAATATAGCAAAAAAGAATTCTTCCCATCTAAATATCTTCAGACCACTACCATTTTTTCAGTGTTTTCATATGTCTGAATACAAAGATAATTTTTCAGATATTGTGAGTTCAGCTCATTTTTTAATTTTGAATTAATTCTCATTGTACATTTCTGCATTTGCAGTAGGTCAAAATATTAACATCTTTACCGTGTCCTTCCATGTGTCATAAATATTTTTTTTTTTTTGTATCATAAGCCAGAATCTACATTTCAGTAGTCCATTGAGGCAGTTCAGACTGAGGAAAGATCAAAGATAAGTTAAAGAGTGTTGTTAGTTACTGAGATATCTGAGTTTGTAAGATTTTCAATGATCCCTCATTTGCTGATATCATAAACCCAGTAATTTACTATTATCAGTATTTTTTATATTAATTCCCGGTTATTATTTCAATTTAAAAAACAAATATCACCACTAGAGGGTCAGACTCTAAAGTTTGTAGTATTTAACAAATCAAATAACTTCAAAACACTTCAAAGTCATGAAAAATTATCTAGACAAGGTATTAAAAGTGCTGATAATACTGTTCTACAAAAATAGGTGTACAAATGTGTCCAACTCTCTGGCATTGATAGCTTCTTGATTTGACCTTACATTTTAGACTATTTAATAGAGATAACAATGCTAAAATGTTGTAGAGCCAAGTGATACAATCAAGTGCTGTTTCAGATTTTAATTTGGTCCCGATAGTCACTGGACCACTGAAGCTGTTGCTATTATTCTATAAATTTATTCTGGTCCTTTCCAGAGAAAATCTGCTTCTGTAGAGGTAGACAGGTGAGCTGAATACCCCAAGTTGTTATATTATGGCAAACTGTTGGGAGCTTATGTGAATAATGACATTCTAAACATCAGCTGATGAGCAATATCCCTGGGCAGCTGTCTTCAGTGAGTTACAGAGAGGCAAGAGAGACAATATTAACTGATTCATCCACACCAGCTGATTTTGCCATCCTATCATGTGAGATAAACACCAACACACAGAGTCATCATCATCAGGAAAAGATGAATTATCTCTCTGCCTGGCTTGATAAAGCTTGATGCTACTCTGTCACCATTTGCAGAAAGGGGAAAGAGGGATAAATACTTAATGGTGTCACTGGTATCTTCCTTTCCCTCCTCCATTGAAAAGAGCAAAGAAAGAAACAAATAAAAACCCAACCACACCAGCCCAGCATCAAACTAAAACCCATTTCTTCTCAGAACTGACCAGTTAACCTTTTCCACAGTCCTGCCAACATCTTGTAACCAAAAATGCTGTGTCATCTGAACTGGGGATGTAGAATAAATTCAGAGAAAAAGGTTATGTGAAAAGCTGAACTGAAGAACTGTGAAAGGAGTCTATACAAAATGTATGGGAGAAAAACAAACAAACAAAACAAAACAAAACTGCTGATGTCCTCAAACACAAAACAGTAAAGACAAACAGTGCAGCACAGAAGTCACAGAAACTGTGGCTATCTGACTTGGATAGCATAGTTTAACTTGACATGTAAAACTGTTTTAGAGAACAGCTATACCATTCTACTTTATTAAGTTATTCTGGTAAATATTGAGATATTATTGTTGATTAGATGTCTTCTTGTTCACTTTTATAGGACAAAGGAATCTGGCATCTTACTGATTGGAATTTGGACAGACTTGTGCAAGATACTACGTATGCACTAATGCCTCTTATATACTATTATACTATTAGTATTCCCATGCAAACAATTTGTGCATGGGAAAAATGTAGATGTCTAGACTGAGTCTTTCTTCTCAGGTTTCAGCTTATATCAGCACAAAAAAAAAAAAAAAAGGGGGAAGTGCTAATTATTTCTTGAGACTTAATGACAATTTGTTATATAATAGCCCAAGGCACAGTCTTGGACATTCAGTTCCTTTCTCCCGGTCATTAATACTCAGCAGGAGCCAGTTTCTTTTCTGATCAAGTAAACAAAACACGTCATTTTCTATTAAATTGTGTGACTTTACAACTTTAATTGATGTGCTCCCTGGTTTTAGCTTATTTCACCTTTTGGCAACTGTTACTCCAAGTGTCTCATCCATTCTGCAGTACTGATGTCTGCTTTCAGTAGCTAATATCTCTGAAATTAATCAGTACCCTACATTTTTAAAAAATTGCTGGTAATATCGCCAGTGGCTTATCATGAATAATCATTCCCTCTGACATGACAAACTAGCTTTAACAAGAAAGCTATTACTTTGAAACAAATTGGACTGCATTGAAATATTCTCAGTAGTAAAGAATCTCAGTAGAGTCTTAAAGCTTGCTCAATTCCAAACAAAGAAAAGAGAGATCTTTGTGTCTTTCTCATATTATATTCTCTTTATTAAATATTAGATATTAGCAGTGTCTTACCTAATAAAATTATCAGAAGGAAGGCACTAATTTTTTACTTTTATTTTTATTTTAGCATTAAAAAAAAACAAACCCAAAACCAAAAAAACTGTATCCTCTTAGCACAATATTACAGAGCTCACCTCTTTTTTATGCTGGTTTTTTTTTTCCTAAACCAAAGATGTTGCTGGTTACTGATTCATTACTTCTTTGCAGTAAATGAAAATGTCTGCTTATAACAGAGCAAATATGAATACACAGAGAGCCTTTTTCATGGGATACATTTTGAGAATATTTGATTTCTGTATATATGCATGTGTGAGAATGCAGGCAGATAGATAGATAGATAGATAGATAGATAGATAGATAGATAGATAGATAGATAGATAGATAGATAGATAGATAGATACATACTAAGGCAGACAATGCACATACCTATAATACTTCTGTAGGAAATTAATTTCTTTTTTTTATCACCCCACACTGATCACTGTGATAAGGAAATGCTCAGCTTCATCCTGTGCAAGGTGTAAGAGTGGAATTTGGATTGAGTTTTGGTAAAAAAAATACTGGGGCATGATAGAAGACTACATCAGAATCAAAAAGCTTTGACTGTTTTCAAATTACCTGTTTCAGAGGAGATGTGACCACCTTGTGTGTCACTGTCTCTTCAGTGATGGTTGGCACACTTAGAACCAGAAGTGATTTGAATGTTTGGATACAACTTTTTGTCTTTTTTTTTTCTTTTTTTTCCATAAAATATGAATTTGTTAAATCAAATCTTCTCTGAATCTATATCCAAATACATTTTGATTAGGGTTTCTTAGTGCCAAAGTGAACTTCTGACCTAACTAAAAGTGACATCCCATGTAATAGCTCGCTGTTCACAGTAATTACTGGGGTACACTAAACTCAATTTCAAGTCCTCGATCTCTGTGTTCTCCCAATTTATGTGTCCCACTGAGTATTGGACATAGGTTAATTGCAAGTCAGCTTCACGCTCGTATCTTCTAGAGTGTCTTAGTTCTCATTAAAGTTGTTACTGAGGATCGAAGCCAAATTTGCAAACTGTTTCTGTAAAAGCAGATTTATTTTCCAGCCTTAATTGTACATCCAGTGACTTCTGTGCCAGTGTATCCAGAGTCCTCTAGCTACTGAATGCAGTCCAGGGGTTTAAGTCATCTTTATGTTCCAGTACTGACATTTATTCTTCTCTCATCTGCTTACAAATGAGATATAAAGAGCGGAATTTGATTAAATGTGGGCGTTTACAATGTTCTAACAGCAAAGCTTCTGTTATTATCAGTGGAGTCCTGGACAATAGATTCAGCAACGCTTAGTCACATACATCAGAATGCAATCAAATAAAGTGACTCCATACAGTTTCTGTTGGCTACAACACAGATTTAAGTATCTAGATCAACTTAGATACCTGCTCTGCAGGTGCCTAATGTCAAGTGAAATAATCCTGCCTAAGATACGTCTGAAGTTTAGTCCTTTCCAACCATTATATTAATGCCTTTTTGCATTGCTTGAGAAGCAAGACAAAGACAGTAGTAAATTCGGGGAAAATTGGGCAATTACTTAGTAGTGGGCAATCCTCAGTATTTACTTCTAATTTTACCTGTAAGGTTCAAGAGTGTTTTCTTTTCCTCTGCCTTTCTGAAAGAGATGAGGGCCAGGTACCTGAGCAGTGCATACTTAACACTGGTCTCCATTTCTTGCTTGCACATTATAAAATAGAGTTGGCATTATTGCTGCCATCACTGTAGCATGCACAGAATAATGCAACATGGCCAGCATAGCAAGGAGAAATCTGTCAGCATTTTCCAACAGAACTAACTGAAGCCATCACATCTCCTTGGTAATGGCAGGAGCATCCAGCTGGTTTGTTTCAACTCTATGTAACAGGTTCCTCCCAGATCCAAGAGGTTCAGAAGGCAAATAGGCTACTCGACTGCTCCCTGCCTCTGTAGGAGAGGCAGATGCAGGGAATCCCAGAGAGTCTCAAATCCTAAAATCAGATATTTCTGTGCACAGGGTGGAGTTAATGGAGAGACGGCAGTGAAGAGGAAAAGAACAGTGTGTAACAGCAATACTGCTTAACCAGCTCATCAAGAGAAACGTGACAAAAATTGTATTAGCTCTGCAGCTGGTGCAAATGAATGCTCTGCTCTGGGTTTCCTTCGAGAGTGCCCCAGCTCACATTACACCAATGAGCAACAGCAACAGCTTTATGGGAACAACTATAAGCATTCGAACAAGAGTTAGAGAGCAAGAATAGTACTCACTGAAAAACACCCCAACAGTAACCCTCTGTCTGCCTCCTTCCCACACAAAATCTTTTCCCTGGTTACAAAACTTCTGTATCGGTGCAAAATGTGATGCAATCATGAATTCTAATTAGTGCTTAGTGTGCCAGTAGAAGTCTCTACAGGAGTAAGGTGTGGTATATTCTTTTCTCTCTTATTTACTATCTCTATAATTAGGACTGTGTGATTATGCTATCAGTGCAGTGAAGCAAAAATGGAATCCACACCCAGTATGCATAATTTACTCAGTCTGCATGGAAATTACAGAATTTTCAAACAAAACATAATTATATTTTTATGTTTCTCTTAATTACTTTGTTGTAAGTTCAGGGATGTGACTAGGGTATTAATGCACTGTAATAAGCTGAAATCAATACAAAGTGAACCCAAAAACTTTTGAAAAATAGCACTTCTTGGATATAAAGGATGTGTTGAATTCTTTGAACTATTGTGGCAAGCTGCATATGATTCATGCTGAGGGGGGGAATACAACTGCTGCTCAATGCATTCAAAAATCCAGATTGCTAGGCTATAATTGCATCCTACTAAGACAGTGTAATTGTTAACACTGGAAAGGCTCTTTGAATAAGTAATATGAAGTAGTATATCAAGGCAAAATGTTGTTATGATTTGAGTTGATTAACAAAGTAACTCTTAGAACTCACTAGAAAGCTTAAAGAGAGCAGATCTCCATTTAAAGAATCTGGATATCTCTATACACAGATTCTGAGACTTCTTTCAAAGCTCAGAAGTTCATTAAAGCTCTCTGAAAGTTCATCATATCTGTAAAAAGAAAATTCAGCGAGGACTTCTCAGTACTTCAAAAACAAAACAAATCATGGAGACCCCTCCAAGAGGTTACCTTCAAAAACAATAATGCTAGAGTACATTGCATCTTTATTTGTCTCATAAATATTATAAGAACTAAAGGCGGAATCAGAATTAATTTTAATTGTGATGTTTTTAAGTGCCGCTGGACTTAATGTATTAACCACCAAATGAAACCAACCCACTAGCTTCGATTTGAAATAAAAGTTTAGATACCCAAAAATGTGTCATACTCAGAAATGCTGAGAATAAGGCAGTTCCTGATAAGAATGAGACTATTTATTTACATGAATTATCAATATATTTTTAGATTTCATTTAGAAAATGTGGGACATGTAGAAAATGTGCTCTAGATCTTGTTTCCTTTTTTCACTTTGTGATTCTGTTGAAAAACAACATCACAAAAACTCTTCACTTGCACAGAAAAAACCCTGTGATAGTCCAGCAGAAATTGTAAAACAATGAGAAAACACCAAGCCTATGCAGCCAATGAAATATGTATGTTAACAACATTGAGGTATATTTCAAATTTATATTCAGAATGGAGAAAATCTGAACATTTAACTTATTTCCTTTCTTTGTACTTCATTCTTTGTCAACACTACAAAAATCTGTATTTATTCTTGTTTACAATGCTTTGTCCAAGACAATCTATCATTAATTGTGGGTAATGTGCCTTCCTAGATGATCTTATTCAGTAAAACAATTATGCACATTCTCAACATGAGACATTCTGTCCTGCTTTGCCTGTAGATTTGATTAATATTTTCCTTGTGTAAATCTGTAATTGTAAATGTTCATAGGGTTAATGACCCCATGAAGAGTAATAAACAGCAAGAATAATTGAAATAATCTATTTAAAGTTGTTCATGTCTCTATGAAATTCTGAATTGATTTTTTTCCTGTGAGCAGAAGTAAATCAAAACAACTTGTTTCTTGCAATTCACAACAAAATAAAGCTTCTGTTTTCATAAAGATATAAGATATAGATTTTATTTTAATTTAAAAACCATAAATATTGAAGGTTATAATATTATATCGAACCCATGCTTTGGAAAAAATATCAGGTAATTCCAGCCTGCTTAACAGATTTCCTTCTGAGTGTTAAGCACTGTACTAAATACATCTCAGTTTTTGAAATAACACAGGACCCAATTTGTGCCATCCTTAAAATAGATTTCTTTAATGAGCATTTTAGTAAAATATTCTTTCAGTTACCTCATATACTATTTAACAATACAAGAAAAAATAAAATTATATTACTTTTTGAAAGTTTCTATATATCTTTTTGTTTTATAATTAATTTTACTTAGGACACCAAATATTAAAATTCCTATATAAGAGGAAAATTGCAAATATTCTTATATTTGTATCAGTGTATCACGGACAATATTTTAACATCTTGGCAAGAGTATGTTTCCATTTTGCTACTTTATTTTGTTTCATTAAATATTTGCTACAATCAGTTTGCTACAATGTCAACATTTTATTTTGTTTAGTATTTGCTTCTAGCTTCTGCATGCATTCTTTTCTTAGACAAGTCTTCATTGCAATAAATTGCATGCTGCATTTTTTGACAATTTGTTTAAATTCTATTTCTCTAATCTTCACATTGCTGGGTAAAATGAAGAAAAAAAATTGGAGATAAGTAGTTTGAGGAATAGGACAAAACATTGATTGTCGCGAGCAATTGATTTTAAAACATATAATCAGAGAAAACCTCTCTTGATCTGCCTTTTAAACTTCATGTTATGCAAATTTATTGCCTACTTAAGCTAGTAACCTTTCTGTGGCTCGCATTACCTGCTACAGGGGAAGATGACATTGAGATATTGTCGAGAAACATGCTGGAATATTCCATCTGACTGAGTTACAAGATTTGCAAAATGCCTAAGGAATAATGCAGAAACATTAGGTACAGTTACCCTTCTCATCAGTCCCTGGATGTCAAAAAAATTAAGTCTTAACAACAGGTAAATATAATCATACCCCTGTGAGTTTTACACTTCAATGACTGACCCAGAATCAGGAAGATTATTACAGCTAATGAGCTCAAGAAAGATGAAAGAACACTTAGAGATTCACACTGACCTGTTATTGGATCACTAATTCTCACATTCCTGGCCAGTTTTCTCTTTAATTTTCTCTAACTTAAGGTTTCTTTGTATTCTTTATGGCAAAACATTTGTAAAAAAAGTTAAAGGGGTTCATACATCATTACTAATTCATGAGGATAAGACCTCACTGATTACAGAATGACACAGCGACATTGACTGTGAGCTAAGATAACCATTACCACCTGAAGATCTAGCCATAGGAAAAAACATACTACAGCTCAATGGTATCTATAAAGTGCACTGCCCTTCAAACAGCTCCAAATAACTCATTAAAAAAAAAAAATCTACAAGATAAAGGAAAGGAGATTCCTACCTGCAAAATCACAAAGCACTTCTGAATGAAACGTGCTTTCCTTTTCTTCTACTACTATTTTTCTCCCTTATTGCAGTACAAAATGCATGATATTTGTTTCATTATTGAAACTAAATTATATTTAGAATAAGAACTGCATGTGTTGCAATCTTACAGAGTCTGGATGTAAGGACTTGATTAGTAATTAGAATGTTCACATTAGATTTGGAAGACCTCTGTTCAAAGAATGCTCACTGGGTTACTTCCATGCCCCTCACCCCACTCTTCCACTTTCAGAAAGAGAAAGCAAAAAAAAACCAAAAATCATTTCTTTTGCAAAAAGATTGTTATAAAATTCTCTGTTAACTTTAGTTTTATGTAAAATTGACATTTAAGAGTCAATGAACGAGACAGCATTGTCATTTCAACAACACTGCTAAGGAGAATTGGTAACTAAATGGACATTCATACTCAGTTTTTGGAAAACTGATGAAAACAATAATGAAAGTCATGGCATTCAGATAAGCATAAGCCAGACAGTGTCGATGGAGCAAGTTAATGCAATCTGGACTGTGAGAGAAAAAAAAAAAAAAGGGAAGAAAAACTGTGTTTGAAGATGGCAGAGTCATCAAAAAAGTGTCACAGAGGAAAAAGAGCAGATATGACTTATCAGAATGTCTGAGTCCTGTACAAAAGCCTCAAAACATCAGAAATTGAGCAGCAAATCAAGATGAAAGATAACATACTGATACAGGTGGTAGTAAGGAGATGAACAGAAGTACCTTTTTATCATGTTTATTATGTTGACATCTAGAATCATAGAATCATTTAGGTTGGAAGAGATCTTTAACATCATTGAATCCAACAGTTAAACCAGCACTGCCAAGTCCACCACTAAACTATGGCCTTAAACCCTACACCTACCATCACATCTACACATCTTTTAAATACCTCCAGGGATGATGACTCCACAGCTTCTCTGGGCAGCCTCTTCCAATGCTTGGCAACCCTTTCCATGAAGAACTTTTTCCTAGGATCCAATCTAAACCTCCATTGACAAAACTGGAGTTCATTTTGTATTATCAATTGTTACTTGGAAGAAGACACTGAGTCCCACCTCCCTACAACTTCCTTTCAGGCAATTATAGAGAGTGATAAGATCTCCTCTGAGCCTCCTCTTATCTAGGCTAAAGACCTTCAGCTCCCTCAGCTGCTCCTCATAAGACTTGTACTCCAGACCCTCACCAGCTCTGTTGCCCTTCTCTGGACTTGCTCTGGCATCTCAAAATCTGTCTTGTAGTGAGGGGCCTAAAAACTGAACACAGGGTTAGAGGTGCAGCCTCATCAGTCATGAGAACAGGGGGGCAATCACTGCCCCAGTCTCTGTGGTCACACTATTGATGATACAGACCAGGATGCCATTGGGCTTCTTGGCCACCTGGGCACACTGCTGGATCATTATTCAGCCAGCTGCCAAACAGCACCCCCAGGTCCTTTTCTGCTAGGCATCTTTCAAGATACTCTGTCTCAAGCCTGTAGCACTTCATGGAGTTCTTGTTACCCAAGTGCAGGACCTGGCACTTGGCCTTGATGAACATGATACAACTGGCCTCAACCCACTGATCCATCCAATACAGATCCCTTTGAAGAGGCTTCCTACCCTCCAGCAGATCAACACTCCCACCCAACTTGGTGTCATCTTCAAACTGACTAAGAGAGCACTTAATCCTTATGAACAACAAACAACTGATAAAGATATTAAACAGAACTGGCTGCAATACTGAGCCCTGGGGAACACCACTTATGACTGGCCAGCAACTGGATTCAATTCCATTCACCACCACGCTCTTGGCCCAGCCATACCGCCAGTTGTTTAGAGTGCACCCATCCAAGCAATGAACAACCAGTTACTCCAGGAGAACAATGTAGAAAATGGTGTCAAATGCTTTACTAAAGTTCAAGTAGACAGCATCCACAGCCTTTCCCTCATTCACTAAGCTGGTCACCCTGCCATAGAAGGAGATCAGATTTGTCAAGCAGAACCTGTCTTTCAAAAACCCAGGCTGACTGGGCCTCATCCCCTGTTTGTCCTGTACATGCTGTGTCATGGCAGGCCTTTACCTCCCTGGATCCTCCCTCTGACCCATCTTGTAGATGGATGTCACATTTGCTGTGGTGTAGCAGGTCACTGAACATTTCTTCTTGGATTATGGGGGCTTCTTTCTTCTCCCCATCCTTGTCTTCCAGCTCAGGGGTCTGAGTACCAGAGAACAGCTGGTCCCAATGTTAAAGACTGAGGCAAAGAAGTAATTAATTACCTCAGCCTTTTCCTCATCCTTTGCCACTAGGTTTCTGCCCACATTCAACAAAGTATGGAGATTTTCATTTGCCCTCCTTTTGTTGCTAATGTGTTTTTAGAAACATTTTTATTGACTTTTACATCGGTACCCAGGTTAAGTTTTTGTTGGACTTTGGCCATTCTAATTTTCTCCTGCAAAAACTCAAAAAATCCTTGCAGTCCTCCTGAGCTGTCTGCCCCTCTTTCCAAAGGTCATAAACTCTCCTTTGATTCCCAAGTTCCAAACAAAGCTCTCTATTCAGCCAGGATGGTCTTCCCCCTTGGCTGTTCTTTCAGTGCATGGGGCCAGATTGCTCCTGTGTCTCTGGGATTTCCTTGAAGAATGTCCAGCCTTCCTGGACTCCACTGCCCTTCAGGACTACCTCCAAGGGACTTTGTCAACCAGTCTCCCCAGCAGGCCAGAGTCTGCTCTTTGGTAGTCCAAGGTGACTGTTCTACTGACCCTGCTCCTTACTTCTCTGAGAATCGAAAACTGTCATCTCATGATCACTGTGTCCAAGAGGGTCTCCAAACCACCACATCCCCCACAAATTCTATATTCTGAAACAACAGGTCCTGCAGGACACCTTCCCTAATTGGCTCCCTCACCAGCTGTGCCAGGAAGTTATCTTCTACAGACACCAGGAATCTCCTAGGCTGCTTCCTCCCTGCTGTACTTTATTTCCAGCAAGTGAAAGTGCCCCACAAGAAGAAGGGCTAGTCATTGTGATACTTCTCCCAGATGCTTATAGAATATTTCATCCACCCCTTCATCCTGGTTGGGTGGTCAGCCTCCCACCATGACACCTGCCTTGTTGGCCTTCCCCCCTGATTCTTACCTAGAAACACTCAACCCTACTGTCACCAGCATTAAACTCTTGAAAATCTAAACACTCCTTGACATACAGGGCTACCCTCTCCTCCCTTGGCTATTCCTTCTCAGGAGTTTATAGCACAGCAAAAACTGAATTTCATTGTTCTACATTTCTATGAATACAAAACACCTTTGAAAGCTCTTATACAAAAATCCTACCTGTATTACAGTGTTAAGTTGTGTGGAGTGTTAAGAGTGGAGATAAAGAACGTTATACTGCAGCTCTTTTTTCTTTGATGGCTAATGATATTTGAAAAGGGCAAAAGAAGAGGTATCAGAATTTTGCAGTGTTGAAATCATTTGAGAGATCTGAGGATGGAAAAAATCAGGAAGATGTTTGTAAGGATCATAAAAAAGCATTTGAGAAAATGACAATGGGTGAAAAAGAACACAGCTTTAACATACTTTTAAATGAAAAATAAATGGTTTAACTGGACATAATTTTGTTTAGCTGAATAAAGTCTTAATTATAGTGAAACAATGATCTAAAATGAATTTTCAAAAAAAAAATTAAAAATTTGGGTGATCACACAAAATTCATATAATCCTGTTATTTTGAATCAATGCACCTGAAAATTCATCCCCTGAAGTAGTAAATCACATCCTCTTGTGATACATATTGGAATAAATCCAGTGAAGCTCAGCAAGTTACACTGATTTAAGACAGCTAATAACCATTCAAGTACATTCAAAGAAAAAAAATAATACAGGAACAATGAGAAAAAATGTGCAGAGACACTGTGAGAGTGAATGAACTGAAGCAATTTAAAAGAGATAAATAAGAATGGGATATATGAAATGATGGAGTGATTAAATGATAGGTCAGACAGTTCAGATAAGATGCTCTGGAATGATTATTTTGCTTAATTCTTGAATATTTCAAGAAGATAATTATACATTGTAAAGCTCTATTTAACCAGTGTTCTGTAGAAGTTGTTCACACAAGAATAGATTTAGCACATGAATTTACTAAAAATGCAAGATGGAAAGAAAATGGAAAGAAAATTGTTCCCACAATTATATTTCATAGACATACATGCAGTCATGTTCCAGATGCTAATACCTTTAACTACATTCTGTGATTTCATAATTACACTGAATTTTCCGATATAATCTCTCTAGTTCTATAATTTTTAAGATCAAAAGAGATACCGAAGAAATCTCTTCTTTTCTTAAACCTATAGCATCCTACAGAAACCTTTTGGATGAACTACTAACTGTAGTCAACCTGGCAGAACGTAGCTCCATCACAAAGTGCTTGTGATGGAAAGGTAACCTTTCCATGATTTATTCCTTTCCCAACTACAAAATGACAATGAGTATGAAATTATACAGTCCAGATAATATATGGAACTTAACTGTTGTGACTACATCAAAGTCTCTGAATCTCTGTCTATTGCTAATCAACTTAGAGAAAAATAATGGACTAAAATACCATCTTAAATATGTTTATCCTATATTTTTTCTCTATATTAATGTGACATCACATCACTATACCAGATTACAGACTCACTTTGATGGTTGCCACTGTTATCTTAAGATCAGCCCACCTGCTTCTTCTAGATTTATTTTTTTCTTAGTAAATATTGTGTTAGATTTTTTTGGGGTCATGACTCCCTTTTTTGTTAACCAAATACATTGATCTATATTTTTCTAGATGACTTTCTGGTATACACACAGATATGCTTGTCCCTTGTCCTTACTACTGCATACAATACCTCTCAGTCAAACAGTACAGGTTCTCACTGATGGCCTCAAACAAGAAAGGAAATAAACAGCAGGGTGAAAAACTTCTGGTTTGGCTGAAATAATTACAGAACTTGTATCTCCAATATCATCCAGATTCTCATAAACATATGTGAGAAAAAAAATGTTATAACAACTTCTTTCCTCTCTATAAAATCTTGATGAGTTCTAATATGCTTTTTTTTCAAGAACATGTATTTTAAAAAATGGGTAAGATTTGACCTTTTCAGTACGAATAACTTTGAACTGGTTTGTGAACCTGCTGTCAGCATTATCTTTCTGCAACTCCTTCTCTGGTTTGAAAGAGAGACTAAAAAACAATTGTATAGCAACTCCTGCAGAATAGGAATGTTTTTGTTTTGCTTCTTCTCCAAGTAATAATTCCACAAATGAACGATGATAAAGACATCAATTCACATCTTCCCACACAAAAACTATAGATATCAACATTGTTATTCATCTTTTTTTTATGTTATTACTGTTTTGATTTGTTTTTACTCTAGAGAAGATGCAGCATTTTAATTCAAAATTGAATGAGAAAATCTTTTCAGAGACCTGAAAGGTGTCAAGCTTGACACAACATTGTTTTGTTATCACAGTTAATTTTAAAAATATTTTTGAGATAAAACGGCAGAGTTTTATGAATTAAAATTGTGAATGAATATGGTAAATTATACAAAAAATGGCAGTAGAAAATTATTTACTAGAGAAACAAAAATATCTAACATGATAGAAGTTGTATTGCGAAAGTATTTCTGTTCAACATTACATACAAGATTTATTCACAGAAATATTCCTCCAGATAAAATAACTGTTAGTCAGATAAAGAAAATTATAGATAAATGTAATTTTAGACTGACTTCTTTAAAAAGTTTCAGTCTTTATTTGTTTGGAAGGGGGTTTTTTGTGGGGTTAATGCTATCAAGCACTTACATGTTTTCTGATAAGTCCGTAAGTCTAAAGAGGCACAGTATCTAAAAAAGAAAAGATGGGGTGACAAGAGGTTGCTGAATCCTCAGTGTCTGAGTTTGTTAGACTAGCAACTAGAGGGATTCATAGTGTGATTAATTTATTTAGTGTATAAATTATTTTTTAAATTATAGGTGAGACCAATAGAAGGATGGAGATTAAATTTTGCTCATTGTTCTGCTTTAATGTAGTTCTATATTAAAGGTAAAGCCTATTTTAGTCTATAGAAATGAAATAAACCACAATTTCTGCTGCATGGCATATGAAAGATATCGTAAAATAATCAAGAGTACAAAAGGCTACAAATAGAGCACACTCAATATGATGTAAATTGGAAAAAAAAAAGAAACAAAACAAAACAAAAGAAAAAACCCACAAACACAAACAATATAGTCCTTTCCATAAAGGATGCAGTGTGATTGAAAGACGTATTTTTTCAAGGGACTAGACTGTTTTCATCACATTTCCATAAACTGGCTAAAATTTTGTTAATGTCTATTAAGACATTAACATGTAATGTTAATGTAATGTTAATTACATTAACATTACATGTTAAGACACAAACATGTAAGATGTTTGCATCACAGTCGCTTCGCGTCTGAATGCTTTTAAGCGTTTGTTGCTTAAAATGCAAAGTGTAAGGGCTGTGGTGAAGGGTCCGGTATCAGCTGTGCCGATGGAACTGTGAGGTGCCGCATCCACCAGCGCAACCGACACGCTCCATCTGGTGGCTCCCGGCTGCGCGGCAGAGATGCGGAGCCGCGCTGGTTCTCAGCGAAGGGCGCTCGCACTTCCTCTGCAAACATTATACTGAGCAGTAGCATCAGTAGTATTTTTCACAGGCACACTCTCTGAGATGACATCTATAACTTCTACTATCTGTATGATCACGTATTAGTCAAATAGTCTGTATTCATCCATTCATAATTGGATAATTTCTCTAAGTGTTCCAGAAGTTAAAATATTATGGACATCTGGATTTCAGAAATATGGAAATGCCACAAACGTTAATCAGTCGTGAAAAAGTTAACAGGGTCCAAAATACCAGAATTATTTTAAGTGCTCCTTCTGTCCAGTTCCTATCGCAGTATCTTTCCTGATCAGTATGTAATAAATTGTTATGGCTGTAAAACTGCAGCAACCCTCACTGTGTAATACAAAATGTTTGGGAACAGATGTGTTCCTTGTAGTCTTCTACCAATGAAAGCCTTCATTTCATTCTTTCTCTTTTATAACTGCTAAGAAAAATAAATGTTATTGAATGACCTCATACAGAGCTCTGTAAAAAATAGTTTTGGTAGCAATAAAGAGCTGCATTGGTCAGCCAAACAATAATCTGTATCATAACATCAAAGGTCAGCATATCTCCAGACAGAAGTTTCTGTGTGTGGATTCTACTTTTGAGGTCTAGGCAAGTGCAGAGGACAAACTTTCATGTCATGTAGCAAGGGACAGGATGTAAAGAGCATTTCAGAGGTAGGAAGCAGCTAGATACCAGAGAAGGATGCTGTTGCTGCACTCTTGCAAGTATCCTTATCTACCTACATTGGAGTCTTGCCTTAAGTTTGCAGAAAGATTCTGACAAAGATGCTTGTGCAATTTCAACTAGAATCCTATAATAAGTTTGAATTTTAGTAATTCATAATAGCAAATATATCAGTGTTTTTCTTCTTATTTTCCTTTGAAGACAAATCATCAACTTAATTCAAATATTTATTGAAAAACAGTATATGAAAATTGTGTGCAGCTATCCTGTGCTACATATTATTTTACCTAGTATATTTTTAAAACTGAAAACCAAACTTTATCTGGAAATACATATAGATGCTTAGAAACTGTTCCAATACTATAGCTTTTTTAACTTGCAAACCTAGAGATGCTGAAATGATATATACTAAGTTGTCATACTTATTTATCTATATACAGCAAATGCTAGAAAATAATAAACAAGGATTGTATAAAAAGGGGTTTCAGCATGGACCTCCAATTCTCCTCTTTATAATTATATTGAGTAGTTCCACTGAAATCATTACAGGTTTGACTTTCCATGAACAGAGTGCAAATACTTCAAGGCTTTTAAGAACAATTCATATTTCTTACATGTATTTGAGAATTAACTTTAAGACAAAAAATTAAAAGAAAAGCAAAAGCTGTATTTTTCTCCTTCATTCTACCTGAAATATTAATGTTGGATGGCACAAAAATCCTACAGTATTTTCACAATTACTCTAGTCATTAAATGCTAGGAAATGTTAGTAGTTAGTTATGCAATATTACATGTATACTCACTACATGCCAAGTGCTTACTTCTCTGTCTGTGTGTGTGTAACTGCAGAATTGTCGGCAATTGCAGAAGTGGACAGAAAGCATAAAGTACAAAAACAAGTTAAGAAAGGTAAGAATAAAGTAAGTGCTATGAGTAGAAGCAAGGATTAGAAAAGGAGAGCACTGAGTATAGGAGAAAATATTTATGACTAAAAGAACTTAGTAACATTGAAATCACGAAGATTCAAGGTTTACTCTCAGTTCTTACTCATCACTTTTTATACAGCGTTGTGAACTTAAATAAACTTTTGTGACTCTGCATCCCATTTACAGAAATAGATTATTAAAAATAAATCTTTCCTTCAGGCTTACATATTTAAATTGTTAGTTCCACAAAGCACAAGCTAAGTATTTTTTCATGTCTTTCATTTCCTCTGCTACTGTTTGGAAAAAAAGGTAACACTGCCAAATATTAAAGGTCACTACTGCTAAATTATCTATGCTAGGAAAGGTAATATTGGAAACTCAAGAAAATCCAAGTCCATAAACATGTATGTGATTTAATTTTTATGGATAATTTTTTGTGAGCTCAACTTTTACACTCAAAATTCAATAAGCTTCAAGACTGACATTAAAATTTAAAGAAATCTTAATTCTATTTAATGGGAACCAGATATATTTTGTAAGGATTTGTTTTTGTTTTTTTTTCCTGAAGAGGTTCCTGTCATTAGACAGTAGTAAAGCGAATATACAGCAGGTCTTTTGGGACAATCTAATGTCACATATGGGAAGTTCCAAGTTATAGATCTGAATTAATTTTGTGTGTGTGTGGTAGAATATGTTGGCGATAAAAATATTTCGACAAAGATCAGTTGTTCAACTTTACCAAATATTTTTATATTTAAAACAGTATAGGTAGTTTTATGTTCAATGCCATAGGTTAATGTTAATATTAACAGTACCTTAAAATTTTAAAAAAGTGAAATTATTTAATAATTTAATTTCAGTTTATTCAATAGATTTTATGAAAACTGGAGATTCCAAGTTTGTGTTCCTTTCCAAAAATGGAAGCAGGTACTGAAATCACAGTATTTAATTCAAAATAATTTTTAATGGCAATGCTGATGTATTTGGCAGAATGACCTTCTCTTAAATAGCTTTTTATATATGTTATTGAATATAGTTCTTTAAAAATATATAACATCATTATGTGGGCAAGAATGTTACTAATGTATTGCACTCCCTCTATTTAGAAGACCATTTTCATGCAGTTAATGCAATGCATCCCAGGCTTTGTTTATCTGTGTAAGAATGCCTTGGAGTCTTTTCACCTTGGGGTACTTTTAATACTTGGCACTACTTTTGCTTTCAGGCATGGAAATTAATTTTCTCATCTTGAAATATGAGGATCTGAATTGTGTCTACTCAGCAGCAGTTCAAAACCTGTCATTTTCAACCACTGAGATTCCATTCCCAGTTGGGTCAGTCTTTGGTTTACAGGGATCATAACAAATTGCCACATCTTGAATTGCATGCCATTCTTCTTTAGAAAAGATCAGGCATGAACATTAAGAATAGGTATTTTTTTTTAATCCTATGGTTAAACAATATGAAAAGATTAGAAACAAAGCCTGCATATGAAATGGTAGAGACAATTTCACTACTGAAATACAGTGCATATACCTCAGATGGAGCACCCCCTCTACAAGTATCCAGTCACCAAAAACGTAAACATGGCTTCACCAAACAATATCCATGCTAGATATAGTTTGCAGAATCATATAGTCTTCAAATCCAAAATTCATTACCAAGTTTGTACTTAGTCATCTCATTTTTCACACTACTTTTATAAGTTCATACAAGTTCAAGAGCACGTTACTGCTGGCCTCCATTGGGAACTGTAAGTCTTAGTGCTTCTGAAAACTCATCTTCTGTGACCTGGGATTGGTTACTGACAAACATACAACTATTGACTACCTAAAAGGTTTGGTTTAAATCACTTACCATTAAGGACCCTTGATCAGAAGAAATGTGTGTGGATTTTCAGCACCTAAATCCAGACTTCTGATCCTGAAAATCCTCACTCAGCTTAACACAGGAGGTGTCTACATTTCATTGACAAATTAATTTAACACTTCAAGCTCTTCAGAGGCTTAAAAAGGCAATCTTATCCTATGATGATTTCCAATCTAAATAGTGTGCCAGTTTGTCCTAATTATTTCTCTGTGGAGCCATACTTGTTTTTTGTTTATATCTGGGAGCAATTTGACACAAAGCTTTGTTGCTTAGTGTTGTTAAAGGACTTTATAATCTTCTAAAGGAACAGTTATAGACGTGTGAAATGTTATTGGGATTCACATGTTTTCTTTGTAAAGAAAGGAAAATACTTGGCAAGGAAATGAAAATACTTCATGAAGTCCCACTTCTACTGTGTAAAGTATGAAAATCCTGAAACTAAAATACCAGAAATGTTAACACTGCCTACTTAGTGACCAGTGTTATCTATCCCAACTGCAACCATTCCACTGTCACCTTTAACTACCAATCCTTCTTTCCAGCCCTTTATTCTCTATCATGCATCTCTTACTGCTCTCACTATGCAACAAAAGAATGATTGATGCAGAAAAACACAGCAATTAGTGGTTTTTTATCATTGACAAAAATTAATTGTAGCACCATGCTGTCAATGGACAGTAGAGTATGGTATTTTCCTTTCATATTTTTCTCCCATACATAGCTTTATTCCCTGGAAGTACAAAGAAGAAGAAAAATCTTTTTTAAAAAAGTAGTATAAATATACCTGTTCAACTCTCCTTGTCTCAGTGGAACCTGAAAAGCTATGTATGCTTATTCAATGCTGTTTAAAAATATTTTTTTCTTTTAAACACAAAAGGTTAAAGAGTCTAAAAGATCTAGAGTTGCAATCCCTGCAATACTTCCTCTGCTGTCCTGGGAGTCTGACAGTCAGCAGAGACGAGCTGCTTCTCGCATCCGTTGCTATGCAACCCCTGTGGAATCCCAGGAGCTCAAATGTCTCTGTCCTGTACTTCCTGCACAAAATGGGGAAAAGAGCTGTCAGTTTTGGGGGTTCTATCAGTATTTTCCACTTACTGTTCAACTGAGAGAATTTGTCTAGAAATATCCAGAAAACTGAAAATAAAGACCAAAAGAAAATGTAACAATGGGCAATATGATCTTAAAAACAATCTCTATGAATAGCTTATATGAATAGTCAAATACTACTTTGTTCAGAGAACTCCAGAATCCTTGCTGGGTAAGGAGAACAAGCCTGAGCTGAAAATAGGAACTTAAGAGCAAGCATAAGATCGGAAAACAAGGAAAAGGAAAACAGAAGCTTTTATTTGGATCTCCTGCAACCCAATCTCCATTTCATTGACTGTTACATTCCTAATTAAAGTAGAAATGAAACATACTTTTTTCTATTTTTTAAAAAAGGTGCTGAATTATGAACTGAAAGTTTTTTTTCTTTCTGTATGCCTGGGGTAGTCTACTTGCAGGGCTAATCTGTGCTTCTGCTTCTTTTGGTGTTTTTACAGACAATTTTACAAGCACCTTAACTTTATAGTAATGTATGCAGTTTTTAAGTTCCTTCAGTTCACCTGCATTCATAATGATAATATAACCTACTTGGCAACAAACTATTTTATAGGAAATTATATGATACCATTTAATGTTATCAAGAACTGGCACCAAAGTTAGTAACTCCACATGTAGTTAAACCTGAATGGTTTATGGCATCATAACCCAGATGATAGTGGAGAAATCTGGCTTTATAATGTCCTAATTAAATGCATAAAACTTACCCAAAAATACAAAATTAACATCAGAAGCATAACATTGGTATCCAAGAAAAAAAAAGCTACTTAGCTTTGTGTTACCCTACTTATGAGAGCATAGCAGATTAAACCTCAAACCTAGCAGTCTGTATAATCACTAATTGTGTGATATCTGCCAAGACACCTTGCTTCAGTTTTCTCCTCCATTAAAAAAGCTTTCATAGTGAAATGTTCCACTGAAAGACTATGCAGAGTCCAGTCAGTCAGAAGCAGGTTTTGGTTCATAAAAGTTTATGAGGTTCTTAAAACAAGGACTGCATTAACAACAGCTGTGCTGATAGAGGAGTAAAATCCAGATACGGATTTCATGTGGTAAATTCCAAAGGAATTTTTTTAAAAAGTAGAGTATAAAATTGGACATTTTTAGAAGTCTATCTGCAAATTCAGTGTGACATTCTGAGTGTTCCCATCTTGAAAATGTAATTCATATATTCAAATCATTAGATACATATTTGGAAGACAGTTTTATGTAGGTCTTATTCACATTTCCAGAACTTGATCATGTGAAATAAAGTTCTAGAAAGATATTTCTCCTACACTGTTACTAAATGAAATAAAACAGAGGATGACCTATGAGTTCTAGCTGCACTGTGCTAATCTTTTTGTAGATTCTGTACTTTTCTGAATGCTCATTTTGCTGTACTTTATAATAGATTAATGAATTAACCTGACATTCAGGTTAATTCACTCTATTCTTCCACATATATCCTTTCTAAGTCATTACAGATTTTAAAAAAGGTTTTGCTAAGTATTAATTTTTACATTTATTTTCCTCCCACTTTGGTGTCTCCTACAAGCTTGATGAGAGTGCACTCCACAGGCGCCTTCCAGTCACAAAGGTGTCAAATAAGACAGGCCCTGACACTTTCTGTCCCATTAACCACTGTTCTCTGAGTCCAATCATCCAAACAGGTTTTACCTATCTGATTTTTCACCCATCTAGATCATAAAGTTTAATGTGGGTGATAGTATCACGGGTTTTGCTAAAGTCAGGGTAAATTACATCCACTGCTCTATCCCTGTCTTCAGACCGAGCCATTTTATTATAGAAGACAATCAGATCAGTAAGGTATGATTTACCCCTGGTTGTCTCAGAGGAGGTTTAGGTTGGATATTAGAAATAGGTTCTTTACCCAGAACCTGATTGGGCACTTGAACAGGCTCCCCAGGGAAGTGGTTACAGCACTAAGCCTGACAGAGTTCAAGAAGCATCTGGATGATACTCTCAGGCACATGGTGTGATTCTTGGGGATGGTCCTGTGCAGGGCTAAGCGTTGGACTTGATGATCTTTGTAGGCCCCTTCCAACTCAGCATATTTTGTGATTCTGTAATCATGGCCCAGATTCTCTGCTGAGCTTCACATCCTGTTTTGCCTCTTTGAAATTACCTTGGATTGGCTTCTGGCAGTCCTGAACACCTCCTTTTTTCATCTTCCCCTCAAAAGTTTCCCAGACCATTTAAACCCAGAATTGGGTAAATAGTTGCTGAATTTACTTTAATCTCACAGAAAATATTTGTTATTTGATGTTGCATCCCTTGCTGTCCAAACTATATCTGCACTTCAGGCTATGGCCATATCCTCACATAAACATATGTTTATAGAGAGAGAATTTTCCACAGCAGGAAAAGACACCTTAGTGCAGACTTTGATGTAATCACAATTTAAACTATAAATTAGGAAACAAAAATTTGCAATTCCTCTGTTTTAGTGTAAATCCTGTATAACAATGCTCAATGCACTTAATTAAGGTAGATTTGCAATGAGCTTTTTTCTTACAACCTTCAGAGAAAAATAAAAGGAACACAATTAGCATCATTATTTAGGAACTGATATGAAAACAAGTAAATACATTAAGGACAAAATCAGCATTTGGGAGGAACTCCGTCCTACACAGATGAGGTGTAGAATATCTGCTGGCTTGATTTCGAGGTGTACTGTAGAGGTTTATAAGCGTACAAATTTAAATTACTGTCTATCATGTATTCAGATGTACTATTCACAACAGATTTGGAGTTCCTTGTTTTTCTTCTAGTGCTTTAACATTATGTCCTATTTTGATAGTGCTTCTCTTTGTGGGAAAATAGAAAATGTTTATGTGAGATTTTTTTATCTGTCAGATGACCAGGTTGCAGAGAATGCTTCCTTTCATTCCCCTCATATGATTCTTTTAAGGGTAAACCAGTTACTTTTAAGTAAGGAAAATAAGCAGTTGACTAGATCCATTTTCTTGTATTGTTGAAGATCTGTGCATTAAGAAAAAAGGCTAAAGAACAACAACAACAACAAAAAGGTTTAGGAAACGTATTCTGATAGCTATTACAACTCTGGCTCCTATACTCTCAGGACCAGAAAGACAGTGTACAGATAATAGATATATCAGAATTACAAACTGATGTACTCAAAAGCAAATAAGGGAACTCGTAACTTATTTGACAGTATAGGTAAATTATTCATAAATAATATTATTATCATTTTAACTTATTTGAAAGGAATTCCAGCAGTTCTGGTCAAAACCCTTGTGCAAGATATAGGCAAGCCAGGGACAAGACATTAAATGCCTCTAACAAGCTTACTTTCCCACTTTGATTCTTCTGAAACAAAGCCTTTCTATGAAGTAACTCATAACCACAGAAGAGTGTTTTGATTTCTCCAGAAAAACTAAGATACATGTTGTTTAACCAAAACATTTCCTTACTCTAACACCACCAAGAAAGTCATACCTGTCACAAGTGGACTCAGCTGAAAACATACTTTTCATAACCATAATTCTCATATCCCTATCTTTATTTTGTTTACATTTAGTTCCAGAAATTTTTGAGAATCAAGACTGGATTTTCAGAACAGTTAATGTAAAAAATTTTTAATTGTGTGTGCAGCTCAAATACTTACAACTAGCAATCACAAAAGAGTAGTACAAGTGCTTAATGCATATAAAAGATGTGAATTCTCATCCTTATTCTTAACGGAACATTCAAGAGAACAATTAACACCACACTCACAACCAGATTTTTCTAGAGGAGCATTTCCAAATTTCCTTTTAAATATACATACTTTACATTTCACTTCCTTCAGAACCATTATTTAGAAGTATTCGCACAGCAGAATTTATGTTTCACAAGCTCAGAATGTCAGTGTTTGAGAGGTCACTGTTCAAAGGAATAAATTAAATTATACATGTCAAGAATGTCAAGTATTATTTATAACTATGTTTATACATATTTGATGTTATTCTAGGCAGTTAGAAGGTCTGAAAATTTTCTAAAGAATCAATATAATGATTTATAAATAAAATAAATTATTATAAAAATTATTTGTGGAACCAAATAAATGCAAATTTTAAGAATGTATGAGGAAAAAAATGAAGCCTTTAAACAGATCATAATAGTGTATATATTAAAGAATATATTGACATGCATGTGTCCCCATCCTAAAAGTGCATATTTGCACATCTACATATTCTCGTGACCTGCTTCCCCAAACCACCCAGTTTTGTTCTCTGCTGTCAAATTCAATTGTCAAGTGTTACATATTAAAAGTACCCTTCCTCTTTATTGAGATTATACTTGCTGAATGGAAAATCTTCATGTTGAGGTAGATCAAATTCAACTTGCACAAGTTCCCCACATTTTTCAATATATAATATGGAATATGTACACAGACACATACATGCCTTACTCAAACTTTGAGGCTTAGTCAACCCTGAATTGCTACTCTAGCTCTCATTCAGAACACTCAGAATACAGAGTTGCTTGCATGAGGATACTTTCTCTTGTCATTTATTTTTATGATACTATCTACCTTCAGAGATGTAAGAAAAAAAATCTAAATTCAGTAATAGCCACAAGATTTTTAAACATGAGTCATAAAATGGAGAGGAGTTTTGAGACATAGGTAATGACAGTAGTACTCTGCTTCTGTTTCATGCGTAGTTTGCCTGTTCCTTCAGAATCTATTAAAAAGTCCATAAAAATGTAGTGTCCAAAACCCCATTTTTTCCTCTTTTGTCTGGAGACTGAGATTCAGGAATTTATTCAGAGAAATAATTCTGAAGAATTGCCATCTGAGAAACTGCCTGCTATTTCCCTCTTGCACATTGTCCAGCCACAGCTTGCTCTCTGTCCTGTTCTGGTTTAGACAGGCTTCTAAGGAAGCTCTCACAGTCAGTCATGCACTTTTTTAAAGAATTCAGAAGATCTAGACTATAATTTGTTCTTTCCAGACAGATTCACACAGGTTGTACACACAGCCTTTAACACGTATTGCATCTAATCACTTTGCAAAAACCAATAACCTCATGCAGAAGGCCAACAGTGCACTCCCCATTATCTTGAAGATTGCGGGAATAAAAAATTTTGAATAATTTGGATTTTCTGAATATCAAATAAGTTCTCAGAATAACTTAAAACTAGTACATGACTACCTGGGAATACATGAAAGCACAGTATAATTATAAATATTTACCTAGGTATGTAGAACACTACTACTGTATTGTCCTTAAACAGGAATATCACCAAATATGTTATTAAAATAATCACCTGAACATGGAGCCACGTGCAGGTACAAAAGACATCTGATATGTGGCATCTGATATCACTTACTGATATAAGGTAACAGTAGTTCTGATTCTCTCCTACTACTCTTCCTTTAATCACTTATGTTATTCAATTTCTGAAACTGAATTATGATCAAGAATCAAGACAAGAAAAGAAATAATAACAATAAATGAAACAATAAAAATGAAGGAAAATAAAAACCATCTTGACAGAACTGAACTGAAGGAAATAAAAAGAGAGGAAAGTTCTAAGTGGATCCTTACTAAGCAAATTAAACAAACCATCAGTGACTGCAGGACTCCAATCTTTTGTTGTGTCTAAGCAGGAATGAATATCTATCTGGGAGATAGGTTTCAGACAAAGACCACATTGTCCTTATGTGCAAAAAAATAATGAAATCATCTTTTTCTAATCCTGTTATACAAGAATAAAGACTACATAATTTAATTGTAACTTTGGCCTTCAAAGCAGCCTAATTCTGAGAGTGTTAAATTATAATTCCTAAATCAAATTGTAGTACAAGCACTGAAAATAGTAAGACAACATTTTTTCTTCCATATTTTTTTTGAAAATAATTTTTTTCCCACTGAGATCTCAAATAAGTAAGCTGATCAGATTTGTAGCTATCACAAATCTTAAAAGTGCTCAGAACATCTTATTAGGACTTAGAAAAAATTAAAAAAAAAAAAAAAGGAGAAAGAAACCAGAGAAAACTCACATCCTCACTGCCAAATTCTGAAACAAACTGTGATATTTAAAGCTTCTGGTTCTTCAGAGAAAAAGAGACAAGAGTTCAGTAAACATATTTTACCATCTGCTTGGGATTCCATAAATTAAAGATGTCTGGGTATTTTTAACTGCATTCATACATACTTGGATATCTTTCCTCTGTTTTGGTTCTGTCATATTTAGCTTCTTGGTATAAAACTGGCAGAGGGAGTCCAAAAGACACAGAACATGCTCGCTCTTCTGGATTGTGACAGAGTGCAAAAAGATACTCACCCACAACTCTGTTGAAGATGTTAATATTTACTACAAGGTGTCTACTATCTTTCTATTAAACCCTAAAACTCCTTCATCTATTATCTTCTTGTTGACAAATTCCAGAAACCTCAGCAGGAAATACAAATGTACAAAGAAAGAACATGCAATCTTAAAAACATTTCCCTCATAAAAGAAGATGCCATTCACTGCCATCTATGTTACTGGTTTTGGACAAATATGTTATTATTTAGAAAATATATTTAGATTTTAATTTTAATTTAGCAATTTATAAATTTGAATTTAAAAATTTAAATCTAACTTAGAAGTTTTTGATGATTTTCCTACATCCAATGTTAAAGTTTGATTTTCTTAATGCTTTCCTGAATAACTGTGAAACTTTTATTACAGTTAGCAACTATTTTCAAAAAGAAACTAGTAAAAATCCCTGTGCATCTGGAAATTACTGGAATGTGGAAAGTTCCCATTATAGTTCTTAAAGAGACCTCCAATAGAGATAAAGGAGAGTTTCTTTTTTCTTCTATTTTATAGTTGATGAGTGGTAGTAGCCATTACTCTTTATTTTCTACTTCATGCAATATAGAAAGAATTACAATATAGTGACTGCATTTTCTGCAGTACAGTCTTCTCATTGTAAGGTACTCCTGAAATATTTCTCTTTTCATTACAGTCCACAGAGAAGATGATGAAGTACGGGATAGGTGAGCAGACAGTGAGGTGAATTAAATGGCTGGACCCAGAGGGTGGTTATCAGTGGCATAAAGTCTACTTGGAGCCAAGTAAATAGTGATGCACCCCAGGGCTCAATTCTGAGTCCAGTTCTCTTTAACACCTTCATTAACGATCTGGATGACGGTGTAGAGTATACCCTCAGCATATCTGCAGATGGAATACCACCAGCAGTGCTACTTATAATCTTTCTTCCTATATATTGTCTTTCTTCCTTCACCAACATTGTAAAAGGAAAGCATATGAACATTATGAATAGAATAAAGAATCTGATGGAAATAACACTATGCATAGAGTATTTCCATAGGCATCATAATGCAAAACAAGAGCAGGAAAAGGTAGAAAAACTCCAACACATGCAGAGCTGTTGAAAGAAACTATTTCTTCATTAGCTCTGGCAGGTTACAGTGCCAAGGAACACAAAAGAAACATCAGCACATCAGTTCACATACATTTGCTTCTCTTCACAAAGAAACATAAGAAAGCACAGTTTTATTTTATCAGGGTGCTTGTACATCACAATCTTTCCTGAAGAACCAAAGGAAATAACCTAAGGACTAACAGCAGTAATATTAGGCTTTCACCAATTTCAGCACAAAAGACAAAATGGCTAACAATTACCCTTCCTACATTTATGAATCCTCTGCCACTAGTGACTTAATAACGACACACAGTTTAAAAGCAAATATTTTGCATAACAAGTTCACATAAATGTATTCATCCTCTTGTCTGTACATTGGGAAAATAAGTTAATTCCTTTAATGGGCCTTGCATGGATTCCTTTACAACAGTTTAAGTTTTTACAGTAATTATTTTCTTAGTAAGTGTTAATTTATGTTCTCATCTCAGCTCTATTTTTATTATGGGAAGATAATACAAGTTTTCTTACCAGCATGAATATAGCCTGGGGCATGGGTCACATTACACCTATTTTTTTTTTGGTGTTTGGAAATCATACATTTGTTAAAATCTGTAATTTTCCTCACACTGTTATTACAGCCCTAAAAAGGAAGCATAGAAAAGTCAGACTGGCCTACCTGCATGCTAGTCAGTAAACTAAATCCTTAGAGAAGAGTAGGAAACAAGGTAGCATGCAATAAAACTTCCTCTGCAGTAAAATTCCTTGGAAATTTAGGAAATTAAGACATATTCCTTTGTATTTAATAGTTCTCAAGGATTTTATTTCCCATTATTTTTTAGAGGGGGGAAGAGAAGACCCAATTTAAACACAAGACAGGCATTCAGTAAAGATGCAATATATATGAAACTGCTGCTTTTAATATAATGAAAAGCTGGTTTTAAAAATCTCTCAACAGAAAGAACCTGTGTGTTGATTGGGAAGATAAAACCAACCCAAAACACAATTATTAAAGGAAGTACAGGAACAAAATGTATTATCTATACTAGTAATAACTTACTGTATGTGTAAACCAGTTGTTTCAGTTCTTTTCATGGACCACCATCATCACTTTCCCTAAGAAGTGTATTGGGTTGGCATGCCAAGGCTTGTGGGAGGGTGGAGGGAGGAGCTATAGGGCTGAGTCCTGTGAGAAGCTTCTGGAAGCTTCCCGTATGTCCAACAAAGACAGTGCCTGCCAGCTCTAAGAATGACCTATCTCTGGCCAAGGCTGAGCCCATCACAGATGTAGTAATGTCCCTGTGGTAACATAATTAAGAAGGGAAAAAAAAAGTTATTGCGTACAAGTAATTGTGGCCAAAGAATATGTGAGAGAAACAGGGTCAGGGAGGAAGAAGGGGAGAAGGTGCTCCAGGCACAGGAGCAGAGATTCTTTTGCAGCCTGCAGCGCAGGCCATGGTGAGGCAGCTGTGCACTTGCTCTCCATGGAGCTCCATGGTGGAACAGAGACCCACATGCAGCCTCTGGAGCAGCCCCACCATGGAGCAGGTGAATGCACCCAAAGAAGGCTGTGACCGCACAGGAAGCCCGTGCTGGAGCAGGGTCTTGGCAGGGATCTGCAGACTCATGGAGAGAGGAGCCTATGCTGGAACAGGTTTGCTGACAACACTTGTGATGCCATGGGGGATCCACAGTGGAGCAGCCTGTTCCTGAAAGATTGCACCCCATGGAAATGGACCCACACTGGAGGAGTTTGTGAAGAACTGCAGCCCGTGGGAAGGACTCATGTTGGAGAAGTTTGTGGTGGACTGTCTTCCATGGGAGGGACCCCATGCTGGAGTGGGGAAATGACTCCACTCTCTGAGGAGGAAGCATCAGGAGAAACAATATGTAATGAACTGACTGCAATCCCCATTCCCTGTCTTCCACTGTCACTGGAAGGGGGGTGGAGGGGGGGGAGAGGTGGGAGGAAGGTTGCTGGGAAAATGTTTTTAAGATTGCTTTACTTCTCATTATTCTTCTCTGATTTTGATTGGTAATAAATTCAACTAATTTCCCTAAGTCAAGTCTATTTTGCCTGTGATGGTACTCGGTGAGTGATCTCTTCCTGTCCTTAACTCAGCCAGCCTTTTGTTATATTTTCTCTCCCCTGTCCAGTTGCAGAGGGGAGTGATAGAAAGGCTTTGGTGGGCACCTGGCATCCAGCCAGATCCAAACCACCATAATAAGCAATTCTGTTGCTAGCTACTGCTGAATTGATAAGATTTCCTTTAATTGTTCCCATAAAAAACTGAAACGATTTAGAAGTGCAAATTTGCCCTTATTTTGCTATCTTTGTTCTGGTTTTCCCTCTGTAAGAGTCCGAGTTATTTTGGATGAGAGCATTGCTTTGCATTGAAAACATCTATTTCATTGAAACCAATCAAGAAGAAATAAAAGAAAAAAAAGTAATGGATTCCAGGTCAAGGAAGAAATGCTAAAAGACCAGGTGGGCTCATGGATACATGAACTACATAGACATTTTGCCCTCCATTTCCTTAATTAATGATGACATATTATTGTATTTTTCTTATCTAATTTTGCTTTTAAAAGACTCATATGATTTCCAATTAAAGCTAGTGGCAGTAAGCATGTAGTAAATTTTTTAATTCTTTCTCTAATTAAGATTAGTTTTCCTTGGCTACACCCACCAAATGCTGTTAGGACTCTGTAGCAGAAGCAGCAGAACATCTGTATCCCACAGGCCCTGACTACATACATTAGGGACGCACTATTTTCCATAGTTTATTTACCAGTTCACCCTTCCATGTGGGGACCCCTGGTGGTCTAGTGGTTAAGATGCGGCTCAGTTCAGCGCAGGCTGTCTCTCACCTAAAAAATCCATTGCGCAGGCTTGAAAGGTTAAAAGACCTTTCCCAGATCTTCGTTCGCGAAGACTGGCCACGATCGATCCTTCCATGTGATGACAGTAACTGCTTGATGAGGGTGGGCATTAAAATCAGTGAGGGAAATACCCCAGCAGTAGAGTGTTGTTCAGAGTTCTTATCACACTGAGGTATAAATTGCCATAGCAGATGAAAAACAGATTCTATGATTATGAAAGGGAAGTAGAAGTCTCTTGCATTATAGCTTTTTTGAACAATGTATTCCTTCTCTGCTCATATCTTTCTATTTTAATTCTCTAGTAATTAAATGCCTAAGTTGTAGATTTCTTCAAGACTTCACGTGTAATAGATCCATCTCTCATACAGTTAGTAGATACTCATGGGAAAATTCTTTGTAATGTTATCTGCAGCTTGAGCAGTAGTTTGAAGTCTGCTTATTCCTAATCATTGGCATTGTGGATGAATAATGAAAATGTTGCTTAGCTTATAACCTTGCTGTGCAACTCTTAAAACTCTTCCACTGTATCCATACATGCTTCAGTGTTGTTTCTTGATTTTCCTCTCAGAGTTTTGTTACTTTACAGGTTCAGTGGCTGTTCAAAAATCTACTCCATTCTAATATGCTTATTTTCATGTCCTATTAAAGTTCAGATAGTTTTGAGGACTATTGAGCACATCCAGAATTATTTTTCTTGATGATTTGCATTGGGAGGGATTGCTGACATTAGATTTCTTATATTGTATTACTCCCCATAGAGGATAAAATCAATACTTTAGTCCTATATTTCAGCCCCAAGTTTAGCCAGTAAAATTTACAAAGTAAATTATTGTGAAGTTAATATATATATGTATATGGTACCAGCCAGCTGTTATCTACATATCACCTATAAACTAGAAGTGTAATTAAATATCTTTTATCTTCATTGAGCCCTGAAAATGGCATCCAACCAGTAGGATTATCCACATGAGAAAGCATTCTAGCCTCCTTTGAAGTCCTGTACCAATTTTCTGTTCTGAGTTTTCAGCCTTTCCTTATTCAAGGAGCCTTGCAAAATTTTAGAAATTCTGTTCACCTTGGTCACCACAGGCATTCAGAGATGGTAAAATCTGTGGCAGGCAGAAGGAATTCTCTTAAACTTTTAAGGGACTGAATAAATATAAAAGCACAAATTTAATTAATCTTAATTTGACATGGTTTTATAAGTTCAAATTTACAACATCAGATATACAGAACATATTTCTTCAAGATTAAATACCTGGCTCTAAAAGTGGAAGCACTTCTGTATCCACATAACAGGAACTGCGGTGTTAATATAAGTAAAAATGCTTATCAGTACCACATAAAAATCAGAGAAAGAGCTCAGTGATTTTGATCATGATGCCTGAATAAAAATCAGGTCATTCAGCCTTAAACTAAGAATTAAATGTGGATTTTCTGCCACTTGGTTCTTATGTCTACATAAAATTTAAAGACCTTTGAATTGAGGGTTAGGCATCTGCTGATGCAGATAGAGCCATAAATGAATTATTTATGCTCCACTGATATTACTACTAGATGCACATCTGTATCTTCTGACACTTACCTTTAAAAACTTACAGTTTTTACTTTAAAAAGGATTTTTCCAGAACAAAATACATTAGTTATTATGAAATAATAAATCAGTGGAGAGGTTATTTCTATGTGCATGCGGGAGAAGCAAAAAAACTACCACACAACCCAGCTGAGCATTGTTTGTATTTACCAATCAGAAGAGTGTGTGTGATTGCAAGTGTAGTCTCAATGTTAGAGAAATAAATGCTTTCTATGACAACTACAATACTCACTTTTGCAAAATGTATTTACTGTACAAAAATATTTTTATTCTGGGACAGTCTCAGCACAGTGTCTGGTTTTAAAGATTAAAGATGCCCAACCTTAGGAAATCCTGGAGGAACAAGTCTCTGCAGAGGAAAGGAACCAATTTTCTTTAAAGTTTTCTTTTATCTATTTCTATACAATTTAATTGTGATGACCCAGATAGGTACTTCATGCTATCATCTTTTGTTATTTTCTGGATAGGAATACAGTTTAATGACAGCTACAGAAAATGGGAAAATATTTACCACCTATAGGAAAATTTAGCAAACATCCTTATATCCAAATCATAAGGAATTGTTATTTGTGGAACAGGAAATAAACAACATTTTGAAAGCAGGAGACATAAAAACAATTTCTATGGAGAATACTGTAGACTTTAAAACAAACTTTCAGTCAAAGTTGAGGCACAAAGAACATCCAATACCATAACTTATAAAGCACTGTGAACTACATGGTTCTTTGCAGGCATAAGGAAAGATGTCAATTCTTTTCGTGGAAAAAAGTTTAATACTTTAAAGGACTAGTTCTTATAGCTTCATTAGATATAAAAACCTGATAAAGATTTACTTTCAGTCCACATAACTGGGGGAAAGACAGCATCAATTGTGTTTCCCACACTATACATAATGTATAAACCCGAGGCTGCATTTTAATCATCTTCCTAATCTCAGTTTTTCTATATATTATTTAAGGCTTAGATTAACCACTGTTCACTATGAATAATAAAACCCCATGTTAAGAATAACTGCTTCCTGGCTTAGACTAACTTTCAATCTCTCCTAAGAGACTAGAGGTTTAACTCTTCTATTTTCATGGGGTCAAATAGCAGAAAGTGAACACAAAAGTACATTATCTAGAATAGTTCTTCATTAAGAGCAAATTAAGAGTAATCCATACTGCATGACAGTCATGTAAAAGGGTGACTCTAAACACAGCTATATCTGGTGAGAGATTTTGAAAGTTAAAAGCAGAAGATTTTTCTGCAGGTAAAGGGAAGATGAAATTGTGAATTCTCTAAGTTTTAATGTCTGTTCAGCTGTTTTCTCTAATTTTTACCCATTCAGGATATCAGTGTTCTCCACTTACCAATATGATCTTTGAATTCCCTAACTGCTTCATTCAAGTGTGCATCTCTGTGCCAAGGTTAAATTTAGATGTATAGGGTAAATTACGTTTTCGGTTTCATTTGACTGTAAATACTGAGTAATTGAAATCAATGGGCCTACTCCTGATTTATATGAGCAGTACTAAAGGCAGAATTTGATGCCTCTGAGGTCAATACCCAGGGTCTTGCATACAAACAATTACATTAACCTATATCAGCTCTGCAGCTGTGTCAAGGATACTGCTATGTGTAAAGTTGAAGCATTTTACCCAGGCTGAAAATTAACTGAATCCAGAACAAAGTACTCTTAATGGCATTAATAAATTTCCATAATGGAGGTGAATTAAGTTGCAGCAAAAGTAACAACCTTCTGAAATATATAACATGGTCACTTTAATGTCAATACAGAATACATTGGCAATTAGATATATAAACAGTACCTGCATGAGTATGAAGTCATGCCAACACTCAAAGGACCCTTTTATGACTTGAAAATACTAGAAAGTTTCAGGGAAATAAATCATACTGAATAGGCAACTGAAATAACTGCAAAGATTAGACACAAGTGGATATTTCTATTTAAAATCTTACTGTCAAGTAAATATAACTGAAAATTATTATAAAAGCAAGTAAATTTTATAGATTTGCCATCCATTTTGCAAATTTAATTTTAATGTTTTAATATGTGACTCAGTTAAACCACTGAAAGAATTAAAATTAGACATGGGCAATATTTTCAAATGGGACAGCAAAAATAAAGTGCTTAAATCTATGACTAAGTTTCAGAAATACTTAGATTGTAACTGATTTTTAATTGTACAAGGGGTGGGTTCTGGAAACAATGCTAAAATTCTATTCTGCAAATTAGAATACCTCAGTAGTAGAATCCAAGTTGCATTACATTAAGCTGGTCACTGATGGATTCCCAAAGTAAGAAGAAATTAGCAATCTCGTTGACCTTAGCAAGTAGTATGTGTGCTGTTGCAGCACCACTACATACATGACAAAATAACAGGACAAATATCTGGCTAATAAAGCAGAGCTGGTGGATTGGTGAATTGTGAAGAACGTTTTTATTTCCAAGACAGAAAGATTAATAACCAGTTCCATCAGGGGAAAGAATAAATTCAATGCAAGACTCACTGTATTTGATTTCCTTCTTCTTGCCTCAGCTTTCCTTGTTATCATGCCTTAACTGACCTGGATTTTGCATGTTTTTTGATTTTGATTTCTATCTAATAATAATTTTTACCAATTATTTTGAAAGATTCAGTGACTTATTTTAAAAAGTCCTAGCTTTTAATTCTTTTTATCTAGACTTCCAATTTGATATTGATAACCAGAATATTTTATATATTGTTCTATCCAAATGACAGTTGTGAGTATATTCTCTGCTTATTTATTTAATTTCCAAATAAAAATAAACACATAAATTTAAAAAAGGAGATAAAGTAGAAAAGGTAACGATTTGTCATGTAGAGAAAATATGAAAGCTCCATTTTAGAAAATGCCAAGCCTTCTCTTCCCATTTCCTGCAGCTTTCCCTTTCTTGCCTTGACAGTTTGCCCTGGCACACACACAAGGAACTCTGCCTGCAGTTGCTCCACAGCAGTCTTTGGCAGGGTCACTTCTACAACATGGATTTAAGCCAAAGCCAAGAATCTTCACCTTTGGAAAACTGTATAAACACTCTGAAATAAATTAATCTGTTTTTATTGGGAAAAAGGGGATAAGGAGAAGCACAAACAGAAAGCAGCACAGAAACAGAGAATTAAAAACAGGAATAATTTAGAAGTGAGTGCTACAGCTTAAAAAACTCTGACTTTTTCGCAAGCTACATGCTTCTGTTTTTTCTGCACAAAAGCAGCAATTCAAATTTCTCAGTCCTATCCACATTAGTATGACCTGGAGTGGCCACCACCCAAGCCCATTCTTTCTTATATTGGACCTGTCAGCAACAGCAATATTGGCTGTGTTAATGAAGTTAGTGCAGTGGATGCTTTCAGTGTTTAATTAGATTATCCAAAATATGACACAAATGGAAAAAAAAAAATGAAACAAGGTAGGTATTTAGTACCAAGACGCACAAGAAAAGCAATAAAATGGAATTAATTCTGAAAGGGCCTTTTCCATTAAGAATCCTGTTTACAATTTTCAGAGTAAGTGCAAATGTAGCAGAACCACACACAGGCAGCTCACCATCGTTACTCCCTCCGTATGTTTGCTGTCCTGCTCAGTATTCCCTAAACACTTGGACTCACAAGAATTGCTTTCAGGCTCTCTATTTGGTGTTCATGATTTTGAAATGTTTCAAAATGTTGAAAATTATAAAGAAAATTGATCTAGAGCTCTCCCATGTACAAATTTCTCCAATAATACAAATGTTCTTTCTTATGAAAGACTGACTTTCTTATCATTCATATAGTTTCGAGTACTTTCACTTAAACAAGGAAGAGAAGAAGTAAATGACTGACAGGCCAGTGCACAGTGGAATGAAATTTAAATTAGAGAGATAAATCCAGACAATCTCTAATAGGCACAGCAGTTATATTTTTATCCAGTTAAACAGTTTTCCACTTCAATATGCATAACATATTTTTTAATGAACTCATTCAGAATGAAGATCTTAGGACACAACACAAGAATTCATGAGGGAAATGCAGTGCCTAGGTCTGATGAGGAGATTTTAAAGTTCTAGACTTTTACTTGAAATTTATTTACTCCCTGAAATTACAGTATAAAAGGTGAATTAAAAATTAAATTAAAGATGTAAAATTTAAATTAAGAATTAAATTAAAAATTGTATCTGCAAAAGTTACTGGTTATAAAATCAGTGATCAGAATAAGCCTATATTTGTAGCAACCAATCATCAAGCATCTTTTCCGTTTGTCCCTCTCAAATCCATATTAATTTATTCCTCCTCAAACAGTACAGACAATTTTAACAGAAATGCGTATGCGGCGCTTTCAGTACTGTTAAGGTTTGTCTGAAGATGCTTGGCTTAAATCTTGTCACTCACTGTTGGCACTAATGAAATGCATAACATTCTCACTGATAAGTCATGAATTTTTCCATTAAGTTTTTTATATGAGACTTTGTATTCATAAAACAACACAAAGTGATAAGTACAACTAAAAAGGATGGACAGGGTTTTCAACAGCCTGACAGAAATCCCTTCTTTTGCAGTCACTAGAAGTATCTTAAATGAGAACAAGATTAGGTCAAAATAAGGGCTTTCAAAATCTCATCCTCTATATTATGCCAAGCAAAAAATTATGCACCTTTTTTAAAAAGGTAGCACACTATCTACATACCCATATACACGAAACAAATTAATTTTTTCTTTTAAAAGAAAAAAAAACCCTCTGTAGTCCATAAACTAGCTCGTTCTTATAAGCAAGTAGCCTGCATTTTTCAGTCATCCTTTTCGGCTGTTTTCAGTGAAATGAAATAACAGGGTTTGCTCTAATTAATCAGTTTGATTTTCAGCAATGGAGGTTGCCAGGGGAAAGGCAACCTCAGTCCATCCCATTCCTGACAGTTTGATGCCAGTGCCAGCAACCCAGAGCCTGGAGAGGGGCTTCAAGTCAGCAGGACAACACCTGAAGAGCAGCAAAAAGGAACTCCAGCCACTCCAGCCAGTAAGGCAGCCTCACTGGGGCTCCAACTCAAATGCCTCTATTGAAACACAAGCAGCATGGGGAATAAACAAGAGGAGTTGGAGATGTGCACACACACACAGCAGGGCTGTGATCTTATTTGCATCAAGAAGACATGGTGGGATCACTACTATGGCTCAAGTGTTGGAATGGAAGGATACAGGCTCTTTAGGAAGAACAGACAGGGGAGACAAGGATGAGGTGTCAACCTCTTTGTCAATGACCACCTGGAATGAATGGATCTCTGCCTGGGGATGGGTGAGGAGCAAACCAAGAGCCTATGGATCAGAATTAAAGGGAGGGCAGGGACAAGTGACATAATTGTGGGGGTCTGCTACAAGCCACACAACCAGGAAGACCAAGTGGATGAGGCCCTCTATAGATAGATAGGAACAGCCTTATATTCACAAGTCCTGGTCCTCAAGGAGGACTTCAACCACCCAATATCAGTTGGAGGGACAACACAGCTAGGCATATGGAATCCAGGAGGTTCCTAGAATGCATTGATGATAACTTCCTTCTCCAAGGGATAGAGGAGCTAGCAAGGAGAGGTGCTACACCGAACCTTGTTCTCACCAACAAGGAGGGATTGGTGGGGAATGTGAAACTCAAAGTCAGCCTTGGCTGCAGTGACCCTGAAATGGTGGACTTTGAGATCCTTATGGCAGTGAAGAGGATGTGCAGCAAGCACACTTTGGCATCTTCGATGATCTGCTTGGAAGAGGCTACAGGATAAAGCCCTGGAGGCAAAAAGGGCCCTAGAAAATTGGTTAATGTTCAAGAATACTGAGACAAAGATGATCAGAGAGCTGGAGCACCTGTCCTTTGAAGGGAGGCTGAGAGAATTGGGATTGTTCAGCCTGGAGAAGGCTCAGGGGAAGACTTTAGAGCAGTCTTCCAGTACCTTAGGGGGCCTACAGAAACCTGGACAGGGACTTTTTTACAAGGACATGTTGTGATAGGACAACGGCTTATGGCTTTAAATAGGAAGATGGTAGGTTTAGATATTAGGAAGAATTTCTTCACTATTGGAGTAATGAGACACAAGAACAGGTTTCCCAGAGAAACTGTGGATGCCCCATCTCTGGTAGTGTTCAAGACCAGTGGATGGGGCTTTGAGCAATCTGGTCTAGTGGAAGGTGTCCCTGTTCACAGCATGGGGGTTTTGGAAGGAGATGGTCTTTTAGGTCCCTTCCAATTCAAACCATTCTATGATTCTATGCTGTCCCCCTGCAGCCCATGAAGGGCCATGATGGAGCAGATAACCATGGAAAACCCAATGTCAGAGCAGGTGGATGTGCCTGAAGGAGGCCGTGACCCTCTGGGTCACTGAAGCAGGCTTCTGGCAGGACCAGTTGTCCCATGGAGAGAGGAGCCTACATTGGAGCAGGTTTGATGGCAGGATTTGTGATCGTGTGGGGGACTCACACTGGAGCAGTTCATGAAGGACACACATTGAAGGAATTTTCAAGATCTTTCTCCCGTGGGAAGAACTCCACTGTGGAGCAGGGGAAGCGTGTGAGGAGTCCTTCTCCTGAGGATGAAGGAGCAGCAGAGATAACATGTGATGAACTGACCACAGTCCCCATTCCCCAACCCTCTTCGCCACTAAGGGGAAGGAGGGAGAGAACCTGAGAGTGAAATTGAGCCCAGGAAGAGGGAAGGGGTGGGCAGAAGGTGTTTCACAATGTGGTTTTATTTCTCATTATAGTAATCTGATTTGATTGGTAATAAACTAGAATAATTTCCTCAAGTTGAATCTAGTTTGCCTGTGATGGTAACTGGTGAGTGGACTCTCCCTGCCCTTATCTCAATTCATGAGCCTTTTATTATATTTTCTCTCCAGCTGAACAGGGGAATGATGGAGCAGCTTTGGTGGATGCCTGGTGTCCAGCCAGGGTGAACCACCACAGGCTTTATTTAATACCATGTGAATACAAAAAGTTTTCTGTTGCCCAGGGGATATTTCATACAATAATAACTGAAAACACCTGCAAAAAAGAAGAAAAAAATGCCTGTAATTCAAGGAAGTACTTAAATTTAATTGCCTAATTTTAAATATGTGCTGAACTGTCATTTATTTTAATGAAACTTCAGCTTTATGCATAAGGCTATTGAAGACATTTTCTGCTGCCAAATGGAAGAAAGTTTATTCTTATAAAGAATTAATATTTGTTTACTCTGAATGTCCTTACTTTCCTTTGCTTTTCTCCTCTTTGTTAATTTGTTTGATTTTCAAATGTTTTTTATATCCTCACTTTACCTAATAAGCTTTGAAAATCATCTTCTAAAAAATAAGAAGAAAAGAAATTGGATTTTTTTTTTAAGATAGAATTGCTTTTTTGCTTTAAAATATTCTGGGAAATAGTCTCTGGGAAATATGCTATTGCATGCAATGCTGAAGTGTTCTATGGTATAATAATTAAAAAATCAGATTAAATATATAATTGCGCAATTGATGTGTACATGAAAAATATTCTTACTCAATGCTTTTTTTTTTGTCTGTGCTTTTGCCTATTATGTTGGTTGATTTCTGAAAGAAAAACCAATCGTTCCAAACATATGCACTCATTGCATGCACACTTTCCTGCTCTTTGTAAGTGCTTAGTAGAAGTGGATGTGCCGACTGCAAGGTGATTTCTGAGAAATCTACAAAATCTGGATGAAAGGACTTCAGAATTGTTGGGAAAAAAATAAATATGCTGGAGGCAATCTAAGCTTTTACCTAAGTTAAACACAACTCACACACAGACAGGAGTAGAACAGCTCTATTCTAGCTTACAACATGCTTTTTTTAGATGGCCTCTGGAAAGAAGGGAGGGAAGGCAACAGTACTAAGGGAGCAAGTGAATGCTGTTTGTTCTGTGATACCCATGTAATTGAATCCAGCCACACAATTAACTTCACATATTAAGAAATTTGTCTGGTTCTTCAAGTCCTGTGGGAATTTTGTCATTCAGTTCAACAGGAAAATATCAGGAAATTAAATTAAATTAAACTTATGTGTGCAGGATCAGACCTACAAGTAAAAACACACAGATAGGTATTATGCTGCATAATGTACAGATATTTCATAATTTTCCCTAATATTTTGGCTCATAATCATAGAATCCTTTGCAAATATTATTTGATCCCTATGATATTCCTTTAGAGAATGAAAAGGAATTTTCTCTGCTTACAAAACATTTTTTTTTGTAAAAGTGAAGCTGTAGCAATGAATTATTGTATTTTACATAAACTTTTGAACATTTATTTTATTATATACTATGCATTAGAAGTTTTAAATATGAAGAAAATCTACATGTGGCTAGTAAAAAGAATATTTTATATATGATGAAACTGATGCAATTCAGAATTTACATGCTGAACTAATCTCATACAGTTTAGACCCACAAACAAAGATTTTTAGAGATGTCAGCTTTATGAGAATGAATTATAAAATGCAGGATAAATAATGTCAGAAGCCTGCCAAGAGCAGCACACTAAAGAGATGAGAGACTGACTTCCCATTATCAAAATGCACTGACAACAGAGCAGTAACTGTATCCACTATTTCTTGAATACTGAAATATTATTTTAGCATTATTGTTGTGAGCATTTCTTCTTAAAAACAAACAAATAAACAAACAAAAAACCCACTAAACAACAAACTCACACCAAAATCAAGGTCTAACTGGTTTAGTATCAATAGCCATGTACAGTAAATGAAAGCAGCTCTCTCTCCCAGCAATATAGATGACAAACAAGCTCCATGTGCATGCCAAGTTTTTCTGCAGACGTTGTAGCACAAAATAGAGAAGGTTTAATCCCTTATAGCACAAAGAGTTGCATTGGCTTGAACTCAGCTATGAGAAACAGAGCAGTTACTGTGTTTTCGCACGTAGCCGTTTCATGCACGGCCAGTGAATTACTTCTGATGTATTCGTATTTTGGGAATTTGCAAAACCAGAGGGAAGGAAGGGATAGATATTCACAGGAAAACAAGATCCATGCACTTTTTTAAATACCCATCTGGCAAACTGAGAAAAGTCAGAAGTTAAGTGCAATTCCTTGAACAAACCATATACTATTTGACAATAGTTTTTTAATTCTGATTATTAAAAAAAATTCCCAGTGTAAGACATTTAAGCCAAGGTATTTAAAATCAAATATTTTTTATAATTATTAAGATGTATCTTTACTAGCTGCTATTTTGGCCCTTAATAAAACGTTTTCCAGTTCTCCTACCTACAGATCGCCCAAACATAGAGTGATGCGTCCATTCATAGCAAATCACATGTCCATGGTTTGTTCTGTCTGTTGCATATGCGTTGATGTAGGTGAAATATTCCTTTCACCAACAGCTTTTCTTAGAAAGTATTGGGCATACAGAAGTGTTACACTAAGTTGAGGATTAAATAAGTTACTTGGAAAACCACTGAAACAACTGGAATTCGAATAAAAGTACCTCTGAAGATTTGAGTATCTTAAATGTGAAACCCTCAAAGTCTGCTTGGCCACCATAAAAAAAAAAATGTACAAAATGAACTTAAAAGCCTGGATTCCTTTAATCAAGAACAATTAAGACTAAATATTCAGAAAAAGATTTGCATGGAGGTCAAAAAGAGAGTAACACCTGGTCTGAATCAGCATCAGACATAACACTCCTGAGTTTGGTTCTGTTATTTCTACTTAATACTTTTGAGATTGCCAAATGAAATTCTTTATGTAGATCAGAAAGTGTCATATAAATAACACTGCAAAATAGGACAAGGTTAGGAAGCGATGGATTGGGCATTTGAGCTACCCATTCAACTACCGTGTGTGGATTTATGTGGTAAGATCACAGAATCTGCTGAGTTGGAAGGGACTCACAATGATCATCAAAGTCCAACTCCCAGCCCTGCACAGGACCCTCTCTAAGAGTCACACCAAGTGCCTGAGAGTATCATCCAAATTCTTCTTGAACTCTGTCAGGCTTGGTGCTGTGACCACTTCCCTGGGGAGTTTGTTCCAGTGCTCAATCACCTTTTGGGGAAGAAACCCTTTCTAATATCAAACCTAAACATCTCCTGACACAGCTTCTGGGCATTCCCTCGGGTTTTGTCACTGGTCACCACAGAGGAGAGATCAGTGCCTGCCCCTCCTCTTGCCCTCACAAGGAAGTTGTAACTGCAATGAGTTCTCCCCTCAGTCTCTGCCTTGTGCTTCAGTGTGTTCCTCACTGTTGGATAAAGATGGGTTTGGATACATAAATTTTATCTCTATGAAAAGTATGATCCAGAAATCTCCTTTTTCACTGATATCTTACTTAGGGAAGAAAATAACTCAGTATTACTCAGTATCTTACTTAAAAGTTTCATTGGTGCCTAAAACCCACTCTGAACATGTCTTGAGTTTCACTATGACGGCATTGAGACACTGAGAAGGTATCTGCTACTTAGCCTGGACTTCACCTAAACAGAATCAAGGATATCCTTTTTCTCATGCCTGCAGAACGTCTAGTAGGCATTCTCAAAATACATCTAAAAGATTAGGTCTCTGCTCTATCCTAATCTTTTGTGTTCAAAGAAGGGCAATGAAGATGAAGTGTCTAGAAAACATTTCTTATGAGGAGTGGCTGAGGGAACTGGGATTGTTTTGTCTGGAGAAGAGGAGGCTCGGGGGAGACCTCAACGCTCTGTACAACTACCTGAATGGAGGTGGGGATTTGGTCTCTTCTTTGATGTCTCAAATGAAAGGGTCAGAGGAAAGGGCCTTAAGTTGAACCAGGGGAGGTTCAGATGAGTTATTAGAAAAAAATCACTTAATGAGTGGTTAGACACTGGACTAAGTTGCTCAGGGATGTGGTAGAGTCACTGTCCCTGGAAGAGTTCAAAAGGAGTCTGGATGTGACAGTTGCGGATATGGTTTAGGGGTAATTAAGGTGGTACTGGGTTGATGGACTAGATAATATAAAAGGTCTTTCCAATCTTGATGATTCTGTGATTTTTACAAAATGCTATGAGGGTCTCAACTTTACTCAAAATAACATCAATTCAATGTGACACTCTGTTCCTCTTTGTGTTCTCAAAAACCTCCCAGAGGAAAAAAAAAAACCAGAAACACTACAATGAAGATTATAATTATAGTATTCTTGCTTGTTCAGAAATTGTCACTTCTTCTTGAGGGAATTCAGTTGTCTTCTAGATTTCCCTAAACAAACTATGATTCTTGGACATTCTCCAGTCCCCCATTTGTAGTCATTCTATTGTTATCTGGGAAAAAGAAAGAGGAGGGGGAAAAAAAAAAGAAAAGAAATATACATTCAGATGGAAAGGAAGATCAAGAATACAAGCCATAAAATATCCTTGGTTTATGCAGCAATAACAACTGAAATAATTTTTCTTTTTGAGTTATGCATCAAACCAAATGATGGATATAAAGTTGTAAGTAGAATTCCCTGCCTTGAATCTTATAATAGCTGTTGGCCAATACAATTATAGCAAACATGGACAAAACCTTCCAAACCTCAGAGACCAAAAAAAAAAAAAAAAAAGGAGATAAATTTAAAATTTATATTGATTTGGAGACACTGAAATGTGAAAGTGCAAGACAAATACCAGAGCCTATATCTCCATAATTTTGCATCTGGTCTGATTTTCTACAACCTTGCAATCCCTTTTATCAGTGCAAAATTATTATAAGAACAATTAAAGGATAGAGCTAAAAAATAATTAGTATCTTGCAGATTTATTCATGACTACACAATAGCAATGCAGTGGAGAAACATATTAATATTAAATACTTTAGTATGTTATTTATTACAACAGTGATAATTCCGTGCTGGATGTTTGGTTGGCCTATTTACATACATATTAGAATGGATACCAAAGGGGTAAAGCAAGTTTGGCCGATTTTTTTTTCTGAGATTTCTGAATGTTTCAGCATCTTGTGTCGCTAGTGTTATTTTTCTGCAATCCAGGGGAGGGAATTTAGTAAGTACATGTCAAAATTAACACTCTGATGTTTGGCAAAGACGTGTTCCACTTCTATTAAATGTAATGTGGACAATAATACAGACCTTCAGAATGCATATTTGAGAAAAATCAGGATATTTACAGATTGGTAGGCATATTTTTACTGAATATCTAAACTATAATGCGAGTATTCATTGTTCATTAGTTCATGCTAGAAAAAAAATCCTTCAAGAAAATTTTTCTTTATTGCAGATTGATAATTGATTAAAAATGAAAAAGTTCCACTTAAAGTTTGTTTCAAGCAAAATATTTTCCATTTTGGACTTTAATATAAAAAAATCCCAACAAAAAACAAACAAACTTTGAAGATAATTAGGTTATTGTTGCATGCATTTTGATTAATCATTAGCCAGTTTATTGAAACATGCTTAGGAGATTAGAAACTTTTGAAGTCCAGTTTATTTACAGGCCAAGAAATCCACAGAGATGAGGTCTGCTTCTTCATCTCTGTGAATGCTATTTTGCCATTAACGTCCTTGAAAAATGGACATAAATTACTACCGTCAATGGAAATGCAAAATTATCACTTGGTTTTATTTATAGAAGCTGTGCTTTTCAAAAGCAACAAGCAGTTGATAATTAGACCCACTGAATCACCCACATATGTAGTTTACACCATTATCATGTGACGATATTTCTGAAATACTGACATATAGAGGGTGCATTTTGTGCTGCACACTGCACAGAGACAGGAAAGATATCGATTTAAATTTGAGAAGACTGCAGTCCAAACAGAATACAGGATACTGCAAGTGCATGCAGACTAGGGAGCACAAGAGTGTGGAGACTAGGGAGCACAAGGAAACAATGAGATGGTGCTAATCACCATAAACTGTGGTGCTCTCAGCTCACCATCTGCCTGACAAGTACCAGGTTTGGAGAACTTGTAGCAAAGGAGCATCTTAAAAAGGAATAATTCATAGATCATGTCAAAAACCTTTTATGGATTTCTTCTTTATCAGTCCCATTTACCAGATCTTACACATATGTTGTGGAAGTACAGTTATTTGTATATTTTACTCAATACTACTGATTCTCATATGCATTTTTTGTATGTATGTCCTTTTCCAATGGCTTTGACTCTATGAACATGTATGTCACTAGTAACTAGCTCCGCTTAATGTTTCACATAGTAAAGGCAAAGTTTTTAAAGTCTGTCAGAAAAAGTAAAACTTAAAAATTAAAGGCTTGTGTCACTTCCATTTTATATATTATTGCACTAGTCTGTTTATTTTAAGTGTAAGGCACATCAGAACTGAAAAGTGGCATAAAACCTAATGTCTTATTAGAAAAAAAAATAGCAATTTACAATAATATAAAATACCCCTTGGAGTTTATTCCTTTATGCCTAGTAAGACATATAAGACAACATGGTTAGTATTTTACATTTACTCATAGAAAAGGAGAGAATTTATCATGGATATTTGTTAACAGAGCTGTCCTGGAATCAGACATGACTTCAGCTTTCTGCTTGACCAAAGACTTCTCTAACTTTGGGAAGTCACTTGGGACATTTTAAAAATTCTTCAAGATTTTTAAAAAGTATTTTCCAGATAGGCCACAGCATGACTTTGAAAAATGTAGTACCTAATACCTATTGAAATAATGGGTTTTAGACATTTAGGCTTCTGTCAGTTCTGCTAGGAACTTGCCTGGATCATTAGGTACCTAAATACCCTGAAAAAATCTGGCCCATAACTGACTTGCAGAAAGATTTTCTATCTGCAAGCAAAGTAATAGGTTTAGGCATTCCCTTATGACATTGGTATAAGGAAACATGCATTAAAGATTATAGCACTTCTAGATATTAAAGCATGGGATGGTATATCAATATGTAAGAGAGATCATTAAGAAATGTCATAATATTAATGGTGCGATCGTGTTTGGAAAACTGCATACAGTAGTGCCCAGCCTGTCCCAGAGATGACACTGCAGAATTAAAGGAGGTTTAAAGACTGCGACAAAAAGGATTAAGTGCATTGCAAAAAGGATTTTAATGGAACTTGAAAAGACCTGAAAGAATCTCAGAGACTGAAAAATTAAAAAAGCAACCAAACTTGCAATCAGGATCTTATGTTAAATGATCTGGTCTGCTCTCTGTTCTAGGTCCCCTCTGCTTTCTATCAATTTACTTGAATTCACATATTAGTCTAACATGTTTTAGCTCTATTTGTTTTCCTTTTCTCCTTTCTTTCTGATCCATTATCTGTCAGATACTTTGTAGTAATAAAGGTATTTTATAATAGAAGTCAATATCTGTATGTGTTTAATTTCAGAGTATATCTTTGTCTCTGCCTTTTTTTTTTTTGTTAGTCCTGAGTTGGCCATCCTCTTTTCTCTATAGCTACTGAATAGATCAAAGGAACACTTCAAATATCCATTGAAATACATGTGAATGTAATGCATGGCACTGCTAATGACTGAAGATTTTGCATGGACTTAAAGTACTGATGAAGCACCAACTGTTAATAAATTGTGTGATAGAAGATAATCCAAAGTGCTGCAATGCATGGTAGAGTTAAAAAAGTCATAAATACTCTCACAACATGATAGACTATGTCTAATCAATCTGTTCTGGATCAGCTGTCTTTAGGATTTTTCCTGGAAACATTTTTCCCCTTCTTTTTTTCTCCCTAACAGTTCTGCTTCACATATACTGCATTTCTATTTTACAATCACTTCATATTATTTGAGTGGGCTTATGGACCAGGATTTTGCACAACAGCATCTTTGTTGCACTGTTGTATTTTAAAGTAAGTCTGTTATCCCAAAATAGAGAAGCCCACTTTTGGCATGTGAGTAAAGCAATTCAGTTAAAAATGGGTAAGTTAAGGCAAGTATTATTAGGAAAGAGAGTGAGTCTAACAAATAATCCCAATTTCTAATAAATCACTATGAAACAGATAATACTATGAAGAGAGACCACTGAGAAAACTGGATCCAAGTCTTAATTACCACGAAGTATTTTACATCCCACTAATAGTATGTGATAGTTAATGTATTGACAGACTGGAAAAACAAGACCAATTAAAATCCTCATAGTCAGCTTGAAAGTTTTTTGAACATCAACATCCACGAACTAGAAAGGATTGTCATATTAATTATGTCTAAGGAGAATTATCAAAATCCTTTACAAAAAAGTTAACTGTCAGAGACCAATAGAAAACCAGTATTCTGTGAAGGATAAGGTTTCTTTACTAACATCTCAAAACAGTGACAATATTTACTAGCTGACCACATGAAGTGCAGCTTTTAAATATGCTGCTCCTAATCAGTGGCAGAGAGAACTGAGAATTGAATTTTGGAATTCTAGTTCAGTTTACTCTATACATAGGTATATTCTATACATATTTTAGGTATAGATATGAAGCAATGGACAGATTTCTGCTTCAAAGAGCATTTTAACTTTTTCTCACTGCTAACACAGTAAGGTTCTGACATTTCCTTTCATAAAGACTAATAACACCAGATGCCTGAGATATTTTTTCAGGTAGTAAACTCAAGAATATATAAGTTAAGAAATGTCATAATGACATATTTCCTTATTTTCAAAAACTGCAATGAAAATATCCTTTTAGGATGAACATTTTCTCTATGAGGGGTATAATGTCAATATTATGTACTGCATGAAAACCATGTAAAGGAGGTCGGTCAAGATAACGCAGAACTAAGGAAGAATTGAAATCTGGTAATTCTGCTGTAAACTTCCTTAGAAAGTCTATTGCCAGCTGCGGAGAAAAGATAAAAATAATATTTAAAAAAGTTACAATACATCTGCTTTAGACTTTTTAACTTTTGGACAACTTTCATTGAGATCTACGGAAGGCTCCCTGGAACTGCAATTCCCCATTACATCTCAACACATTTGCAGTTCAGACATTGTCACTAGCCAAGGCACTTGTAACTGTACATAGATTAACTTGCTTTCATTCTGTTCCTCTTAGAAAAATCACCTCCCACTCTCTTATCATGCATATGTCCCTCAACATACAAATGTTTTCATATAATGCAAGAACAATACAATAACTGGCATCAGTCAAAGAGATCCATGAACACACTAGGGTAAGGAAGCTGGCTGCTAAAGAAACTGGCCTTCATAATAACTTCATTTTCTTGTTCTTCTCTATTGGAGGGGAAAGTATAGGGGCTGTTGCCAAAAGTGTTGTTAGCCTAAGAAATTTTCTGTAAGTTTTAGGCAAAGTAACAGTGATAGGAATACTGAAGCCATCCTCAAACATTTCCTATACAGTGAGAAAGTGAATAGTTGAAATTTTGTATCACTCTTGTCTTAACTTTTCTGACTGGCTTGGTATAAATCAGAGAAACTTAATTGTGAATTACTGCTGATGTTCTTATCATTGTGTAAGTTAGGTCTCATATCCAGGGAGGGAATAAAGGTAGAAAAAAAAAAATCTGTTATGCAACAAAACACTAATAGGAGAATACAGATAGAATGGGCAAACTTCATACAGGCAGAAGAAAACATCCTAGGAAAATGAGAAGCATAAAGAAGATAATTTGAAAATAATATGATGTTTGTATGCAAATAAGATACTGATGATCTTCCTTTTCTTACACTATATTCAGCTAATTTGCCATGAGGCAATGTAGAAAGTGATAACAGTGAGCTAGTATAGTAGGAAACCTTTGAATGTTCAAAGGAGACATTCAATCATTTAAGGCTCACAATATAATGTAGTGTGAAATTGTTATAATATGGTGGGAAACAGCCTACTTAGCACAGAGGATGCTCCATTCTGCATGGCTGCTTTCTGCTCCGTGCAGGAGCATCCAAGCTCCCTGCAGGTCCACGTGCTCTGTACAGGTGAGCAGCTAGGCTGGCTCACGATAGACAAACCTCCCAGCTGAGGAGAGAAAACAACAGAAAGATACCTAAAAGAATTGTATGGCTTGCTATCTAAGTAACATTTACAGGGAAGTAACAACTAACCCAAAGGACCAGAAAGGGTATAATGAACTGAAATTCATACTGTCTCTGTGAGCTACACCTCTGGAGGCAGGCCAGAACATGTTGCCCTAAATGCTCACACAAGGATCATTTGGCTCTTTTTTCCTCCTTTCTCACTCCCAACAGGGAAAGTCATCCATTGCTTGCAAAAGCTCATAATTATGCTGAGGCAAAAAGAACCCCTGGATCTCGTCTCAAATAAGAACAGACTAACTAACCAACCAACCAAACAAACAAAAACCCACCGTAAAGTTTATAATGGGAACAGTAACAGAAATTGATTTTGGTGAAGTTGCCTAAGCAGTTTTGATACACAGGTGTTCAAATTGCCTTGGGGAGGAGGATATTTCAAAGGAAAAACTAAGATTCTTAATTTAGTTACAGTTAACTAGCAATCTATAGTGCATTTTTTTCAAAGTGCAGAAACAAGCAACAATTACTTTTTCTTATTATTTTTGTGAGTATAGAACTTATTTTCTCAAATTTGTATGAGTCTTTGAAATCTGTAGAATGAAAGGCACTTGGGGAATCCTCCCTTTTTTCTTCTATTTTCTGAAGCTCAAACTTTTTTTCCTTTTTTTTAGGAACTGATAGAAATAAATAAATTTTTAAAAATATGCTATTACAGCAGATTGAACTCACAACCATGAGTAAGTGCAAGAGGAAACAGACATGCTCGTATGTCTCTTCTGTAATTGTGTTAACAGCAATTCAAGAACCTGCTGCCCCTCAGCTGAAATGTGCTGATTGATTGTAGCAAGTAAATTATTTCAGCACTTATAACCGTGTAAGTTTGTCTGTACTGTGGTATTCCCTGAATTGCAAGAATGCACATGGAGAAAGTTTCAGAAGTTGACACAGATAGTCAGCAAACACAGAAGGATGAGACACTGAGCAGATGCATGGGTCTAAATGGCCATGTTGATACAGTTGCTTGGCTGTGGTTTTAACTTCTTGTATATTTAAGCATTTTAAATAAGATTATTTACTCCACTAGACAGCAGGAAAATGTTTGATTTCAGATGCAAAACATGACATATTAATGAGCTCAAACTCAGAAATAACCCATAAATAAATACAAAATGAAATGTAATACAATTATGAAAGTGGGATCATTCTCAGGAAAAAAAAAAAAAGTATCTCTTTCATGTATGAAAGAACTCCTATTCTGGCAATTTTGAAAATGTTGCAAAGTCTCATTCCCAAATCATACAGTAACAGACTCATAGCCCCAATACTGAAACATCAGTAAAATGTGTGCTTAAATCTCATTGAAGCTGGCAGAAATCATGCATTATCTGAGAGTTTATTTGAAGAGCAGTGTGTTTTTTTCCTCCTAGTGAAAAATCTAATTCCGAGAAACTTAGTTTCACAGAATCACAGAATCAACCAGGTTGGAAAAACCTCTCAGATCATCGAGTCCAACCCATGACCCAACCCCAACCTGTCAATTAGACCATGGCACCAAGTGCCACATCTAGTCTCTTCTTAAATACCTTCAGGGACAGTGAATCCACCACCTCCCTGTGCAGCCCATTCCAATGTCTAATTACTCTCTCTGTAAAGAATTTCTTTCTAATGCCTAAACTAAACCTCCCCTGGCACAGCTTAAGACTGTGCTGTCTTGTCCTACTGCTGGTTGCCTGGGAGAAGAGACCAACCCCCACCTTGCTCCAACCTCCTTTCAGGTAGTTGTAGAGAGTGATGAGGTCTCTCCTGAGCCTCCTCTTCTCCAGGCTGAACAGCCCCAGCTCCCTCAGCTGCTCCTCATAGGACTTATGCTCCAGTCCCTTCACCAGCCTTCAATACAGTTTGATCTTGAACATTAGCTTTTTTGTGCTGTCTGCATGGATCTGGACTCATCCAGCTTCTCAGAGTAGTTATAAAACAAACCATTTATTACTGTTTCTTAATGTGCAGATATGAGAAGATATTACTTGCTCTTTTTCACTTTGCTATTTATGTAACTGAAAAAAATATTGCAATACTAACCCTTGAAAGGGCATATAAATAGCTTTTCATGAATAATTATTCATGATTTCCATCTGTTTAAAGTAATTAAAGCAGATGATATTTGACCCACTAACTTCAAGATTTTATTTTTTGTTTTTCTCTAGCAAAGGACAGTAGCAATTCCCTTGAAGCCAATTTCTTACACAACTGTAAAGAACTGAAGACTTCAAAGTGCATTTCGAACTGCAATATATATACTGACTTCTTTTGGCAGTGTAGTGGTAAACTCCATACCAGAGTATCTGAGGTTTTACTAACCCACAGATAATGAAGCTGTTTAACAGAGAAATAATTTTATTCTGGTTTTCTCCTGATCATTATCTTCAAGAATGTCATTTGGTTTGGAACTGTGCATATTGTATTTTGCTCATATTTATTAATTTTGTATTCATACAAGAAACTAAGCTCATGAAAATTCTATACTGAGGAGACTCCAAAACAGCAGTTAATGCAGTTTTTGGCAACAGTAAGTCACAGTGATAAGCAGGCCAAAAAGTTCTCTGTGTTTCTGTAACATCAAAGAAATATACAAATCCTCAATCTTCAAGATCGCAATCAAGTCAAACATCTGCACTGTAATAACAGTGTTTTCTTAGAATCAGATTTAAATGGTTTCTCAAAGGACTATAAACAACCTCTGCTTCTATTCAATCCAGACATGTATCAACCCTGTGAATACCTAATTTTCACATAATATTATGTAAAATGATCCTGCTTTTTAAAGTAGATTGGACTGAGCTTAGATGTTGCTTAAGCAGACATGAGTGGGTATGATGTTTTTGTCTTGAACTAAAATAATGACAAACAATACCTGGGTTGTCATAGAATTACTATGAGTTTGCATGACTATGTTTGATTGTTCTCTGTAAAACACACAAAAATAAAGTTTTCCTGTGAGCATATACAGAGTTTGCAAAATACAGGGTAGAACAATCATGAGTAAAACTGTCAACACTGCTGTCTTTTTTTTATGGAGAGCAAAAATCTTCTTCTGGATTGATAGAGGATATTCTGTAGGAGGTAAATAAGATTGGAAGAAGTGGTACAGGGGAGGGTTTCTTCTAGTTTAACAAAGCTGTGACAACAGGCTCAGAGAAAAGATGGAGATAGTGAATGTTAGAGCATCTTTTGAGGAGCCTCTGTGCTTCCTATCTTTTTATTTTGCTGAACGTTGCTACTTGACATGGGGCAAAGAGGGAGAATCAAACACTTTTCATGGACTGATGCACTGAAGCTCCACAAATTATCCTTAAACTAGTTCAATAATTACAAGTGTTCAAAACCACATTAAGCAATTGTGATTAATGTTAAATTTCCTTCTCTCCTCTGCTCTCCTCTCCTTTCTCTTCCCTTCCCACATTGAAACAAACTGAACTATTATGTACTTAAAAGAAATGTCTTACTCAACTACATCTGAAATATTTCATCTTCATCCATTTATTGCAAAACAGAGACTTGACTTCATGACTGGTCCAACTGACCCATTTTTTTCCCTTTGATTTTTTTTCATATCTGAAGAAGTTCAAAGCTTTGCACAGCTTTGCACTTTTCCATATTCTCCTGTGTACTACAGTTGTGTGTATTTATCCTTCTTCTTGAACAAGAAGTCTTTATTTAAATCTTCAGTATCTTGTAACTTTTCCAAAACTTTCTATGTAGATTTCTCCAGGCTCGTATTCCTCATCTTGGAAGAAAATACTGTATTGTTTATCTAAATTTTTTTATGAACTCTTAATTAAATTGCAGCAATTTTATAAACCTTTTGGTTTTCTACAGTGGTAAGGAGCTCTTCCTACATAGCAAGCACCACCAATGCCCCTGTGTAATTTATCACTGAGCACTGAGTAGTCAACACACCTTCTAAAACAGTCACTTTCCACAAGCATTTAGAAGCAGCTGCCTTTTAGATTAAACAGATCTATTATTTAATTCTCAGAAATGCCCCTCAGAAGATTAGAAAAGGAAGTCTAGAAGGTTATTTAACACACTCTGCTTAGAGAATTCAGACAGCAGACTGTAATTATTCAAATTGGAATTCAGCCAGAAGATGAAGGCTAATAACAATCTTCTGTGAAAAATACCATGCAATCTTTCAGGACAAGACATGCCAGAAACATTTCCTCTGAAATATGGCAACTGCAAGAGCTCAGTGTCTTTAACATTTTGCTTGGAATAGTAGTTCAGTTCATATTCTAGAAAGTGCTTCCAACAGAAACAGCACCATTTCCTTCAACTCCAGAAATACATTTTTAAGGGTGCTGTTAAAGTACTAAACAGTCTCATTGTACCTCAAAAGTATTATGAAAACTGTTCTGATTTAGAAAATATTCATGGTGGTTCTGTGTAACCAAGACAGCAGATACATGGGCTGTCCTCCAGTGGTTTTGGATCTTTGGTTAAAGCTGTCATCCAGAAAAAGGGAATTCTGGGTACAGATCCATTAATCAGAAAAACTAATCTTTTTAAGTTTAGTCACTGTCAACATACAAAAACCTTTTTACAAGACTCCCCACCAAAGGCTATTAAAAACAATTTACCACAGGAGAGATGAAAGTTCCTATTATGAACTTAAAGATGGTCAAAATATAAGACACAGAGTAGGGCTTAATGATCACTTCCTTAGATGATGAATCAAGAGTGAGGCTGCCCTAGGATTAGGGATAGGATCAGTTTTGCTTCCCATCTGGAAGGAAATTTTCAACAGAGGATCCTCAACGGAGTAAGGAGTATGTAGTGAAATTTGCAAGATTGGAGATGTTGTTAAGATCCTTGATTGATGCACCAATATTGAGGAATTCCAGAATGTCCTCACAAACTGGATGAGTGTGCTAATGCATGAGAAGATGAGTTTTAGAGATTAACATGCATATGGGAAAATATAACTAAATGACACCTCCATGATGCTGAACATGGAACTCAGAGTTTTGACCTCAGAACATCACTGAAATTTCTCAGAAATTATTGACTTCATGTTCCATGGCATTTCCACAATCAAGAAAAGTCAGAGAAAGAGAGTAAGACGAAGTGAAACCTATCCCCTACAGAAAACACTGGTGTACCCATATCTTCAGCACTGCCTGGAATTCTAATCTCCATGTGTCAAGACAGGCAGAGTGATATTAAAGAAGATACAGATATGGGCAAATAACTATCTTGGAACTGAAGTAATTGCTTTAAAAGCAAAAATTAAAATTCCAGGTCTCTTTCTGGAGAAGGTGTCAGTTTGGAAAGAAGGTATCAGAAGGGTATATTTCTCATTTTCACTCAGGATATTTTCTTTGAGCTTTGTCAGTCCTTGCTTTGGGAACCTTGGAGAAATAGACTGCATTCTCACAGCAAACCACAAAAGGGCTACTTGAAGGGCTACTATGTATGAAAGCTGTTCTATAGGCACAGCTGCATGCCCTGGCTGGTGCACAGAGACTGTGTGGAGATGGAGGAGGGCTGGTATGTCTGAATCATCCATCCTAAGCAACCTCTGCAGAACAAATACTCTCTGGCTTTTCAGGTGGTTATAGCCTGAACACACTGGGGAAAATTTTCAGGGTGGGGAGAGGGGGTATGAAAAAGACATTGAGAAAAACCTCTTCCAGACAATCTTAAAGACTCTAAACAAAAGTTGGCAGATAATGGAGTTTCTACATTAAGGACTTTGTAAATTAGGGTCCAGAGAATTACCTTTCTTATTATTATTCCCCTTCATTTTCTGGAGAAGTTTGCTAAACATATCATCCTGTATTTCCTCTTCCCTTCAATATAGAAGATTTTAGCACAGGGGGACAGTATAAGGGCAGTGAAATGACAATTTCTGTATTTTTTGTTTGTTGAGATTTTTTGCTGTGCCAAGTCAATGACAAATTTCTTCTATGCTAATGCCTCATTGCCATATTAAAAATGGTTGATTGTATCTATTTAGTCATACTTTAAAAGAAAGGTGACTCAAAAAGACTGAAAAATTGAGGTTAAGATAAACTTTTAAGCATCCCTGGCTGCTTTTACAGTTCCACAGAGGATACTACATCTTTCTTCGAATAATTTTTTTGTCACTGCTGCCTCCATAAGTGGATGTCTGGAAGAAAATATAGCATTGCTACAGTTTAGCATTTCCAACATAAAGTTCCTTTTTTCCTCCTTTCCAGAATTTATATATTTAACTCCATTGTGAAAGATTAGACAGATAAAGAAGCTTTCAGCAGAATCACAATACAGGTAATTATGGGTCTGTCAGCATTTCCATTATGAACTGCATTTAGTATTAAGGGCTTAGCATTTTTCCATCATTTCAGAAAATGTCAAGCTGAAAGCTGGCATGCAGATTAGCAGCCTGGATGCAAATTTGTTTACACAAAATATTTAAATCCGCTCAGCTGTTTTTGATTTAGAGATCAGCCAGAAACTTTAAACTCTCAGGGTTTCTCGTGTGTTTCTGCCAAATTTTAGACCAAATAACATTTAGAAAAATGCGATTGGTTAATAACCTGTTGACTCATTTTCTTCTAAAATTTTGATATTATTTACTTTAAGCTTTAAAATGGATTTTAGATTTTTGGTTCTTCTTGCAACTCTAATCTTTCTCCTGCCATCTTTGTAAATGAATGATAATTTAGAATAGGATTTGAAACTATAATAAAACATGACAGCAATTTTAAAAGTCTGAAACACTATCTTTGAGGACTCACTTACCTTCATAATACAGTGAACAGAAAAGGACCAAAGCCTGTAAGGTTTTTGAGAGTGTCAGTAACTTACCCACCTAGGTCTAATACTATTTTAGGGTACTGGCAAAAAGAATCTGATGGAGTTCAACTGTCACAGTTCTTCAATTTCATCAATTTAGTACTATGAATGGTTTAAAGAGTTTTGAATATTTTGGGGGTTTTTATCAATCTGCTCTGTTCTGCTAGAAGTCAATGACAAATCTTCTTTTCAGTTCAGTGGGGGCAAGCTCTAAAATAATCTACTGGTAAATATTTCAATAAGGTTATAATTGAATGGATGATCATTTTATTCAAAAATACACTTCTCACTTGAGAAGTAAGAAGCTTTGAATGGGAAGACTTACAGCCACCAAGCAGCGTGAAATAGAAACACTGTTAGAAACATTAATTGAGCCATCAACAGAAATGAGATAGAAAAATAGTATTGTCAGGTAGGGGAAAAAAAGACACTGTGATTGTAAAATAAAGACATTAAGGTAGTTAATGGGCTTATTTAAAATACTGATAAGAGATGGGAAAACAAAAAAAATAAATGCTACAACTTCTAAAAAAATGCACAATCATCCAAGTGTGCCAGACAAAGAATAGGAACCTTGCCCAAAGCAATCTGTGAATTAAAATCACCAAAAAAAAAAGTATGGTACAAAATAGATGGTGCAAGTAACTTTGCTCACATGAAACATGAAGGAAGCAGATGAAGCAACTGATCAACTAAGTTTGGCCAGAGGATGTTTACCTACAGAACACTCTATACTGGCTTAATAATGCAAAAAAATAAAACTTGTAAGAATGAAGAAAATGTTCTTCGGAAATCACCTCAGCATTAAAGTGCAGTTATGTCTTCAGAAGTGATGATTCAATGCTCATTGTATAGATTTTAAAATAAATGATCCATTTTCCTTATAGTTACCTCAGATTTAAGCTAAATTCTAGCAGGTAATTCATGTTTTCTTAATAATTACAGAAGTTCTGCTGAGCAGATTCTCTCCTTAGCTGATATCTGTGGCACACTCTGACTCTTAGATTAGACATTTGTGTTAACTCAGCTGTCAATGGATTTCAAAGAGATGACGAGTACAGCAGGCCCCAAAGGGAGCAATTTGGAACAGTAACTTTCACAAGTCAGATACACAGCAAACTCTCCTGATTTCACTGAAATGCTCAAAGTCAATTGGAACAAGCGAGTAACAGTATCCCTACAAATCAAGGCCTGTTTTACCATATGTGACTTTTTTTTGCTTTTTTATTTATTTTTTTTTTATTACTCTACAATTTGATGTTGAATCCAGAGTCCTGACTAGTCTGTTATGGTCATACCATAATGAAGATATTGGTGAAGGATACAGGAATTATATTAGATCTGTAAAATTTCCCTCACCATGTCACATGGACAGTTTAACTGTATACACTGGAGCTTGAAAAACAGAGAAGATATATCTTGCATTTCCAAAATATACCAAGTATCCAAATTTGAACTATCTGATTCTATAGTGTTTATTTATACACAAGTAAGGATGTTATCTCTCAGTTGCTATTAAATTTTGAACTTTTTTAATCATGTGTTTTGAATTTTTTTTTGTATTGGGTAAATGGGTATTATTTTAGTTATGAAAAAATGATCAGGTAGAAAGGCACAGTATACTGAAGAATGAAAAGAAATATAACTGAAACACCACTCTTCCAATCTTGGTTTGGTGCATATGATATAAAATCCAAAGAACTCTCTGAAAAGTTAGTAAGTAATCTATGACTGTAAAGCTGGGAGGATATTTCATTTCCTAGCATATTACCCTCACGTGGTTATTACTTTGGGCCAAAAAAAAGGACTTTACAAATGACATGGAAACTGAAGAGAACTTTCTATATTTTACCGCAGGCTTTATGTTTTTGGGACTTCTCCAGCGGCACTTGTGGAGTGGGAAGAGAATTCAGGAACGGAGCCCAGAAGTGCAGAGGAGGCTGGATAAATTGGGAAAAATTACAGGAGCTAGATGATGAGCTAGAATTTGAGTGTAGTAAAAATATATAGATAGAGCTTAGAAGAATGGTGTTTTTTCATGGGTAGCTTAATTTAAAGCAGAAAATAGTGTAGAAACTCATACAAATTTCAATGGCCTGAAACTGTAGTACTAGAGATATTTAGGAATTTTGAAAGCATATCCTTAGGAAGTTGTGGAGGTAGGCATGCAGGAGTCAGCAACACCATTGAACTTGTTCTATATTAAACACTGATTCTGTTGCACATTGGTATTTCAGATAAATGGCTTTGAAAAGCATAAGTTTGTCAGGGTGTTTTAAAAAATGACTGTGTCTTATATGGTTGATTGGTGCAACTTTCCACTGCTGACAATGAAAATACCAGTAAAGTATTTCCCAGATATTTTTCAGGTGAAAATTATAATCCTTTTGTGAGAAGACATTGGACGTTCTATTCACACCGTATGCTCTATAAAAAAACACAGAAATGCTATTGCTTGTCTAGTGCCTAGACTGCTTTTGTTTCCACTGAAATGGTTTGAAAATTAGACTTTCTCAAGAATGTTTAAGTAATTGGGGAGGAAATTAGGCCACTGAACAACTATAGTAACGTTCAGATTCTTAAAATATATGTATATAATTGCTATAAGGAGAATATGTTTGCATTTAGGATATATGAAAGTTCATTAAACAAAATATATGAAAATCTCTAAAGAAATATTCTCCCAAATGTCAGAGGTATTTTATTTTCCTGGGATGGAGTTGACAAGATTGAAATAAAGGGTAAAGAGGTGATATTACCAAAGTCTCTAGAGCTAATAAATATGACAATCATGTGAGGGAAATTTCAAAAGAGTTTGCAGAAAGGGGTAGCTATTGAGAAGAATTATGAAATAAAGTGGTAGATATGCTGAACAGTAATGTGGAAAGGCATAGGTAATAATGTTCTGGTTTGTTTTTAATTTGAAGGTGTCACCAAGAAACTGAGGGCTGAATAGCCAGTTCTCCTCTTTCTGCTCTAAGAGGACATTTTTTCAGCCCTTCAAATGTAAAGTGTTGATTTTTTTTTTCTCAGTTCGAGGACCTTTACTGAAGGGTAGAATTGAAGAGGAAATCTTTTAGCAGTTTCATATGAAAGGATTTAGTAAATAATGGGAACGCTCTAAAAGTTGTAGCCATTTTTGTAACAGTTTGAAGAGGGAAGGATTGTTGCTTTAAGCATTGCTAAAACACTCACCTGATAACATACAATTTGTATCATTTTACTTCAATATATTACACTGATAAAAATTCTCTAATCAGGTGACCACTTTTGCAAGCACTATGTTGATGGAAAGATTTTTGAGAAAATATCTCACCCTTTTATTAAGAATTAAGAATTATATGTATTTCTTCTCTTGGGGTCATAAAAACTAGCATGTTATGCATGGCAGTCATCTCATCCCTTGGCAGAGATGAGTTAACAGTTGGACTTGATGATCTTAGAGGTCTTTTCCAGCTTAACTGGTTCTGTGATTCTATGCAACCAGCACTGCTAAAGTCAGTAGGAGTCATATGACTGAAGCGTAAGATACCACCGACATATTCAAGGGAAATCACAGAAGGTGGGAATAGTCATGAATTAAGCAGAGTTTCCTCTTGACAGAACACAGTTACAGATGCCTGCTACCAGAAGTGCTGGAGCAGCTGTGTTCCTACATGCACCTGGAGATGCAAGAAAAAAACATCTATTACCACAAGCTGATTGACTTGATCATGTGAGGTGGCCAAAGACCTATTATTTTCCTCCTTCCACTTTTGTTTAACCGGGCAGGCTTTCCAAAAGTCAGGATTTGGACCCTTGTTTTATAGTATATTTTAGTTCCTCTGATTTTGTTTCAGCATGTATTTAAACTAAGACAGTGGGAAAACCAAAGAATGTGCTAGAAAATAAATAGAATAAAATTAATGTGGAACTTCCCTATTTTTGTGCTAGCTAATTCAGCATTTTCAAATGTAAGTACATATGGGAATATATGATAACCCAACACAAGCAAAACCAACTTGCATTATTAATTAAATTTGAATCATTCTAAACTGAAATCTCTTTTATCAGTTCCTCCTAGTTCCTCCGCAGCCATTAGCAGCTTTCTGCAAACTCCAGAATGTTTTACAAGAAGACAAAAAATTAATATGGAATCATTAAACCAGGTTATAAAAGTACTGTAATTCAGCCTATATCCTGACATGAGCATTCTGTGGTGCTAAAGACTACAGCTGACATTGTATCAGCACACTACCATTACACTGAATCCAGTGGACTGATCCTCAAAAGTGCTGACATAACCACCAATGAAATGCAGAAAGAGCATTTTCTGACTGTATCCAAATCTATAATTTATTTTCCCTTAATCATAAGCAATTTACTTTTGTAATCTTTAAGTTTATAATGTGAGTTTTCCAAATAGCACTTCTAATGAAAATTTCTAGTGTACTGTGAAATACATGGCTTCTGTTATAATTAATATTTCTGAGTCAAACAAAATATATGTACAGAAAACTGTAATTCAAAACTCAGTACGAAAAGAAACAGAGGCAAATCTACTCTAAAAGGTCATATTCTGGACTCTCCTTTTGCTTTCAATGGACTCAAACAACAGGCACTTTAGAAGCTTTTTTTTATCCTGTTTTATAACTTTTATTTAACTTTAGACCAAAGTTAATATACAGAAGCAAAAATGCATCTTTTAGTATAAGCTTTTAAAAGATTGTTTTAATTAGACTAAGCTTTGGTTCCCAAATAAAACTGCACAGCAATCAAGAAAATAACTATAGTAGACTGTGAAGTTTTCATTCGGGGTCATATTAAATAGTGGAGGAAAGGTTTGGTAATTCAATTAGTTCCATCTCAACACTACATTGAAACAAGAAGAATATCTGTACTTTGCATTTATGTGGCTCAATTTTGCTAAGGACTCCAAACTATACTTGCAGGTATCTGCTTGCTGGGTTTGAAAATAGTTCTATAAGTAGATAGTGATTGCAGAGGGCTCATTTTACCTGCCACTGAAATACAGCCACCTCTGAGACATGTGTCAGTCTTTTTAAATGATAAAACCAGTATTAAATCAAAAAATAGCACAGAAATGTTCTTTTATTTTCTGTATTAGGAAGGTGATTAGAGGTTTTCAATCTATAAAGAACAGTTTTATAGAAACTATATTTGGTAAAAATCCTTAAATCAGTAGGAATAAATATGTCAGTTAATTCTTAATGTGATAGGATCATGTTTTAATTGCTGGTTTTAGTAACTGGTGTTTTTTTGTTTTCATCCAGCTTTCCTCCTTACATTTCCTTCTAGTTATCACTACTATCACTCTTCTTCTGTTAATGAAATCACGTATTATAATAGAACTTCCTTCTGAGATTGAGAATATACAATAAGTTAAGAGATAATGGGTACCTTAGGAAGCCCATAAGTTTCAAGTTGTTACCTGCACCTCTGTAAGCTAACAATGCAATCTGTTGAATGTCTTCATAACATAACCAAATATAAGGACATAATTTCTACATGTGCCTATTATATATGCATGTGTACAGATATATGTATACCCAATTCCATGAGAATGAAATCAAACAACTTACATGCATAAAGATATAAGGCTAATAAGATATATTAATATGGGAAAAAGACAAAATAGAATGCAAGGTCAGAAATACTGATTCAACATCTGTATAATCAGTAATCACTTAGTCATTTCTGCCTCAAGCCTCCAGATTGCTTCAGTTCTATTGCAAAGATAATCTGTGTTATTTACAGGCCTCGAGAGGAGAGTATTCATCATGCCATGAATGCTTCTGTGGTTAAGTTACTTACAGTTATTTTCCTTATTTCTATGATACAATGAAAATATGATACATGACACTAAGATGCATTTTGTGGAATCTAAGGGAAAATGGGCAGTCTGTCCTTCTATGTCTGTCCTGTCTGCATCCCATCTTGTTGTTCAGTGACACGAATCTATGAGAGGACCAGCCCTGGTGGAATCCCTTGTATAATATTTTCCAATACTCTGGAGCTCACTCTCTATGAATAACACTGTTCCTAAATCTATAAACTTACCCAGCTAAGATTTCAAACCCTGGGAAGGACATGATGAACTTCTAGCACTTTCTTCTTTGACATTTACAACAGTACTCAGCATTTGTAATGCTGGAATTATGAAGCCATAGTAAATCTTGCACGATCTGTGAGAGTAAAGCAGTGCAATCATGAATGCAAATCTGCCCAGGAAAGGTAAACAATTAAATGTAAATATATACAAAAGTAGAAGGTGTGTCTGTGTGTGTATGTTTATTTTACATAATCTTACTTACAGTCCAATATTATTGAACATTCCATCTCCCAGAAGAAAATCTGGATATTGGCAAGGAGATCTTCAACATTTCCTACTACTACATTTTTTTTTCTTAAAAAACCTTCAAAACCTGTACATTACATATCACGCACCCTTCCATTTAGGTCCAAGATAATTGCCAAATATTGTCTCTTGAATTTTAGATAAAGGCAAGTGAGAAAGAAACAGTCATCTGTGAAGTTGTTTGAAAGGCATGTGTCTAAAGCTCGTAAGAGTTCTGGAATTTTGCAGTAAGCCGTACCCCGGAAATTATATAAACAATATAATGAGGTAAGGTATATGGCCTTGTAATAATTACTTTTATCAGATACCTCTCTGATTTGTTACTTAAATATTGCTTCTTCAAGTATCTCGTGCCTTAAGAGCTGTCTTAAAATTGCAGAGGTCTAAGGAAAAAAGAACAACTTAGACCAAAATTTCTATTCTCTGACTGCTCTTTCCTGGGAAGCTGCTTTGGAGTAACTGCTAAGCTAATTGCCCACAAAGACTTTGTTCTATCCTTTCAACCTTTATCATTATGACCAGAAATACAAGCTGAATGATACTCATCAGCACAAAGCTGAACTTGAGATGTCACAATCCCATTGAATTAGAAGTGAAGTTTCCTATTAGTGGAAAAGGAAAAAAAAACAAAAACAAACCACAAACAAATTTTACAGCACATCATAAAGCCTTTCTTATTCCTACCATTCCAATTTATCAGATTCTGTAGAATTAACATTTTATATATAGTTCTGTTTTATAGATGTTTTCATTTACTTATACTGTCTCTCTCTCATAATGATGGAATCACTTGGCCTTGCTTCAGAGGTGCCAGCTTGTTCCCCAGGCTCTTAATGGAGCCAGTTGAAATTGTAAATGCTCAATACCTCTGAAAATCACTGTGTCCAAGACACTTTTAAAAAGGGAGGGATACAAGCCTATGTTATTCTTCATAACATTTTCTCTGAAAAGATGTTACAATCATGCAAATTAAGCCATCCCCACAGAATATTTCAAAACCTTTTCCGATTTCTTTGAACAAGTACGTGCTTTTCTTTCTCTTTACTAGATACATGTGCATTCAATGGTTTCAAATCTCAATTTTTTGGGGTTGACCTTCACAGCACATCAACAATACTGGACATAATAAAGCCGATTTTATTACAAGTGTTCACATTATTCAGTGCTTTCAGCCAAGTGCAGAGTGTAAAGAATGAAGGATATATAAGAATGTAATGGTAAGGAAGAGAAGGGAACGGGGAAAGGGAAGGCGAATGGGGAGGGGAAAGGGAAGGGGAAGGAAAAAGGGAAGGAAAAAGGAAAGTGAAGTGAAAAGGGCAGAAGAACGGAAGAGAACAGACAAATGAGTGGAGCATGGGGCAGTCCATGCCTTTTAAAATATGATGTGTCGAAACCAGCATCTAGCTTGGGAGACCCAAAGCTGCTGGCTGCTGAGATCCAGGGTGTGCTAGTCACTCTACTTGCTATGTTTCTCAAATCTGTTACTAGACTGCTGCTACCAGACACAGCTGGAGATAAAGGGGCACTAAGCTAGATGGGCAATTGATCCTGCTTGACTTGTTGCTCAAAAACGCCCACCCCACACACATAGACAAGCAAAAAACCTTAGGTAGACTACAAGTTTCTGCTATGTTTATTGCACAGGAGTCTTGAAAAAGGAGGGATTTGAAAGCACATCCACGGAATTCTGTAAGTCTCCCGAGTTCCTGCTTGCAAATCGAGATGTTGATAACAGAGGTGAAGCTACAATCTGTCCCTCTTCAGCCTGTGTGGCTGCCTGGAGCCCTCAGCCGCTCGTCGAGGAGCGGGCTGGTAGTGCTCAGAGAGCGAGGGGCTATTTCTGTATGTCAGCCAAACAAACTCCCCAACCGACCCCCCTAATGTTGCCTCAGACTTCCCAACAGGATTCACGGAGATAAAGGAAAGCCAAACGGAAGACTGCATTAAGAAGGACTGCCCGGAGGTGCGGCCGCCCCGGGCGGCTGCGGAGGCCGGTGCCGGGCGCGGGCGGAGGCGCCCGGCGGGGCGGGCACCGCTCCGGGCCGGCTCCGCCTTCCACTGCTGCCTCTCGCAAAGAAAATGCGGAGACCGAAGGTGAGGTTCCTCTGTGCGGGTCCCTAATGGCACCGGGCAGGGGAGGCAGGAGCGGTCCCTACTGATGCTGCTGGGAGGGGCCTTGTGCTTCTTCACTGCCGCCCTGCAGAAGAAGAGGAGGAGGAGCCGAGCGCTAATCGGGGGCACAGCGGAGCCTTGTTTTAGCCCTGAGAAAGGCGGGGGAGAGAGAGGTAACTTTGTCCGCAACCCTGAAGAATTGCGTAGCTTGAAAAAACGGTGAGCTGCGGTGCCCGCTGCCACAGCAAGCCCTGTGTCATCTGCGGGGGCTTATGGCAAACAGACACCGTGGAGGAGGTGAGCGTGTGCGGAAGAGTTGGAAAGGAAGGACCCCGTTGTCCCTTCTCCAGTCAGTGTGTCCCTGCCCCCTTGCATGGGTACATACACACAAACACACGAACAAACGCTCACAACACACACACAAAGATACAGCAGCGGCATCGACCATCTGGAAATAAGGAAACCTAAACCTGCTGTTACTCCACGACCATTCCCACTTCGGGGACAGAGCCAGCACCTCGCTGCGCCCATCCGTGCGCCACTGAGGAAAGCCATCCGCCAGTAACCCCATACCCATCACCAGTAACACTAAGTCAAGTGACTAGGAAGGAAGCCGTGAGGAGGGGCCGGCGGAGCATGAAGGAAGTGGGATTGAGGTGGGAATGGGGGAGAAGGAAGACTGCAGAGGTGGCTGAAAGAAACAGGGCACGCTTTGTCCCTGCTAAATATTCTCACATGCCAGGTACCCATCACTGGAAAAGGAAATGCTTTCCTTTTTGTCATCACTTCTTCTGTCAATGAGCCATTTAAAATCTCAGTGCTTCATGTCCCTTTCATTTTGAAAGCTGCCCTTGTTCCACTTGTCACAACTGCAAGAGGGGGACGGAGGAACAACAGCAGCGGCAAAGCTTCATTTTAGCCAGGCAGACAAAAGAGCCGACCTTGGTGCTCTCTGTCTTGGAGTGAAAGCTAAACAGAAGAGAGGGAGAAGTCTTGTGGTCATTTTTGCCTGATTTCCTTTCTGATTTCCTTCCACTAACAGATGACAAGCATTTTCTTTTTTTTTTGGTGGAGGGAGATGCCAAACCGAGGTGCAACTATTAGTGATTCCTCTCCTAAATCCCAGAAAGCAAAGCTCACTGATGCTGCCTAATTTCTTCCCCCCTTCTTTTATGCCCTCTCCTTCTCTTTCTGTAAGGGAGATGACAGTGGAGGTTTCCTATTCTCAGTCCTCCAAACTTGTATCTCCCGTGACTCAGTGGTGCTTCTCATTTCTCCCATGGTGGGGAGTGAGGGAGAAGGGGAAGGAGTTTTCCTGGGTGTTTCACACATCTAAAGGGAAGAGCACAGGATTCATGACCCCCTGTAGCTGGCCAGGGATCACTCTGCTTAGCCTTTTCTAAGGGCTGGGTTGTGGATTTGTTTGTTTGTTTTAATGCCTTCTGTGCCTTCTCTCAATTTCCAGTGGTGCCATATCTTTGCTTTTTTTACTCCATATGTATTCAAGGAAGATTTTGTGAGAGATTGTTCCAGGGCACGATGGGATATTGTGTAAGCAAGGTTTTCACTGAAGAAAGTACACTTCTTTTTTACTTTAGCTCTTCCTATCACCCCTTGCTCAGAGGTTCTGACAATTTCCTTCCCTCTATCTTTTCCTACTTTTTTCTCCCTTTTCTAACCCCTTCCAAGTATTGTTGTAAGGTTCCAAAGAGGCACAAATGTATAGATAAATGCGAAGGTTTTTTTTTTTTTGTTTCTATTAATACATCCTTAATTAATCAGATATGAGCATGGTTTCTTAAGCATCCTGGGATAGTCTGACACTTGTAACAGCGGGAGAGCTGTGGATCAAGACTGGAGAAATGGTGACAGGAAAATGACAAAAGGAGGAAGGGCCTGAGGGGCAGATATCTAGCAAAGCTGTGGAAGTGATCTGGATGTCAGGAATATCAGCAACAGTTTGGGTGTTATGATGTGGTGCTGTAGACCAGCAGAAGTATTTAAGCAAGTATGGGCTAGAGCTTGTGGAGGTGGGGTGTGGTAAAAAGGCCTTGCCAGGCAATGGTAAAGCAGATGTAGGATCCAGGGAGTTATCTTGCTCCCAACATCAGGAAAATGGGCAGGTATTCATTTACTGTTTGCCTTTGCTTTCTAGGGGCACAAGTGTGTGCTGAGACAAAGGGAATCTGAATCAAGTAAAATGCTTTCATTCACGAGAGTGGAGAAGAGAACTAAATATAAATGCCCAGAATAGATGCAGTGCTGCAGTGAGTCTAAGCCAGCTCTATGGAGCTTGGCTGCCTAAAGGAACCCACATCCAGGATGTAAAATGCAACCTACTAGGTCTGCAGTTTGTGGGGGAAGCGCCCCACGCTGAAGGAAGTCTATGAAAACTGCTCTGGTCAGCACCTGGGAAGATTAGGCCCTGACAATATGGAGGAAGAGAAAGGGCCAGTTTTGCAAAGCCCTTTTTTCCCCTCTTTTTCTTGGGCTTTCTCTGGTGCTTCATCCCAGCTTTTGCCCTCAGTGCCCAACGTTTTTTCCTTCCCCCACCCGCAAGGGCAAGCGAGGCGGCTCTCAACAGGTGCTGGGGAAGCCGCTCCGCTCCCGCGGCCGCGACAGCCCGTCCCTCGGTCGGATGCTGCCGCCCCGCGACTCTCGCTCACAAAGCAGCCGCCTCGGAGCGGCGCCGGAGCCCCCGCTCGCCCCCGCACCGCGCCCGCGGGGCGCCGCGGAGCGCACGGCGCGCCGGGCCGGCCGCCAGCCCGGGGCTGACGAACCCCGGCACCCGGCACCGAGAACGCGCTAATGGCAGGGGGCGAACCAGGGAAAAGAAATGCCCCCAAAGCCCCGGGTCTGCGCTCGTAGAGCAAAGCATCTCCAAATCGGGGCAGCGCGCCGGGAGCGGCTCCCTTCAATAGATGCAAACAGAGAAAATGTGCCTGTAATTAAAATGTGCATAAACGTCGCAGGTAAGCCCCCTTCCCCTTGGATACCCCGCGTTAGGATAACGTGGGATGAGGTAAAAAGCCCTCGACACCCCCCCTCCCCGTGAAACGCGAAATGTCTTTTCCACGCGATGCAAATAGGGGGACAAGCAGCTGCAAAGCTCTACAATAAACTGTTTCATCCAAGCCAGAGCCAGCTCGGGAAGGCACGCCTTTGAATGCCACCCCCCCCGAAACGTCTTCTTCCCACCAGTGCAGGCAACCTCTGTAGGCGATAACCAAGTCTAAAAACTCGGAGAGGATCGATAATGTCTACTAAATATTCTGGGAGTGTATGAGTGTGGCGGGAGGAGGGATGAGGATGAGGATGGGGATAAAAGGGTGATTAATCGGATATTAATCACTGGCCACAAACAAGGGGAGATTATTTCGGGTAGGCAGCCGACTGTAGGGAGTTGCAGAATAGATCCTTTTACTGAAGGCACGCGTGATGGGATCGGCACTCCACTGTTTAGCGATGCCTGTGTAATTCTGCAGGTGCACATTATTCAAGACACATATTTCTTCTTTTTTCTGTGTGTAGCATTTCCCTTAACTGTCTGCAAGCACAGACTTAGTGGAGATATTTATGCCGTTAACTAGACATTTCCTTTTTGCTCTCCTTTCATGACAAAGAAGCATGAAGAAAGCAAAATAGCCCCTGCCCCGAAAAAAAAAAAAAAAAAAAAAAAAAAAAAAAGAGAGACAAAAAGCCCAAGCCAGAACCCCTCACATACATCAGGGAAAAGGGACCAAAGGAGGGGAGAGAAAAGGTGTCGATCTCTGCACCCAGCGACAGACCATGCCTTCAAAGCTGAATTGCCAACGCACCTTTCCGACAGCCTGGGAGCCCTGCATGCGTACAGACAGCCGAGCGTGAAGCGCATTTCGGGCTGTGAGACGGCTACGCATACGCTGGGCTCCTCTGTAACTTTCCCCACGCAACGGGTTAAACTAATAAGTGCATCAATACAGGCATTCCCGCAAAGAGCCCGCTGCTCGACCGAAAACCAGAATCGTAGGTAATCCCCCCTCCACCCCGCACTATCATCATCGTCACCTTAAAAAAGTCATCCGGTGGGATTTGTTTGAATATACACTAGTTAGAGGCTATATGAACCAACTCACGTCTCCGTTTGAGCATACTGCAAGAATATTTATTGAGCCTCAGCTCAGTCACTGCATTGAACGCCAGCCCTGGCAAGCAAATACATTTTCTATCTCCGAGGAGAGCTCTGAATCAACTCCTTTTCTCCCCGCTTTAGCGATCGTTTATATATTTCCATTGCAAAGTACCCAGGATAAAAATATAAAGTAAGAGATAAAAATATTTTGAAATACACCTTGGTGTAAGGCGAGAGCTTGCAACGCCTTGACCGAAAGCAAATGGACCCCTAAAAATATACCCCTCAAATACCACCCTACCTTTCACACACGAAACCATCAATAAAAAGACGAGGTTCCAAAATGTAAATCCACTTTTAATCTCCATTTTCTTCACCAGGATGAAGTCCAGCCGGCCACATTTAGTACATCCCCTTTCCCAAAAGTCTGCTAATTTCGATTCCTTTGCACGAATTTCCCCTCTGCAGATCCCTTTCATATTATTCTTGAGAGCTCCTAATTCCTATTCCTCGGCCAGGCGCAGCGGAGTTGTTGCTGTTGATGGTGCGCGGTCACAGCTCGGAGTGAATGGTGTTTCTGGGATACCACAGCAACCTTGACGAGGACTCAACCATCTCTCCAACGGGGGCACAAAGTCTCAGCTACTCTCGATCGTGTCTTTTCCTTCCCCCCACCCCCCCGCTACCCCAACTCCCTGCACAGCCGAAACCCACCACAATCCTGGCTCTTTACAGCATCCACCGGGAGCCACGGGAGAGCACCTCAACGTTCAGACACCCTCATCAATAAACTCCAAACAATACTTGCAGTCGAGACTCTCCCCCCACCCCCTCGTTCCCTCAAGAGGATCAGTTCTGCCTGGGAGAGCGGCTCGGGAGATAACGGAGTGGCGGGTTCCCCCCCGCCCGGAGGAGCCTGGGGCGACAGGGCTCGCCCATCCCGGTCGCTGCTGCCACGTTATTAACCACGCACGTGCGGTGCCCGGGGCTGCCACCGCCGCACAGCCCCGCACAGCCCCGCACCGCCCGGCCCTCCCGCGCCCTCGGGCACACACCCGGGGGGCGCGGGCTGATGGCTCTGCGCGGGGACTTTAATTACAGGCCGGGCGCGGGGGGGGGGGGGGGGGGCGGGCACAGCCCCGCTACCTCTGCGCGCAGCTGAAGGGGCTCTTTGCCGCGGCAGGCGGGATAAGGGGGCCCGGCACTGGGGCTCCGCGGGCGGGGCGGCGGCTCCGGCGGCTCCCGGCGGGCCGGGCCGGGCCGGGCCGGGCCGGGCGGGGAGCGGGGGCGGTGCGGCCGCGGCTCCACCAGAAGAGCGATGGCGCCACCTAGCGGCCGCGCCGCCGCGCCGCAGGGGCCGCGCCGCTCGGGTGGGGGGCAGCGGGGCC
>JAWWLV010000088.1:136582936-136623140 GCA_035041135.1 Platyrinchus mystaceus
GGGGGGGGCTGCCCTGCCCTGCCCTGCCCTGCCCTGCCCGCCCAACCACGGCGCCAGGGGCGCGGGCGGCGGCTTCCTTCACTGAGGAGGGGGCGGGCAGGCACCGGTTGCCGTGCGGGGGCGCGCACGTGGGCGGCGGTGCGGGGGTGTTGTCCCCCGTGTGCGGGGGCGGTGCTGGTGCGTTTCTGTGCCTGAGGGGATGAGCGCTGTGTCGGGCCCTGTGGTGCGGGTGCGTTCGCCAGGGCCTCGTCTGTCGGTGCGTGCGGGGGAGGTTTCCTGGGGGCGGGAGCGTGTGTTTGGGTGCGCGCGTGCCTGTGGAGGGTTTGCGCTGGCACGTGTGTGTGTGTGTGTGAGCGTGTGTGTGTGAGCGTGTGTGTGTGAGCGCGTGTGTGTGTGTGAGCGCGTGTGTGTGTGTGAGCGTGTGTGTGTGTGAGCGTGTGCTGCCGTACGGAGCGTGGGGGCACATGTGTGCACGTGTGGTCTGCGTTGTGCCTCTTTGTGCATGTGTGCGTGTGATGCTGTGCGTGTAAGGGCAGGTGTATGCACACACTTGTTTTGTGTGTGTGAGTGTGAATGGATCCCTTCCAGTGCATCTGTGTATACATGTATTTTGTGCGTGTCTATATATGTGTTCTTACACGTGTTTATGCCTCTGTGACATGCTTCTGTCTTGCCTGTGTGTGTGTGGAGGGGGTTCATTCACACAGGTGTTCATACAGGTTTCTGTGTGCATGTGTTTGCATGGATGTGCACATGTGCACTTGTGTGAATGCGTGAGTATAGTCTGAAGAGCTCATGGATGCAAGTGTGTGAGGTGGGAAATTTTGGCAGCCAGTCACAAAGCATGGATTTCTGCAGGCGTGTCCACACGGGTTTGCATTTCCCTATGTTGAACAGTGTGTGTATGGGAGTTGCATGTGCGTGAAGTGCAGTTGTGGAAAGATGTGTCCTGGTTGGGTACTGTTTTCAGTTGTGGTGTGGATGTGATGTGAGGCTTTCTAGATAGGTGTAGGTGCGTATATGAATTTGTATGAACCCATACTTTTATGGGTTATATGATACATGCAGTAGGATCACAACATCATAAATAATAGTATTGAAGAAATGTGAAAAGGTAATGATTCACCCTTTACTCCTGAAGCACAGTGCAAAAGAGGAAGTTCGTATAGCTGTAAGTCTGCTCCCATGTGGTTATCAGAGTGAGAAGTATGTGCCCTCCTGCCACCTGTACTTAGAACCATACCCTTTTTTAGTGAGACCAAGAGCAATTCACAGAGTGTGGCTCTGCATATGGCTGGCTGAACTCACCTCTGTAACTGTAAGGCTGCATGTAGCTGATGTGAGGAAAGAATAGCTGCAAGTGCTGACGCTAACCAGCCCCATCGGATCCATACAGGTTTGTTTACTGGGGAAAAGCAGAGGTATATATTTCACAGCCTTGTGTACTGTCTACAGCCTTCTCTTGCAGACACATAAGTCTTGGAGTGTGACTGTTGTAATTGAAACTTGGCGGGTCTGTTCCTTTCCTCTGCAGCAGCACAAGAGTGTGTTTACACAAGTGATGTGAACCTTGTGCTGGTGTTAAAGGCAATGCCATGTTAGGATCAGCTTTCTGACAAAATTTTGGTAGTTCCTCGTTTAGATAAACTGGAATGGATGAAAACCACTTTTCTCAACCTGTCTACTGTATTTATTAATTCTGGTAGCTGTCTCTTTACTGAATACATGTATTTACATTTATGCATGTATGAGTGCATGTAACTGGAGTCTGTTTTACAAGAGAAATTTAAAACTGGAGACCTGTGGTTTCAGAACATCATAGTTGGCCATGCCTCTAGTATTCATCTGGTTTTGTATGTGACTGGAATAAAATTCTGCCCTTATTCTCCCAAGAACACTTTCCAGTTCTGAAATTCAAAATCCCCTTTGGGTAAATACAGGTGTAGAGTATAAGAAATAGCTATTGAATACAGACTTATTATTTCCAATTCATGCATTGCATTGTTCAGTACTTCAATACCTGACTTATTTAGCGGGCTTATTTTAATGACATTAGAAGTCATGTCTGTTTGGCATCCATCAAGATTTATATATGTGTTATCTGCATTACTTCTGAAAATGAAATTTTGGCTCATCAGTTAGATGTTAAACATGAATGAAGAAATGTTTACAGTTAGAAATGGGATGCCCAAGGATTTTTTTCTGGTGAAATTCCTACTGATTTTCAAAGACCATTAGGTTTCCAAGTAATTTAAATGCATTTTAAAAATAGCACTTCAGCTACTAAAGCAAATGTTGGACACATTTTGGTAGTATTAATGTTAGGGACTCATTTGAATTTCTTTATAGAACACTCCCTACCTCAACCCTCCACTACTGTAATGTTGCATTTTTCTTGTGATTGATTTGTTGTTACATACTAGCATTCCATAAGCTTTTGTGTGATTCTAGATTCAAGCTGTAAATTATGTTGTATGCTTCATATTGTGTCCTTTTCGTCCTCCCTCTTTTTCTTTCTGCCTTCCTTCTCTCTCCCTTCCCTCCTCTCTTTCCTCCCCTCCATTTCTTCTTTCATTCCTCCCCTTCTCTTCTTTCTCTCTTTCCTTGTTGTGCTCCCTTATGCTGGTTTTCTTCCTCTCTTTGTGTTTTACTTTCTCTCCATCATTCTTTTTATTTTTCACTCTCTCTTTTTTTTTTTTTTCCCCACTTTGTCCTCTATCCTTTGTCTCTTTCCCCTCTTTTGGCATGGTCAAGCTTATTGATCATTTGGGTATCAGTCAAGGATGAAAGTGACTTGGCAAGGACCATTAAGTCAATCACTATGATTAAATACTCCCAAGAATTTTAAAATGTGCTGAAATCAGAACTAGGCAGGTACTTAACTGTCTGACCTGTCAGGCGCATGAACATCAGCACTGCTAGTGGAAGACGTGTATCACAGACGTGACAGTGATGGTGCTCCTTCATGCTATTATTGCTGGATGCTTCATAAGCTGTGATGCCATAGTTAATCTGTCTGTAAGCAGGCACTATTGCCTCAGAATCCCCAAGAAATAAATACAACAAAATAGTGCTATGGAATAATGTGTTACTATTGGTATTCGCATTTTCCCCCTTCACAGTTCCCTGTTCACTTTGCCAAGGCAGATCAAATTTAAGTTTGATAATTACATTAGAAATTCCTCCTACATTTTCAGGTGCATTTGTTATTCTTCATTCACTGTCATATACTTTTGTGTAAGGTAGCTGTATTTTGTTAAATAGCTCCTACATTTAGCTCCCAGGTAACTTCACACTCCGATTGTAGATGGATGGATTGCTCTGCTTTAAGAAATGGAGTGGGGTCTTCTGTGACAAATAATACTGTGAATAATATGGTACACAATGCTTGCAAGCACAGACAGCTTCTGTAGGCATGTGTAGGCATGTGTAAAGCATTTAGGCAGTGATATTTAAAAATGAGTATTTGACTTGGGATAGAAATCTCATTCACTCATATCACATAATGCTTTTGAACATCCTAAGCTAATGCAGAATGTAGAATAGTTGGAATTTCCATAACTTAGTCCATCTGGTTATAAATCCCAGTATGATTATTAGTCCTGACTCTGACCCTGAACTGACTGCCTGTCTGTGAGTGAGACAGAACACTCTTTTCTTACCTTGAAAACAGTAGGAGAGTGTTACAGATATACTGCAAACTTCCATTTCCTCACACTTTTCAACAGGTGTTGGAGTCCCTCAGGGGAGGTTACAAAGAGGAGGACATGATTGTACCACTCCCACTTCAGTCTCTTTACTCAGAGTAGAACAGTTTTCCTTCATGAAACAGATAATGAAGTTAGGTTGGAAAAGAGTGAGGTGGAAATTATTTCACAAGTATTGGGGTACTAACATGCTGTTGTTACTGTGACATATTCACAGTACAGGATACAGCCATGGTATGAATATTAAATATAATACAACTCAAGCAATGGAAAAATGCATTAAAGCAAATACAGAGATGGAAATAGCTGGAGGGGAAAGTGCCATAATACTGACCTTCTGACTAGTTAAGTTTTCACAAGTAAGGTTCTAAGTTGCCTCTAACACAAAATATCTCTGTTCAAGGAAACTGAATAGCAGCAACATAGAAGAGCACCCACTTCAGAATTAAAAATAATAATAAAAATGAATGTTTCTTTCAGATGCACTGTTCACAGAGAGACAGAGATCATATGTTTCAGTATCACAATTAGCTGTGATTTTGTTAATTCCCTGTTAAATGTTCGTTATATTCAGCTAGAGGCCACAGCTGAAATCTGTTTGGAGACAGGAGAGAGAATGCAATTTTATTTTATGCAACATTTCTTGATTTAGATGTTGTACCATATAACAGTTTTCAAGTGGAATCCAAGGAATTAGTTTTGGTCTACTGCTACCAGATTTTGCTTATCTTAGTGACTAAGTTTATTGTATTGTAACAGTCATGATCAGCCAAGCCGATCTTGGTGTGTAGTTCTGTGTTTGTCTGAGATTTAGACAACTGACATTCTCAGCAAAAGCTGTCACCACTATATTGTTCTTCCATTTCTTGTCAGCAGAGTTTGATGATTTGGTCATCCTATAGGGTATGTGAAAAGCAGAAACGTCTGAGTTCTTTATACAGGCAGAATGGCTTTTTACGTAGTATGTACAGTGCAGTGTTGGGAAGAACTCGTATCTTGATTCCTGTTCTTAGTAATGGAGTGGCATATGTTCAGATACCTATTTAAACACTGGCTGTATTTCCCCTTAGGTTGGGCCGTTTAGGACCTTCATTCCATAACCAAAGATGTCACTGTTTATTCTGCTTAGTGTGCTGCATAAGAAGCTCCCAACAACGTGGTAGCTCCCACATGACTGTGATACAGTAGAGCATTGGGCAGTGGGAGCTTGCCAAGGGACACTTGAGTGGCCAAAATTTAGAAAACATATTTAATGTGATCACTGCATTGAATACAGTTATTTAGTATATACTTAAAGGCAGATTATCACCTGGAATTCTATATACCATGGACATAAAAAAAGGGAATTTCTGTTAGAGGGAATGGCTGCACACAGTGTCAGTAGAACAAAAGAGAAGAAAAGGTAAGTATTGTAGGGAAAAAGTGTTTTAAGAAATTGCTGTGCTTTGTCACTGAAGTAATAAGCACAAGGGAATTGTCCAAAATTACATAAAATATTATCCTTCTGTCATAATAGTACTACTGCCGTATGTAAAGCAAAAGAAATCGGGAAAGGGTGGTGCAGTTCCAAAATAGGAAGAAAAAAAATTGTTTAGTGGATTGAGTGGGTAATAAAGTGGATAAGCTGGTGGGAAGACATTAAAACATACTTCCAAAACCTGCTTTTCTGTTTGCATTGGATTGAGATAAAGATATATTAAACATGTCAGTTATTTAATTGTAATTCATTGATAATCAGATGCAGTGTATCGTTCTTCATTGATCAAATCTGAAATGCATTGCATTGGTGAGTGTAGATTTTCTCAGTAAAATTCTGTTTCTTAGCTGGTGGAGTGAAAAGAATTCTTCATACAAAAAGGTGTTTCTAGCATCTCAGGTTTTGCTTTAATTATTTCTGTGACTGTTTTTTATCTGTATTATGTGTTGTAATGTTATTAATGTCTTTGTGTGGTTCTTGAAGTGTCAGGGAAGATAAGCACTCTAGATATAAAATTAATAATTATTCTTAATGATACTTGCAGGAGTTACATGTATAAATGTTGTGACATATGCAAGAGAACGAATCTAGAAGACCTCTGTTTTTCTGTTATTCTTCATGAAGGATTCTCCTTGGCTTGAACAGGAATTCTGCACATGGAGCTGTAGAGACACTAGAACTGTAAAATATAGGTAACCTTGACTCTAATTGCAGACTGAAAATTATGTAATGAAAATTGTAAGTAATTTGGAGCTAGAAAGAAGACTGGCATTCTCTCTGCCTGCCACATTCACTTTTGTAAACACTTAAGATTATTGAGACTGTTGACGTTGCAGACAAAATTGGTAACCTGGTTAGAGACATTTTTTTGGACACACAACTGACATATACTGATGACTTTTCGATGCCATGTGCTAAGGTTATAAAGTTATAGGTTAGGAAATTTTGGTAGTAAGTGTTTGCAATTACTAATTGTGAAGAAAAGACAGGCAAAAATGGAACATAGGTGTATTTGATGAGCAGCTGAAACATTTAATTTTGATTCATGACTGCATTATTAACTTGTTGCAGTGTTCAAGGTAGCCTAGTAAAATATTTTGGACTTTTTTTGTATCATTTAATGTAAGACATTGATCTGAAGCTGGGGAGGGTTAAAGAAAGTGGGTGGAAAAGAATATTGGATGAGTTTCATGCTATTTTCTTTCAGCTAGATATTTGGTATGCATGAACATAGCTAGACCCTTTTGCTATCTATTTCTCTCTGTACTCCACTCTCAAATGATTTATAACGTTTGAATCCCGTCCCCTGCTTAGCCAAGTGCAGTATTACAGCAAAGAGTATATTGGTGCTGATTTTGAATAGTGTTTCACAACCGGCTTTGTCACTTGCTTCTTTTTCTGTATGGGCATTGTGTATCACTTGGAGAATGATGAGCTAAAAGTAATGAGTGTTGATGTGGTGATGCTATAATTTTTTGTGCAGCTTGAAAGGCAGTTCTGAGCTGACCTGTATTAAAGAATGTGATAAAGAGCTCACCTTCCCCAACACAGAGGAGCACAGAGTCATGAGTCACTGCCCTGAGCTCTGCAGGGCTGTCCTGGGAGAGCATCAACCCCACAGGCCAGGTGAGACACAGCACCCTGAGTCCCTGGAGGTCATTCTCCAGGACAGAACACAGGCCAGGGGCCCTTCCCTGGGGGAAAAGGGCTCATTATGGCATGCAGGGAGCATGCTGGGACGGTGTGAGACTTATTAAAGGATGTTTAGAGGAGAAACCAAAGGTGGGGAAATGACGGGATCAGAGTGATTTGGGGAGGAATAAATGTGCAAAAATGGAGAGAGAAGATAGAGGGGACCAGTCACCTCTTGACAGTTTGCTGGTGGGCACGCTAGTCTGTATTTCAGGTGGTGGGCTACATTTTTCAGCCCTAGAAATCTATGGTTTATGTAGTTTGATGCACTTGAATGTGCTTTTATTGGTTTGATATGTAGCAAAATTTGTTGATATCTTGTGTTGATTTTAGAATTGTTCTGTAATTATTGTTTTTTACATTAAAATATAGAATGTATAATATTACTCATTCCCATGAGTGGACTATATGTTTTAAGTCCTCCAAATTCAGTTATTAAAAATAAAACACATAAATAAAGTATAGTGTTAATATGTAGTAGCACTAATTTTTTATTTTCTGTAGTCTGCCAGTTTATCTAATTTTTATCAAAAAGTTCCTCTGGCGTTGTTTCTTCTGATGTATTTTTACTGCTCTAGGATTTCCAGTTTCCCATGAAAGTGTTAGCTACAGTTCTGAAACAGTAATCAGCTACCTTTTTTATTTCAGGCATATTGTCTATCCATATATGTGTGTGTCGTTATCATAAGAACAAAGGAGAATGGACTGTCGGGTGTCATCTTACTGAATGTATGACTATATGTATCTCAGCATATTTATCTTTTTTAAGAAAATTGTTCCATTTATAAGCTGTTTCTTGTCTGAAATTGTAATAGCCTCTGGCAAAAGTATTTTAGAGATACAATAACTGGCATTCAGATGTTTTATACTAAATAAATAAGATATTACTTGAAACATTGAAGGGTTACAAGTAAAAATAATGAGATCCTTGAATATTGAATATGTTGAAAAATTGACAGTGAACTCAGGTGAGTGCAAAAGAATCTTTAGTAGCTCTACAATCATTAAATGGAGAAAGTTCAATTCACTTGTAGATGTTTCAGAGTTATTTCAAGAAAATATGTTGGAAATAATGTTGAATATTTGAAAAGCTACTCAAAATAATTAATTTGGTTGCATCACAGTAAAATGTTGAAATATGCCTAAAATAAGATGGAAAATAAATAGCAAAATACAATAAATACCATATGAACTCTATAAATTTTTCAATATCATTAATTCATAGTATAATAAAGCAGACAGGTGGTGTAGAAGACCAACTTGCTTGAACAGGGAACTCTTCTTAGTGATCACGTGAAAAAAGAAATTTTATGATCTCTGGAAGCAAGGTCAGGCTTCGCAGGAAGATTACAGAGATATGATTCACAGATGCAGGGAGAAAACATAAAATGCCGAAGCTCAGTTAGAGTTGAAACTGGCCGGTGTTGTGTCAGAAAACAAGAAAGGCTTTTTAAAGTATGCTAATAGCAAGAGAGGTCTTAGGAAAACGTTTGATAAGTACTTGATGGTCACCTGACAAAACATGCATAAACAAAAGTTGGAGGCATTCAGTGTTGGTTTGTTTGGTTTTTTTTGCCTCAGTCTTTAATAATACTGGTGGACCTTGGGCTCCTTGGTCCTCTGAGTTGGAGGACCTGCGGAAACAGTGACTTTTGTTATAGATGGATGCTGGTAGTGTAAGGGAGCAGTTGTACCAGCAAATGTCCATAAGACCCTGAGCCTGATGGGATTCCTCACAGAGTACTGAAGTTGCTCATGGATGTTATGGAAGGACCCCTCTTGATCATCTACCAAAAGTTTTGGAAGTCTGAGAGGTCCCTGCTGGCTGGAAGTTAGCCAGTGTGATTCCAGTGTACAGAAAGTATGTGAGGGAAGACCTGGGGAACTACAGACCTGTTAGTGTAACCTCAGATTCTGGAAAAATTATGGAGAAGATTATACTGGGTGCTATTGAAAGGCATTTAAAGAACAATACATTCATCAAGCACATTCAACTTGGGCTCACAAAGGGAAAGTTCTACCTAGTATATTTCTATGATGAGGTCACCCACGTATTGGATGAAGGGAACACAGTGGATGTAGTTTTTCTGGATTTTAATAAGGCATTTGATACTTTCCGTAACAACATTTACTTGACAAGTTGTCCAACTGTAGGATGAGCAAATTCACAGTGAACTTGATGAAGAGCTGTCTGAATGACAGGGCTCAGTGTGTTGCATTGAGTGGGGCTATGTTTGTCACCAACGGTGGTGCTCAGGCTTCAATTCTAGGGCCAGTTCTGTTCAATATTTTTATCAATGATCTGGATGCAGGAGTTGAATACACCCCTAGTAAGTTTAATGGTGATATGAAACTGGGAGGGATTTTGATTTATGTGAGGGATAACAGTGGCATCTACATAGGTTGGAGCATTGGACAATCACCAGTAGCACTAAGTTTAACAAGATGAAATGCTGGGTTCTGCCCCTAGGACAGAGTAACACAGGACACAGGTATTAATTGGGAAAGGAGTGGCTGGAGAGCAGCCCTGCAGAAAGAGATCTGTGGTTGCTGGCTCAAAAGGGGACAACAGTGTGCTCTGGAAGCCATGAGAGCAAACTGTATCCTGTGCATCAAAACACAGAATGGGCTGTTTGCACACATTGCCAGCTCATGTCCAGTCTCTCATCCACCAGCATCCTTGTGTCCTTCTCATCAGGGCTTCTCTTGGTATTGCCCTGACCTGGAGGCATGACCTTGCACTTGGCCTTGTTGAACCTCTTGACGTTCACGTGGGCCCATTTCTCAAGCTTGTCCAGGTGCCTCTGGATAGACACCATCCTTCATGAGTGTCAACCACACCACTCAGCTTGGTGTCTTCCGCAAACTTGATGAGGATGCAGTCGATCCCTTTGTTCATGTCATCGATGAAGATGTTAAATATCACTAGTCCCAGTATGGACCCCTGAGGGACACACTTGTCACTGATGTCCATCAGGATGCTGAGCCATTAACCACTGCACTCTGGATATGACTGCCACAACGAATTCTTATCCACCAAACAGTCCACCCGTCAAATATATATCTCTCTAATTTAGGGAGAAGGATGTTGTGGGAGACCATGTCAAAGGCCATACAGAGAGTGCAGATAGATGACATCTGTAGCCCTTCCCTTGTCTGCTGATGTAGTAATTCCATTGTAGAATGCCTTGGTGAATCCCTGCTGGTTTTCTCTAATCACCTCCCTCTTCTCCGTATGCCTTAGCATAGCTTCTAAGAGGATCTATTCTGTAGTATCATTTAACTGAGGTAAGTAAGATTATGCCATTTCACATTAAAAAATTATAATGGCCCTTACATCCATCTCACATCATTATGTATAGAATGAAGGGGAAACAGAGTGAATACAGAATGGAAAAAGTACAAGAGATGAGAAAATATTTCTGAATACAACAAAGAAGTTAGAACTTACTAAATTGTACTTTCTTTAATGGCTGTTTAGTAAGATTTTTTATGTCATACTGATTAGGACTAGACACATGTCTCTATTCTCTTAAGAGAATGTATTAGTCATCGAATACTTATTCATGAGCCTTTCTCAAAGGGTTGAAGCATATTTTTCTCCTTTGATCAGTGCCCAAACTTTCCAGGTAGTCTGTCTCCTGTACTGAGCATCCAGTCTGACTCCCAAATCCTGGCAAACTGTCTGCTCCCAAGATTTTTTTACTAAGCAGAATTCCTTCCAGGCATTCTTTGGAATAAATGACTGTGTTTCTTAAAGAAATTATTTAAGAACCGCGGTCCAGGAGAGAATTCTAGGCTGATAATTCTCAAAATAGTTTCCCTTTGGCCGAGAATCAGGTGTATAAACTCGATACTTTTTTTTCATCATTGTTTATTTGCCAGTTCAGGAAGCTGTACTCAGAGGACTGGCTGTTGTGCATCAGATTACTGAATGCCTAGATCTCAGTGCGCATTTTGCCTGGAGCTAAGACTTTGAACTTTGAGTTTAAATACCTTCTCTTGGTGCCAGATACTTTGTAGCCAATGCAGAAGCCTGTGTCAAGAGAAACTGTAAATGTCCTAATCAGTATGAATTTACCTTGAACTCAAATATAAGGGTACTAAAATAAGGTAACCAGCATTAATATTATGGATTGGTTAATGCTGTGATGGCAGAAGTAGACACAATACATAAGCACAAAGTACGTGAGGACTGTGATCATCAAAGGGACAAAGATTTGTGTAGTTGCATACAAGCTGATATGGGGAAAAGAAGCATGACTTGCAAGATGAGAAAAAAACAATATAAATAGTATTAGAAACAGATGAGACCCCTGCTTTCCCCTCGGAGGATCACATAGCATAGAAACATTAAATATTGTGGAAATATAAAGAAGAAAGAAAATTAACCCCCTTCAGTTCTGAATTGTCTCATCAATGTCTCTTGGGTTTAATCACCTTAATCTCAGCAACTGAGAACTAGCAAGGACCATAACCAGTGATGAGGTCTGGGGTGGTGTATACTCATAACTAATGTACCATATTAGTGTTGTTGAGTGACAGTTTTGTATCTATACTCATGATCAATAACAATGAAAAACTAATTATTAGCATAAAGTATGTTGATAATGAATAAGTATAGTAAAGTTTTGTTTTAAAGCTTAAAACTGACCTGAGTTTTCAGTCTTCTAAAGACTATATAGTAACCTCTTAATTAACTGAAACATACATGTATGCATATATATAGACACATGTATATTCCATTGCAGTGGCCTAAAAGTTGAAAGTTGAAGCTCTGACCATTGGAGAAGGAGCACTGCGTTTTGTCCTTTCAGCCAGTTTATCTTCTGCAGACATTGCTTCCGTCTCTGGAATCCCCAGGTCTGAGGATGTTCCCTTCTCTTGCTTTTTCATCTTCATTGCTGCTATCACCTCTTCCCCATGCTGTCAGTAAGGACCTGGAAATTCTTTTTTTTTGTTGGCAACATTCATTGCAGCAGCAGCTGTTTGACTTGTGAATACTTGCTTGCTCAGAAGGACACTCGTCCCATGCTTAGTGCTGAGTTTTCTATTCTCAGCAATCCTCAGAGGATCCTAGATCTATAATTTAAAATTTCTAAAATGAGGGTTTTGTTAACAGAACCATTCAACATGACAACTTTCGTAGCATCTCACTGCACAAAGTGTTTGAAAATTAGATTAAATGGACCTCTGATCTTCTACATCAGATGCTGTGTTCTTGTGAAAAAGATATGAGTCAAACAGCTGAAAATAATGTTGTTTTGTATTTTTAATGGATCTATGTAAAAGCTGTTCAAAGCAAATCAAAACTAACATATCTAACTCTAAGGTAGTAAAAGTGAAAATATTGAGCAAGTTATGAGTAGTTGAAGTCTGTGGATTCCAGGACCGGGGTTCTTCTTTGCAGTTGCTGGAGCGCCATCAGGTGCAGCCTGGGAACCCAGGGGTCCCTCCATCCCGCTCCCATGGATGCTGCTGCTGTTCCTGTTTGCAGGTTTGGCAGCCAGTGAGGCTGAGCCTGTGTCCCAGAGAGTCCATGTGTGAGTGCACACATACACACACACAGGACATTTGCTAAGGAATGATGTGTGCACACACACATTCAGGATTAAATTCACTGGGAAGAGATAAACACATCCAGGTCTCTCACCTATGGACATTGTGACCTACAGCCCCTTCTCTAGTTGCTACGACTCCTATGGTGTGCAGCACTGACACACAGGATAGAGAATGAGAGAACACAGACAAACTAGGTAAGAAAAGGACTTAACAAATTCATGTGATGAAAATAAGAGATCTGAATAGCAGAAAAATTGAAGTAACTTATTACAGTCCTTGTTGAAGAGTACATAGTCTTCTGACTACGTTTATTATTTCCAGGAAAGGCTGGAGATGACGTTTAATTCTATGATTTCGTCATTTGATTTGACCCCTTTTTGCCTTTGAGCAAGAAATTAGTTAACTTTTGCCAGGATTATGGGGACAGCATTGAAGAGGTTGTGTTAGGGATGCAGTGTAGGATATATTTATTCTCTGGTTCAACTTTAGATCAGCACATTGTAATCATGGACTGAGTCTATCACTTCGTAGAAAGAAGAATGATTATTTCAGTCCTCTGTTGTATCTTTCCACAATAATTTCTTCCCTTTCAGTTTGGAACTGGAACAGCTTTTAGTACCTTAATGAATCCATACAAAGCCTTTTGTGTCTGATTGGGATGCTCAGCAAAAAGTAGAAAGATGACATCAAGAAAAATGCAGAATTTGGTTTTCTGGGTTAGGATGGGAAAGAAGAACCAAAGACATAGATTTTCGTTTAGTTTTGGGTTGGTTGCAAATATTATCAGCATTTATGAAGGTTCTACTAGTGTAAATCTAGCAAAGGTTGATGGTTGGTTTTGGAGAAAATTAAAAGGAAATGTCAAATTCAAAGGGACCATAAATCCCTCAGTGGATTTGAGGTAATTGTTGTTAGATGCATAAATGTGCATTGGAATTGTGGAGTCTAATTAACAAGGGATCTTTTTAATTCCATTTTTTGGGAAAAAAGAAATGGGAAACTTTAAATGAGCATCATTTAAGTCATTAAACACTGACATATGAAATTACTTAATTGAGTAAATTATTTGCTTTAAATTTTACATTATTTTGTGTCTTTGTATACTTGCCCTAAGCATAAAAGAAACCCATTTTCCATTACTATCACAATGAATCTTTTCATCAATACTAAATTCTTTTCAAATGGTTTATAGAAAAAGAGGGGAGGGGAAAAAAAGGCTTCCACAAGGGATTTTAAAAAATATCTTCTGCTTTAAATGCCTGAAGCCGACGTTGTAAACCTTAGAGTTATGCGTCCCTTTTCTCCAAGTGAGATTGATACTCATTAGGGAGAGCTTTCGAAAACAGCAAAATAGTAAAAACATTTATATGTAATAAAAAATCAAATTATCCAGTACTTGCAATTCCTAATTGTAGATGTTAATAAGAGATGGCCATTATCGAATAATTTACCAGAGCATATGTGTAAGAAATAAAACCACAGAAACAACTATTTTCATGGCAAGTAGTGTTCAGTCAAATATATTATAGACACAGAATTCAGCTGTTTTCTGGAGCAGGTTGTTGTATGTTGTAGTATGATGTTCAAGAGTCTTAAAGCAGGTGAAAATTTCATACATTTTTGCGTACTGTACCTCAGTTATTGCTAAACATGAGGGGAAAATTATGTGAAAAATTGTCAGAAAAAGATAAACAGGGGAAAAGGTCTAAAGAAAATTAAAAACAGACTAGGTCAAACTTTTGATATTATGGAATTTTTGCACTATGTGTTGCATAGATTAGTATATTTTATATAAAGGATTCTGTTACTATATGTAATTTTGATTTCTCTGTTGTTCAATACAAAGTTAGTCTTCGGTAACTAGTAGAAAGTGCTAGTACTCTGGGTTTTTCAATTTTCTTTCATAATGTACAGACTTTACCATGTGAGCTGATACTTGTAAGCTTTTTTTTACCATAGGTACATATGTTCATCCTGTAATATCCACATATTGAGTATATAAAAACCTTGATTCTCTATATTAAGCTTTCAGTTACTACTTACTGCAAGGTTTCAAAGCATACAAAAGGTACATTGTTAAATTAAGATGGTATCATACTAATTTAGTTAAGATAGTTTATTAGACAACTTGTATAAATCAATATGCTTCCAGCAGAGTCAAAGAAGGTAGACCCTAACTAGCTGGTCTTTTTCGTAATATATTTAATTATGGATTTGGGTTTTTTTTAAAGTTGAAAAAAAGGTATTCCCTGGTAAGCATTTTAAAGGACAATCAAAATAAATCATACTTTATCATAAGTAAGTTTGCTGATGATACTAAATTGGGAAAAGCTGTTGACTCCCTCGAAGGCAGGGAGGCCCTGCAGAGAGAGCTGGACAAATTAGAGGGCTGGGAAATCATCAACTGTATGGAGTTTAACAAAGACAAGTGCTGGATTCTGCACCTGGAATGGGGCAACCCTGGATGTTTGTACAGACTGGGGAATGAGATGCTGGAAAGCAGTGCCATGCAAAGGGACCTGGGGGATCCTGGTTGACAGCAAGTTGAATATGAGTCAGCAGTGCCCTGGCAGCCAGGAGGACCAACTGTGCCCAGGGGGGCATCAGGCAAAGCATCACCAGCCGGTCAAGGGAGAGGATTGTCCCACTCTGCCCTGCACTGGGGTGGCCTCACCTTGAATATTGTGGCAGTTTTGGGCACTGTAATGTAAGAAAGAAATAAAACTATTAGAAAGCATCCAAAGGAGAGCAACGAAGATGGTGAAGGGTCTAGAGGTGAAACTGTATGAGGAGCAGCTGAGGTCACTGGGTCTGTTCAGCCTGCCTCATAGGATTCTGCAGCTTCCTTGTAGGGGGGAAGAGAGGAGCAGTCACCAACCTGTTTTCTCTTGTGAGCAATGATAATACCCGGGGAATGGCATGAAGCTGTGTCAGGGGATATTTAGCTTAGATATTAGGAAAAGGTTTTTTACTCAGAGGGTGTTTGGGCACTGGAACAGACTCACCAGGGAAGTGGTCACAGCACGACAGAGTTCAAGAAGTGTTTGGACAATGCTCTCGGGCACATGGTGTGATTCCTGGGGTTGTCTTGTGCAGGGCTGGGAGTTGGACTTCAATGATACTTCTGGGTCCCTTCCAACTCTGGATTTTCTATGATTAATTTAATAAAGTATAAACTAATAAATTGAAAATATATAGTATGTGCTAAATTAATTGATCTCAAAGTGCAAGCACAAACTTAATTTCCCTGTTATGCAAATTCTTGCTTAAAGCAACAGGCAAGCATGTATTGCTATCTTCTAACACTAATATATGAATGCTAGTTAGAGGTATAACTACTGCATTTGAGTGGAATGGATATTATTATGGCTAAATAGACATCTAATGAAAAATGTAGAAAGACTAAGCCAACATTACTGCTGAGATATTACTGCATCTCAACCTGAAAACTGTTTATAAAACTGTTTATAAACGCATTGAACATTGATAATAACGTTTATGAAACACATTTTAATGCATTATTCTGTTTACCAAATATAAGGTCAATCATAAATTCATTTTGCCAGAGAGGGTACAATAATTTGAAGTTCTTGATGATGCTTTATCTAATACATCAGTAAGATGAGCATTTCATTGAAACTCTTCTGTTTGTAATGTTACACTGATACAACTTGATCACGACAATAATTTTTTTAATTGTTTTCTGCAACAATTTTGTAGGCATATATACTGAAAAAATAGTTGTACACCCATATTAGATAATGAACTCACCTATGTATAATGAAAACTCATTCAATTCTCATTTTAAATTGTAGAAGAATGAGACAGATTTTTAAAAGAAAATTACTGTAAACTAAATTTCTATGTATAGTGCTCAGCTTTCAACAAAAATTTATTTGGGAAAGAATTTTTAGAAAGTTTTAGTGGCAATCATGAGAAAAAAATAATGCAGTGGTGGATAATTATGTTTTGTTAACATTCTCAGAAAAGATGTGAGGTTTGGGTCTTTTCTGTCTTTCACACTGGACTGACTTTTAAACCTGTATCTCACCAGCTTCATAATCTCTGAACTACTGGATTCCATGAAGTTTATGTCAGACTGTAGTTTCTTACGGCCATAGACATTTTTGAATTATGAAAGTTTTATTTCACTGTGGAGTGTGATTTTTTAAAAATCTCCTGTCAAACACCTCTATTTAGTACAAAGACAGCATGTGCCAAAAAAAGAGCAACTGTTGCTGAATATTAAAGTTTTCTATATATTGAGCTCCAGAGGGGACAGTGAATGTGCATTTTTCCTTCCACAGCAACAAAAAGACAGAAGTAGAACTCAAATAAAATGCTCAAAAGCATGTTTCACCCGTTTCTCTTGCTTGATGATATGTCTATTTCCCACTATTTTTCTCCTCAGAGACTTGACACAGAAAAGAGAATTCCAACATGATTTATAGTGGCTTGACAAAACACTGAAAACTGATTTAAGAAGATGCAAGTACAAATACAGTTTGATGATAATTCAGGGATGTCTTCATTATTGCTGAGCAATGCTTATTACACAGCACCAAGGCCTTTTCTGCTTCTTACTCTGCCCCACCAGTGAGGAAACTGTGGGTGCATGAGAAGTTGGGAGGAGACAGCCAGGACAGCTGACTCCAACTGACCCAAGGGATATTCCATACCATATAGCATCAGGCTTAGCATATAAAGCTGGGGGAAGAAGAAAGAAGTGTAAGACATTTCAGAGTGATGGTATTTATCTTCCTGAGTCACTGTTCTGTGTGATGGAGCCCTGCATTCCTGGGGGTGGTTGAACACTGGCCTGCCCATTGGAAGTGGTCAGTTAATTCCTTGCTTTCTTTTTCTTGCATTCATGGCTTTTGCTTTACCTTTTACACTGTCTTAGTCCATGTGTTTTCTCACTTTTACACTTCCAGTTCTCTCCCCCATCCTTCCATGGGAGGAAGGAGTGAGTAGCTGTGTGGGGCTGAGTTGCCATCTGCAGTTAAACCCCAACACTTATCAAAGTTTTCAGTAAGATGTATTTTAGATTCTTAAATTGCTCCTAAATTTTCACGTAACAGTGTTAGCTGTGGAGGTTTTTGTGTTTCAGTATGTGCCCAAAAATGTTGGGAGTTTTACTACAATCAATATTTTTTGGAACAATTTATCTGCTGTAACACAACCTGATTGAGTTTACATGCAAGGCTAAATTCAGTAGTTCAGGATTCAGATGATATCTTATGTAGGAATGGTAGCTCTGGGAAACATTGCTAATTGAGTACAAATAAACGTGTTTCAGAAGAATATAACTTAGTGGTAGAAAGCAATGTGAATTCAGCAGTTTTCTTGAAGTGTGTATTTACTGATACCTCTTTGCTCTGTTCTTTGACAGAAATTGTTTGATATGTTCCTTTTACAGAAGTAATGATAGAATTCAGACAAATATACTAGTTTCCAAAATGCAGAGTAGTTTGTGGTTCCATTGATTTTTAATTAAAAATGAACATAATATTTTATCAGATAATGAATGCCAGCTGAGTGTGAGCTTTTGCAGAGTTTAAGAAAGAATATCTAAAATACCAAAGAGGCTGAATCCACTGGTCATATTGTATAATTGTCTTTATAAGGTTAAACTGGAGAACAATGTAACAGAATAAAGACATATTAGTTGCTGAGATCTAACTGTGGAGCAATTAAGAAAAATTACAGGGGTTAAAAGTAAAATATTACTGAGCTAAAGATAAAATATTTGTCCTTTGCAATAGCTGAGCTCTTTAGAGTTACATTGCAGTTACCGCAATGATCTAATGAAGTGTGTGAATTTAAGGAAAGGGAGCAATGTTGAAAAACTCTCCCAAAGTAACTCATAATCAAATTAATAGTTTTTGTTCTTCTCTCTATGTGGGATGCATTCTACCTGCTAATGCTAAAATGATAATAATAACTAGGCATTTTAGAGCTCTTAATACCCTGAGGGAAGAATCATCCTCACTTCTTTCCTAAAAATATCACTTACTAAACAGACCAGTGCTATTACTAGAATGGAATCAGAATTCCATTCTGAAGCCTTCAGAATACCAATGTGGGCTTTTTAATGGTATTAAACAGCTATTTACATGATTTTATTGAAATATGCCTGTGAAACTTTGTGGTCTGGTATAGTAAAAAAGCTTCTACCACAAGCAGGTGCATAGGTCAACCTGTTAAGGTTTCTGTGTGTACTTACATAAATACGTAGCTGTAGGTATATGTATCCTTGAGAGAAGACATTTATTCAAGATCCATTCAATGATAAATTACTGTTTAATTCCAAGTATTTATTTTATTCATTCATACCTGCTTCATTTTAGCACACTGCAACAAAACATACCATTTAAAAAAAAAATACATGGTAGTCCATACTGTATCATGCCATCTAAAATGCAGAACAATAGCTCCTTTCTCATCACCTACTCTTAGGACTGAAGTAGTTTACGTTGCCATCATCTTTCTTATGCAAGTAAATAAATTGTCTTGCAGAATACAGAGTAAAATTTGCTTGACACAGTATGTGAGGCTCATAAACTGAATGCAGAGGAAAATACACAAATATTATTTAAGGTCATAGGCTTAATATCTTTGTGCTATTGTGAATTATATTGTTTATCTTATTATTGTACGTAAAGGCCTCATCAAAATCATACAAATATTGTCTTAAAACAGAGGGAAAAAACCCACCTGTTTCTTTTCAGAAATTGACTGTGCAATTGGAGCAGATAAATCAAAGAAATGGGTGCAAATAATCAATATGTAGGCTGATAAAGACTTATTTTAACTTTTTAAAGTTCAATAAAGAGGTAGAAATGTCATAGAACCCTTCAGGGTTAGTTAATAGGATAAAAAAAAATTGAGCTAAAGGAAATGAAATTGGAGAATGAAAACTTAGAAAAGACCATGAAAAAAAGTAGAAAATGGAAATATAAGAAACATTGCGTAGTAAGGAACAATCTTCACAGTTCCCTTTCTTTTTAGAATGGATTTAGCCCATTTTATACACATGAAATGAATTAATTTCAGGTCCATAGCTGGTAAGTACATTGCCAGTTCTGCGCTAATATTAATATGTTTAATTGTGCTTGCAATTTTTCAGATTTTATTGAAGACTCAAGTATTGTATTCTTCTTGTAAAACATCATCTGTATCTTCAGTAACACGCTGTGACTTTCCAAATGCAGGAGATTAGAAGATTTTTTGTTGGGCAGCCAACATAATTGCTTTGATTTGATACTGGAAATTTTTTCCGCATAAGTAGGTACTACAAAGGCCGTACTTTCATCTTTGGAAACTGTTTAAAAAGAAGTAACATCTAAGATCCTAAGGCCTTTAAGTGCAAAGTATTTTTTCAATGAGAAGTTTCATCTAGGAGCTCAAAGTCTTCCTGTTGCAAAGATGATGAATTTTTGTTGCTTAACTTAAAGATATGAATCACTCATCAAAAATCTGGAATATAAAGTGACCCTTTAAAATAGTTTGAAGATGTCCTTTGAATATTTTTGACATCCACTTGATTTATTTTTCTGGCTTAGATAAAATGCGAACTGACTTTTTTTCTTTCTCTGGAGAGTATAAACAGAGAGATTCACAAAGTTAGAGGAAAGAAAATATTAATTAGCATACCAAATATGGGCAGCCCGGCCAAGTGTGTACTTTCCAGGAGTACATCTTTGATGAATCAATATGTTTTATCTGCAAATAATTCTAGATGGGTACCTAAGTTATCCTGTGGGCTCATAGTACTGTTACCTGAAGCATAACAGAATAATTGTAAGGAAGGCATAGATTACATTCTTAAATGTTACCAGGCATAAATCATAGAACCTCTAATATGGCTTTTTATCAAGTGGACATTTATTTCTATTGAGGTTTGTTTAGCTGAAGAAGTGTACCTTATAAGACCTTGCTTTTTTTTTTTTTCAGAAGTTACTGAATATGATACAAGTTTCACTGAAATAAACACTTTCAGTCTTTAGATGACATTAAGGCACATCTGATTTCCTTGCACACATTAAACATGTGAAACTAATCAACTGATTGCTTGTTTTTCTTCTTGCATCTGTAATTCATATAGGTCAAGTGTTGTTTGATATCAGATACACTAAATTGTACACAAGCATATGCATACATGCATTCTAGTAAAAAGAGACTTCCACTTCATAAAAAGTCAAGAGGAACATTAACTTTTCTGTCTGGAGAACCAAGAAATTCCCTGAATGGGGATCTCTGCAACCATTATATTATCTATTTCTTTACTCCTGGAACATGTTTAATTCAAAAGCTCTATTAAAGGCTCTTAAAGGTGGAAATACACCTCTCTTCTCTTTTCTTGAAGGCTTGCTTAGCTACATCTTAAAGAGTACTTTATGAAATCAATAGACCAACCTGCATAAAAAAAAGAGTTTCATAAATTATTATTTGTTTGAAGGGCTTTAAAGCTAGCCAATAACTTTTAAATTAAAACAAGTCCTTCTACTCCATGAGGTTATGATCCATACAGCTAATAATCTGATGAAAGGCAGTATAATTGTAGGGACAACCTTTAAATAAGTAACTGCTTTTTAGAAATTCTGTGCTGTAATTAGAGGTCCAGTAACTCTAAGGATATTAAAAATGTTAGCATGGAACCAGCTACCTTTGGAGTGTCTGTTTGCTCACAACATGTTCAGTGAATTGAATCAATATACAGTCTCTGTATAAAACTACACAGTGTGTCTATAGCTTTCTTTTTATTAAGGCTAATTGTTCTGTTAAAAAAGCTTGTTAAGTAAAAGAGAATAAGTTGTTATGTGCAGAGAAAAAAACAAACCCCTTAGTAATCTGTGTGTGAGGATTATTTGCTTAAATAGCCTGAGGTCACTGAATATCTTTTCTTTCTTCCCTTTGCTGAACAGTTCAGATGAACAAATTGTTACTTCACGTACTATTGATCAGTTATTCCCTGTTCGTTGCTATGACTTCATCTCTGGGTAGTTTAGCTAATCAATTTGTTATGTGTATAAGGACTATGTGAATGGCTGACTGAAACTTTTAAGAATGGTTACTAATTTGTGCAAATAATATGGGTTACAAAAGTGCAAAAGAATCAAATACCATGTTCCTATGGTCATTAATATTAGGAAATTGTTTTTTTCTTTACTAGGACCCTCTCAACTGATAAATTTTTGAAACACTAAAAAATTACAGGACCTCTAAAAACACAGAAAACTATAAAATGTTTGAGATGGCTTTTTTGTTGCTGTTTAGAAAATATATCTTTGATGTTTCATTTTAACTTATTTCTGATTCATTTCTTCCAAACATAAAACTTGATATTCTTGCAGAGCTTACTGTACTGTTGATTCTACTTTCACCTATTGATGTTTTGGTTTTTCTTTTCCTGAGGCACGTGTGTTTTTAAGAAATCCAAAGTAAATCTCTTATATAACTTTCATAACCTATTCCTCGGAGTACCTGTAAATTGTTTTCAGTTAATATGACTGCCAATGCTCAAATATTATAGTTATTCTCTGTTTTACAACATGATAAATTCTGTGATGTGCTGAGTATCATTTGTGTGGTACTGAGTAGCCTTGTTGAACTCAATAGGACACATAAAGATATGCTTAGCTTTCTGCTGAAACTAGTGTATATTATGAATGTCAACGACATGGTTTGATTTGAATGACATTAAGGATAGACTATTCACTACTTCCCAGTTAATCAGAAGTAATTTCAACCCATAACTCTCAGTTTCTCAAAAAAAATATCCCTCTAATATCACATATTCATGCCGTGCTTGTGCTTCTACTGATGATCATCAGTAGAATCTTTAGACGTCTGTTATTGTAGTGTTTAATACTAAGATATGTGATGACAATATTTAGGTGTCCAGGTGTTTTATATAACCACATAATTATGTATGTTCTCACAGTTCTTGAGATTACCACCGGATTTTGTAAAGGGGAGAGCTAACCATGAGTTTTTTGGTTGATTATTCAGTATGATGCCTGAAAGAAAAAAAAAATATTAAAAAACCCTAATGATTTACAAGATTCTTTCTCTAGAGACACTTGTCTTCATGTAAGTCTCTCGACACTGGAAGGCAAGGCAGTTTTCCAAAATGGCAATCAGTTTTCAAAACTCTAGATGCTCTTCTAAATAATTTACTTTGTTTATTATAAAGCAAATCATGGACACATCTAGTATCGAAAGTGTAAGATAATCTAAATTTTAAATATTCAGTAGATCTCTGAAAGCTCTCAGGTCTTTAGTGGTCATTGTCCAGGGCAATAAAAAAATACAACTCACATTTAGTGGTGTAGTGAACTTACCATGTCACAAAGCAATACACGTTAGACTTCATAGTATCTTAGCGGAGCAAGAAAAAAATATTATCTACATATTGTACATTTGTTGTTTTGCTGTTGGAACACAGGTTTCATGTTTCATAACATACTTACTTCAGTACACTTTCATTGAGTATATGAACACTTACTGAGCTGGATGTATGTGTTCGTTGTAACATGGAAAAAAAGTAACATGACATTAATGCATTCTCAGTTCCTTGCTCTCATCATGAGAGGAGAAACAGTCATAGTAAACAGAAGAGATTAAGAGCAGATTAATAAATAAGACCTTTAACTGCCCGGAATTACTGGCTTTAGAAGAGAACTACAGTTGTTCTTTGATTACAGTCCTCAGGCAAACAGTTCTCTGAACTCAGCTGGTTTATTATCATTAGAAGCATATTTGGATGTGCTATCTGCATTCTTACCATCTTCAGTTTACTGTAGAAACTCCTTTTGTAGGCTATGGAATATCACAAAGAAATGATTCAAGTTGAAGGATTTTCACGGTACCTCATTCAGGAATAATGTAATGTTGCTCACAAGTCCATATTCTTATTCATTTGCTTGTATAAGGGCTTTAGGAATAAAAATCTGATTATTCTGATGATTGTAAGATCTTGGTCTAGAAAATTGCATTATTTTAAGAGAAATCTGTCAAATTGGCAAATCTCAAGTCAATTGTGTGCGTAGACTGATTAGTAGCTGCTGTTATTTGTAGTATTATGGAATCTGAAAGTTTATATTGGATTTACCAGAAGTAAACAGGTAAAAGTAATGGAAGGTATAGTAACTGCATTCATAGTCTGCTTTTAAGCAGGATATAACAAGATCCTGTTAATTCCAAAAATAGGAAACCAGAAAAAAATGAGGACAGGAAGAAAAGGAAATTTTGCAGTCATGTTCCTGTATTTGTTGAAAAGTTTGCATTTTACAAATATATTGGATAAACTATTCACAGGTCCCTCTTTGCTGTTGTGCTGCAAATCTGTGTTTAGAATTATATTGTAGCAGACTGATGTTTGTAGTCAGAATTTAGTAAAATATAAAAAATATGTAATGATGATGAAGAGAGATGAAGATGAATATCACAAATAGAGATTTGAAAAATTAATTACTAAGCATTTCTGAAAGTGATTTCTTTCACTGAGGCTGATGCTGATGCTAGAAATTACGTGTATCACAAGGCAGTCTTCAGAGAAACTGCAAATCATAAATATCATGTACAGAAAGTTCCAGTGGTTTTTTTTTCTTTTTCTCAATCTGATAGAGACAGGTATAAGAGGAATCGTAGTATGAAATTATAAAATCTAGTGAAATTAGAAATAAAAGGCACATTTTTTATGAAGGGAGAATGCAATTAAATCAATGAAATTAGTAGAAAATGGTAAAACTTCCACTTTCCAACTCTGAAGAAAGACTGGATTTTTTTTTTTGAAAGAGGTGATTTATCGTTATGCAATCACCAAGATCAATAAAAATTACCTTTTACAGAAGTCAAGCTGGTAGTCTAAGAGCTTTATCTGGATCAATCCAGACTGAGTTACAGCCTTCCAACAAGTCAGCAGACAGATGCTATATCACTGCAATGGACTACGTGTCGTCTTAACCTTGCCAAAAGATAAGGTAAAATTTATACCCCCATGAAATTACTTTAAACTAATGCATTTTACCTCAGAAGATAGGGTGAGCTAAGTGTGCACATATGGTCTGTTGTAACTCACCTGATGAACAGCAAGTTGTAAAGCTGCCATAAATTGTCAGCTTTTGATTCCATGCCCCTATGCTCCTATGAACAGGAAATATTCCATACGTAAAAGCTTTTACAGTTTGGCCCTCCTTGGGTAGTAACACTTCTATGAAACGTGGTGGGTCTGTAATTCTGATGGGAATAAGTACTTTTTAAAATAGGAGTACAAATCAGTTTTGAGCCCCTCCCTAGAAGAAAGACATTCAGGTCTTTCTGTGTCTTTTTATTTCTCTGTGTCCAGAGAAGGGCAACAAAGCTGGTGAAGGATCTACAGCACAGATCTTATGAGGAGAGGCTGAGGGAGCTTGGGGTGTGGAGTAAAGGAGTCTCAGGGGAGACCTTATCACTCCCTACAGCTACCTGAAAGAAGGCTGTAGTCAGGTGGAGGCAATAGGACAAGAAGAAATGGCCTCAAGTTGCACCAGGGGAGGTTTAGATTGGATATTAGGAAAAGTTTCTTCACTGAACGGGTTGTCAAGCATTGAAACAGGCAGCACACTCCAGGAAGTGGTTGAGTCACCACTTGTGGAGGTATTAAAGGATGGATAGGTGTGATGTTTAAAGACATAGTTTAGTGGTGCACTTGGCAGTACTTGGCTAGATAAATGGTTGGACTTGATCTTAGAGGTCTTTTCCAACCTAAAAAATTCTATGATTTTATAATTCTAAGTGCAAATGAGTGTAGGTCCTTATTTAATTAGTTACAGGATCAGTTTTTGTGAAAATCATTATACGATTCATAGATGGTAATAATGCTATGCATTTCATGTAATATGATATACTTTATAACCTTTGCTAAAATAATGAATTTTTTTAAAATCCTTGTGAGCTTTTAGAAACAACTTTCTCTTAAAAGATGACCTAAAGGGTAAACAAAATTAATTAAAAGGTTTGATCAGAAAGGGCTCAAGATTCCAGAATACAGGCACTACAATGAAAATATTTTTCAATAGTGCAAATGTATAAGATAGTTCAAAACTACAAGCTATAGCAACTATTTATGTTGCCCCAGGCAGAAGATTTCAAATTCAGGTTGAACAGATGAGCTGTTAAAAAATAAAGATCCCATTTACACTTAAAGTGGTTAATAATGCTGCATAAAGCAACATGTTTTTTAAAAAAAGAAATGAAATAAAATATTTATATTGTTTATAAACAAAGCATTGTCTAAAGAGGGCTAAGATGCACCTGTACTGATGCAAATTAGAATTTCTAAATTATTGTATTATCTTTACTTCTCTCAAGCTATGCAATGATTCATCTAATGCTTTTCAGAAGCTGTTATTCTCATACAATAACTGTGCTCTGTGTCACCCTTTCTTGTTGAACAAAGTAAGTCAACAACCTTCTTACTCTCTCTCAGATGTTCTTCTTCCAAAACAAGGTTGGAACACCTACCAGTATGTCTGTGTGAGAAGCTAAAAGTAGAGACACCTGCTCTGCAGATAAACATCAGTCTTCAGAGCCCTCAATGCAGTATCTGCTGATGCTGTGCAGTTTTATATAACCCATTTTCTTATTTTCCATATGGCCAAGAACCTTGAATGAAAACAGGATCTTAGCTGCTTATTGTCTCTACTTGAATTAATAATCTTCTGTTTGTGATATCTCATATTATTCCTCTGAAAATGATTATGATTTCACAGAAGGCTGTGGTAAAAAATAAGATGTAAATGCTTCTAATCAAAAATACTCTTCATGCAAATGAAACTCTAATTAGAAGAGGAAACAATCTGTTTTAACAGACCACCGTGAAAAGAGCTGCTCAGCATTAAATATAGTTTGATAAAGACATTAGCCTGAAAAAAGATACTGAAGTAAGTAAAAGGTATTGAATATTTAATCTGGTTTTTAGGATATAATCCTAAAATATTCAATCCATGGATTGAATTTAGGAAGTGGATTTAGGATTGAATATTGCTGAAACTAGAATAACTTTTGCTGTTGGAACCTTTGCAAAAGTAAATCTTTCATTTTCTTACAAGTGTTGAAAGCTGTTTCATTGGAATGGGGAATTCATGTTAGATAGATTATCAGAGTTTAGTCTGTTTGCACACAGAATTCTATCATATAGTTTAATAAGATTGTCTTGAAGTGCTGAAGACTATTACACCAGGGTTCCAAGAATAAATGTCAGTAATTTAGATTCACTTTTAATTTGCGTATTTTTTATTTTCCTCTTAAAAGTCTCTTCCGTTGTCTGAACAATTAATATTTTACAGTAGGGATACTTAATTTATGTTTCTAATTCTAGAGGTGGTTATTTTTTTCAGCTCTGTTCTTCCAGGACCCTTTTCCCTCATCAAAAACATCATCCTGAGGTCACTTATTGTTAGAATTGGTAGGCATAATATTATAAGCAGACATTAGTATAATAACAAAATGTGTTTTATTAGAAAATACAAGTTTGTGAAGACGAAAGCTCTTCAGAGAACCAGACTGACTTTATATGAAATGTAATTAAGAGAAACTTTTAATTTGAGAATGAAAAATTTCAAGGTCATGAAACAGTGAAGCTGTAGAAAACCTTGGAATAACTGAAAATTTTAGGTCAATTCTTTCCATTATTTTGTCTTCTCACATTAGTAAAATCTTGAAGTCAGTTCATGAAATACCTTTTGTTTGCTTTGACCCTTTGAATATTGATTAATTTGCTTTTCTCAGTCTTTTTTCCTGTTCAGTAGAACGTAATCACTAGGTGAAGGAGAGAAACCCAGAGATCACTGGTTATAACATATGGTTGGGTTACGAAATATAGGTATATCCCACTGACTGAATGGGGCAAAGCAAGTATTTGAAATTATGCCTGCTATTTCCTACATTGGTTTGAGAGGTTCCTTATTCTAACCAGGCTAACCAAGAAGTGACTAGATTCATAGTTACAAACTGATTGCTTATACCTTTTTATGTAGTGCTGATTCAGAAGTATAGCCAGTTCTAATAGGAACAGAACTAAATGACCTTGGTGTCTCCAAGAAAGCACCGTAAAAATGCAAAAGCAGACTGAAAAATCCTCCACCCAAACTGTGCTATAAGTTTGGGATGTTCAATTAATTTTCATATCTGGAATACGAGAGAATTAAATTAATGGCTTTAAGCACAAAAGATGTTCAAGGAGTAAAAAAAACTATATAATGTATTGTTCATGTTCCAGTTATGTGAAAAAGATATATGTTGAATATATATTGTGAATTATTCACTGAGTCCATGGTATAGTATGGAGAATTTTGTTTAAAATGTATTGAGAGAAGACTATCGTAACCTAAGAATGTTACCCACTGAAATACATTTTCATACTACAGCTTCTTTAATTGATAATTATAATGGAAAACCATCAATTTTTCCTTTCCATATTCTTGTCTAATTTTTAATATAATATTTCTCTATACAAAGTATATGACATTTTATAAATGTACTCACATATGCCAAAATAAGTTCTTAAATTTATAGGGAATGCTGCTAAAAAAAAAGCCCAACCGACCAACCAAACCCACAAGCCTCTGCAACCCCTGGCCCCCAAAGCTAAAATCCAAATAAATACATAATATCTATGTATGTTATTCTTATAATTTTTATTTTTAATCAGATATATTATTATTACAGTCAAGAAAAAAATGGCTTAATGTGCTTGATATTAAAAACATGTCTTAAGCAGTGAAATTTGTGAATTTGGGACAAACTCCATAAACAGTGTCACCTGGAAAAAAATTCATGAAATGGGGAACTCTTAATTTGCCTTTGATTGTGCTGTTCAGTTTGATTTTACACTTTCCAATATGGATTTTTTACTGAGCTGCAGTGTCACTCAACTAGGTGGGTGAGGAGGTGAGAGGGACTGAGAGTCTGAACTCTATGTCAACAACTGTTTATGAATTTTACATTTTAAGTTAATTGGATAAAATACATGATTACCCTTTGGAATGTTGATCAGAAAGAAAGAAAAATCTTAAATCTTAGAAGAGACCTTGTCAAATAGTCATCAGGCTTCTTTTTCCTTATCATCTGTATGACTTTCCTAATAAAGCATTTGGTTACTTAGAGTATCCTCTTTTCTTCAGGAAGGCTAACTGCTTAGCCCCAGGTTCTGCAGTTTGTAGGTTCAGACACTTTCTCAGAAAGCAGAGCTATGGGTTTAAGCCTTCTCAGGGCAGGCAAGGCTTACTGTCTCAATTCTGTTACTTTAAGTCAGGCATCCTCAAACTACGGCCCGGGGGCCAGAACCGGCCCCCGAAGCTGCCGAACCCGGCCCGCGCCCGCCTTCCCCGCCGCCATGACTTAATCCGCGCCTCATTCTCCACCCGCCTCCAGGGGACGCCTCTCGCCTACAATCCGGCCCGCGATGAGTTTGGGGGAAGTGAAACCGGCCCCCCGTCTAAAAAGTTTGATGACCCTTGCTTTAAGTACTTAAGGTATTATTACCACTGGACTGCTGCGTGAAAGAATTGTACATTTGTTTCACTGGTCCTGTTTGATCAGAAAAGTACTTGACATCTATTCTTTATCCAGTATTTTGATGTGACTCACATTTTCTCTTGCCTGGTTCTGTTAGCTGATACATGATTTGGAAATGCACATGGAGAAATGTGTCATTGGAGAAAAGTAACTTCTTCAGAAGGTCTTGCTGTGGAAGCTGTGGAAGGAGTGCTGCTGCCTCATTAGGAGATCCTGCTGGAGCCAGGAAACCACTTTTATGAGGTAGCTAGGCTGCATCTGGCCCCATATTACTTTACAGTTCATGGTCAGACCCAAAGCTGATAAAAAGCTGATGTAAGTCTGGATGATTTCAGTCCTGAGCCTTTAATATTCATTGATAACACCTTGAATCCTTTTAGTGGTATCTTGTCTTCATTAACTTTCTCTTCTGGTGACACATCAATTTCAGTATTTGGACCTACAGTTGGCTTTTTATATTGATTTTTAAAATTAATTTAGAGAAGGTTGTGAAGTTCTTCCGAGTAGATATGAAATGATTTATCACTACTAAGAACTACCTATATGTCTCTTCAGTGGAATCAAAAAAAAGGGCTCAAATCCCACAGTTAGCTGGGAGGTGTTTTGTGTATTGAGCTACATTTAAAAATTACAGGAATTCATATAGGTATATTTTAATATAGGTATATTTTATCCATTTAATATATAGATTGGAATAAATCTAAACATTTTCTATAGTCTCTGGAGAATCAGTGTGCTCTGTATGACTAAGGAATAACCAGTCACCTTACCATTTATTTATTTCAGTCTTGACTAAAATATTCAATTCAAGACTATTTATTAGTCTTGAATTCCAACTCCTTTGGAGAGAGGCAAGGATTACACCTTAAACCAGACATTGGTCTAAGATACCTTACATACTGTGGGGATAAAATAATTAAATTCTTAGTCTTATTTTATTTGTGACCAGCTAATACTTTGACAAGTAAATCTTTTATATAAAACAATGATAAGTAGGCAAGTTAATGGTAAGATTTCCTGAAGTGGCAAAGATGACAATTATGAAGATAGCACTTGTTGACACCCCTATATGAAGATAGCAAATTCAGAATAAAAAATGATGCCCTCTTCTTCACTGACTTTTGTAATAGTATTTGACATAGGGATGGGCTGTAGTGCACTAACACTGGTCTCTTTCCAGTATCAGAGCTAATTACAGGACTCTTCACTGTTTCTTCAGCTCACCCTCACAGTACTCCTGTCCCTCACACCCTTCACCCTTTCTCTCCTATTTGTCCTTATCAATGACTTTTACTAATCCATCTCTTCTGTGTTGTTTTTTTTTTCCACTTTATCCAATCATCTTCTTTAAATAAGGTTATTGCCATTACAAGTAGAGGGTCCCAGGTTCTGGCGACTCAGGATTTGTTTGTATTTGTCTTTATCTTCTTTTAGATATGTTAGCAATTGTCTAATGATCAGGTAACTTCTAAAAATGTTGCTTTATCTTAGAGTGAGATCAAGTCTGTGCAGATTAAGATGTCTCTGAATAAAAAGTGATATGCTTGAGTGGACACAGAATGATACCAGAGGCTCTTTCTAGCACTGAAATTTCATTATGGAGAGACACTTTATATATGCAGCAAAAAATTTACTGTTCATACAGTTGAAATCTTAACAGTCTCCTCAAAGATTTTTTTTTTATTAGTCCAGATTCAGTTATTGCAGAAAAAGAAAAAAAAAAGAGTACTACTTTTATTTAAAAAACCCCCAAAACTCTATTATAATACAATTAAAGTTGTTATGCACACATTCTAGTACCTAGCCCTTTTTTTCTGAGTTATGCCCGTCTTTTCACTGTTTCTCTGTATCCTTAGGTAAACGGCTTCAGTTCAAAGTGGGATATTGCAATCCATCAGCATCCTAAGTCTTTTAATATCGAGGAGTATGGCGTTAATTATGATGGTTTCTTCCTCCTCTCTCCAGGACTTACTTAGGACTATTTTTATGCCTTTGTTAAACCCACTTTGCAGTTTGAGCTTTCTTCTGTGGTCTGTAATTATTTCATACATAGAGTGAATTTTATATATATGTATAGTTTAGTTTTTCTTTGTTCTCTTTATGAAGAGCCCCCCAAAACAGCTCCTATGTCTGTATTTGTTTGTTTATAGCCCTGAGGTCTGGAACCTGTGTTCTGTGTCTTTACCATCCCATACTTGTACTTCTGTCTATGCAGAAACTGCAGCTACACTGTATTACTGTAAGTTAAAATAAACCAAATTGGGCATAGCCCCAGTCATTGGAAAAGTTGCTGTTACAGACAAATCAAATAAAAACAAAGTTCCAGGCGTGTTGAAGCAAATTCAGGCAAAGTAAACTTTGCAAACATCAGTCCATAAGCCCCATAAGTCACTACACAGCCTGTTGCTGAAAATGTCAGCCGTGTATTTACTGGACTACAGAGCTAAAAATCCTAGTTCACAAACAGAAATCACAAATCACACCTGGTATTGTTAAAGGTATATTCAGTTTTAAAGTTAACAGAGGATAGAAAACCTGAACCATCAGGAATGATTGAACAAAAGGACACTTAGAGGACAACCTGGAGGACCCCAACTGACAGAGTCAAGCTGCTGGAAGACATCTTTGGGCTCTGATGGCTTGCTGTGATGCTCTGCTGTATTTTTATAACTGCCATGTTTTGATTAGACTTTTAGAATTTTAATTGACTGAGTTCTTGGATTCTCAATTAAAATGTGTTCTTTTCATGCTGATGACAAGATTTTGAATGCAATACTAATTTTTTTTCAAACAAAATATTGATTATTTGACTAGAACGTTTAAGTGGTTATTCTAGTTTTTCAATGCATAATATTTCAAGAAGATTTATCAGTGTCTTTATAAAATTGACAAAAATAAGATTTAGTCTTAATTTACTACTTCACAATGAAGAAATTAGTATTCATCAGCTGTTTGGATCTAGTTTTTGGTACTTTGAACTCAAACATCTAGAGAACTGAACTAATCTCCAAATTCCACTCTGTATTCATGCTTTGCCGTATTCTAAACTAAAGCTGAATTGCCTTATTTGTATTTCACTGTAAGTTGTGAAAGTCATAAATGACACTTTTTTTAAAACATGCTTATCAGTTGTTTTTGTCATATTTACCTTTATAAGCAAAAACATAATTAGAAAATTAGTTAGGAAAAGTCACAACCAATACTACAAAAGTCCTAAAAGTATCCTCCCAAATGTTGGGGGAGCACAACTGGCTCCTCCACTGAGACCTGGTGAATGGATAATATAGAGAAAACAAACAACACAGATGAAAAATTTTCATAGCAGCACAAAAGTGAAAATCTGGACTCATTTAGTGCCTTTTTTTCCCTGTGTTTTTTGGCCTCTCTTTTAACCTGTCCTTGATGCATGAATTCACTCTGTGAGATCTTTGAAACCTGTTGATATTTGTGTATCTCCTAGTTTAGCTGTCTACTCTGTAAGGACTATTATTAGCTGCGTGGTTAATGCAATGCAGAGTATTTAATACATTTTAAGTGACTACTAAGTATTTAATTGCATGTCCACTTAAGATATTTACGTAAGGTGTAAATTCAAGATTTTCAAGATTTTATTTCTTTTATGGATGAAGAAAGAAATAATTACTCCACAAAGAAAATCAGAGAACCCTAAGGAGTAGGACTAAAATATGGCAGCTGTGAAGACTCCAAAAGGTCAAGCATACCAAAATCAGAAAAGAATTTCAACATGATGCTAAGACAAAGCTATAAAAAATTTATGTAACCAGGGAGCTTTACTAGGGGCAGGATAAATAATGGTGTTATGTCTGCTCAGGATTTTATTTTCTGAATTATTTATTGGGAGGAAGGGGGAGTTGTTGCTTGTTGCGTGTTCTTTTTTAGTGACTTTTTCTCTGTTCAATTTTCATGCTTAGTGCCAGATAGGCAGCACTCATATACCATGTTTACTTATCTATACAGAGGTTACAAAATGTACAACAGTCTGAATGCTGATTAAGGGTCTGCATATCTGAGTTTAGCTATGACCTGTCTGTAATGGCCTAGCATTCAAAACTTGGATTTTGAATAAATATCTTTATAGGGAAAAAAAGAAAAAAGAAAAGAGAAAAGGAACTGAGATTCAAAACTGGAACTGAACTAAGTCTAGCCAGTGTAACTATCTATAGCTATTGGTAATGCATTTTATAATCCATGTTGTAGTGTAAAACATACGAACTTCCCCTCTTTCATTTTGGAAATCCTTTCTTTCTGTGAGCTTTGCTCCTGAATGCTGTACTGGATTTATATGTTCTGCAGGGTTTATATGTTCTGTTATCAAAATCTCCAGACTATCTTATCTCTCATTTCTATCTCTTGACATCTTTATGCTTCTTTTTATGTGCAGGGATGTTACACTTTTCAGCAGGCTGTTTGATATTTAGCACATAACTTGTTTTTCAGTTTGTATTTTCTCTTCTTCTTTTCAATGGTTATTCAACGCTAAAGGAAACCAAATAAAACTCATTTTGTGTCTTCTCTTGATTTTCCTGATGGCAAATTCCACCAAGTGAAATTCTTTTAAAGCATTCACATTCTCATCTCCGTTTTCATTGAAGTGGTTTCTTCTTTTTGATAGGTGTTTTGTAACTTAGGCACTTTATCTTTTCTTCATTTTGTTTTACTCCAAACAGCAACATTTTTTTCCTTTCTTTTTTTTCTTAGTGTAGTTTGAATTCTTATTTCCCAGTTTCAAGTGAACAGGTTTTTTATGCCTTTCCCAAAGCATGAAATATTGAGGAATCTTTACAGGGAAATTCTTCAAGCGGCCTATGAAAACTATACTTTCAGTAACGAACAAAATAATACAAATATTATTATTAAAAAGAATTAAAGAGAGAAATAGTTCTCCCTTTAAGTTTAAAATACCTGTTTTGATGAATTTATTGCATAGGTCAATAAGCAAATTAAGCTCTAGTATAATTTCTATTTTGCTGGCATACTTTTTCCTATGATGCTTTAGAGAAAGAAAGGCCTCTTCATTGTTTGTATTGATCTTCGTTGTTTTTTTAGTTCATGTGTCTTTTCATTTAAGCTATGAGTTAATTTCTGAAGAGCTAAAAGTGGACTAAATCCTAACTTTCTTTCTGAATACAATGAGTTTTGCTCTTGCAAATATTTCACTGCTTTTATTAGTGTTCATCCTGAATAAGACCAAGACCTGTAAGTAGAAAGGACCTGCACTGCATTTGGAGTGATTTGCCTCCTGGCACTGTTACAAGCTCCCTGAGAAGTTGGAAGACTACAGGTGATTAAAGGGAAATAAGTGAATTATAAATGACTGTGCTTTGCTTCCACTGATGAAGAACTGATAGAGATCTCATATCAGTGAAGAACTAAGAAGGAGCATTGTTGAGAGGCCTTCATGAGACACAATGGACAATACAGCACATACTACAAGACTAGAGAGCATTAAACCTGCCTCTCTTCTGCCTGTCCAGGAGGATTCCTGTGGTGGACGTTCAGCTTGCTCTACCTTACATGCAAGGTTTCAGGGGAATCCGAGAACTTCTTTAATTAACTAATGCCTCTGTGATCTAGGAAGATTTCATTTTTCTTCCTCCTTCATATCTTTTTTTCATCTCTGTGGTCTAGCCTACTGCCCACTGTGTTCTGTAGCAGTGCACTTTTCCGTAAGAGGAGCTGGATCATAGTCAGGTTAGAGGGTCAGCCTAATTGTTGTTTTCCAGGACAAACAGAAACTGTGAGTGGCCTCTTATAAACTCAACTGTTCCTGGCATGTGGTGCTTAGAAAAAGACAACAAAATTGTATTAGTTTCTTAATAGATTTTATACAGCAGTTTAATTTATTTTGTTGGTCATACTTCTGTGAGAAAGGTGTAACTTATATGTATATCAGAAGCAGACTCTTTTCTTACTACCCTCAAATAGTAATAATTATAATAATTTTAAAAATTCCATTTAATTTTTCCGAAGCAAAGTAGTTCTGAATTGAAATAAATGAAAAGAAAATGTGCAACAGAGTTTGCTGAAAAATATGTCTACATGTTATATCCTTGTCCTCAAAGTCATGAACTCAGGCTTTAAATGGCAAGTACATTTGATCAAGCCCCACATTTGTGGACTTTGCAAGTGATCGAAAAATCTGTACTATTTAATAACATTACTTAAGTATTATGCATTCTGCAATGGTAGAAAAATAAAATTATAAAGCTTATACCAAATGTGCCAGAAAAACTAACATTTTTCAAAATCGTATTAAAAAGCTTTTAAAATTCAGTGTAATTTTTCCTTCTAGTATTTTTGAACAATATTGTAATTCCCATAATTATTTTCAACCTATTCAAGGCATATGTTCTCCTCAATTACAGCTTGAACTGTAATGTAGCTTTTTTCCTGTCATTTCAGTTGTATTATAGTAGGAAAAGAAATTAAAATATTCTCTCTCATCTAATCTAATAATTTTCATGTTTGTGCAGATACCAAAAGTCGGGAACAATGAGACTGCTTGCCTAATAAGACACACGAACATGTTTCAAAGCAGGTCTGAAGACCTTTGTGTTTCTGATCATGTCCTTTTTCTTCTGTATTCATCAGATCAGAGCATTTAACTGGGAAAGACTTTCTGCTTCTAGAATCATCTGCTGTGATAGGTAAACAAGTCATATAAGTTATTTAGTTAACAAATTGAAGTTTAGTATTAAACTGAGTTAAAGTTTGTCATTAAAGTAATGTTTGCATCTCCATCATTGTCACTGAAATACTGCTAGTATATTTTCACTACTCTTTAATTTCTCAGGTATATAGTTATATTAATACTAGATTTATTAAAAAACATTAATTTATTTGATACCTAATTTGTAATAATATTTTCCTTCTATCAGAATTTCCCATTTGTTCCCAGTGTTTATTTCCAACATGATTACAGTTCTTCATCTTCTTTCTTCGTTGCCCATTTTTGCTTGCCAAAATGTCCTTCCTGTCCTTCTCACCCTTCTCTCTCTGTTGCATATGAGATTAATTTTCCAAGATTACATGAATCTGATTAGTAACTGATCAGGGCTTCAGTAAGCACAATTCAGATTAAACTAACAGGAAACTACCTCTAGGGATGGTTCATTCGCCATAAATTGTCAAAAATATCCAGCACAGGTAAGTCTGCATGGGTCAGCCCTAAGGGTGTGGCCAGTATTTTTCTTTTTTTGCTCGTGAGAGTCACAAAGAACCACTGAAAAAATTATGTTCTCCTTATTATCCTTTATGTGGTAAAATTATATAAAGTGAAACAGTGAATCAATTCTATGAGGCAGCAGAGTAAAGCTAAGCTATTGTTTATGGAAAATGCTTTGAAATCCCCAACCAAGCCCTTATTAAATGACCAGTAACTGCAAGAGGTTAGCATTCAGTACTTCCTCACAGTGTTAGGTCAATAAGTTAGTCATCTGTTTAAATTCATCTATTCTCTCTCTATGGAGGCAAAATAATCCAAAGCAGTTGGAAAATTTGAAATGTTTCATTTTTCTATGATGAAATCCTTTGAATTTGCTAAGATTCCACCTTCCATATCTTAACAAGTCTCATTCTTAAAAAGTCTTATTCAGAGTAAAACTTGCATTGTCTCCTTTCTTATGTGGTTCTGGAGAAGCCCTCTTTAAGCATTCCCCTTCATTTGATTAACTCCCCTTCATTCATTAATTATCTAAAGATAATTAACATTATTTAAAAAAAAGTAGATAGATGTCTTATATTACTTGAGAACTCCTACTGCTATTGCCTTTTAATACTAATGCTTACTATTTCTAGGGCTGCTGAGTGGGTAAGGTGAATGACTCACTAACTGTTTCACATTTTGTTTGTCTTAGATGTATCTACTTGAATGTGTTCAGTAAATGAAAACCAAACAAAACCCTGAGATTCAGAGTCATTTATATGTCAGAAGTGTCAACTGACTGAACAGTTTCTGAACAAATGGAAGAGAGGCCAGTGCCATAATCCTTAATACACCCACATGGCATTTACTGGCACCAACTTAGAACGGCACTTCAGTATGAAAGCTTGAATTGATAGCTATTACTTAGCCCAAGTAAAGCTTATAGTATAGAGTCCTCTGTTAGAAGATTGAAATAGCAGGGGAAGTAAGCAATCAGCTGGCTGCAACGAAGGGCTGAACCTTTTACAGTCAGGATATGGTTTGACATGGATTCTTCAACCAGTTCCGTTGCTGTCATTTAGAACTGCTCTGCCCCAGTTATTTCCACTGATGCAGCTATCTGTAGAGAATGATTATGGAATTGACTCAATTTAAAAATACTTTTTGGTTTCACTTTTTTCTTCCACTCCAGATTATTTTTATGAAGACCAGTTCCTTCAGCTGGCATTTCTGGAGCCCCCCCAAAATTCCTACCAACACAGCTGGTGCTACAAAGAGAAAGTGACATGGAGGGTTTGGAGGCCCCTTGCCACTTGAACTATGGCCAAGAGAAATCCATGTCAAGTCATAGCTATATCTATAACCAAGCTAGGAAGAACAGCTATAATTAATAAATATATAAACCCCCCAAAGTAATCTCAGTTACTTAAATTAACCTACTAGCTTTGGAAAATGAAACAACTTGCACATATGATGTAGAGGGAACAAAAATCAATATGTGCTCATTTTATGCCTTGTTACTTTACACATCTTAACCAAATTAAAAGTCTTAAAATCTATAAAAATTAATCTTTTTTTCTTTTTTTTTTCTTTTTTTTTTCTTTTTTTTTTTTTTTTTTTTACCTATTTACCTGTTTAGTTGACAAGGATTCCTGAAAATAAAACACTTAGAAATTCCTGCGATTTAATGGTCCTAAACATAAATTTAGGAACTTGAATTTAATCATCTCTTTTTGAAAATTATGACTTCTGTCTTAGAAATCAGGGTTATAATTTGTTGATTTAGTCCTCTTTTCCAACCTTTCGATGTACTTTTACAGTATAAGCCCAGGATGGAAAGGTACAGTAACCTGTGGGTGCTCTTTGAAAACTAGAATCCCAGAATTTCATGTTTATGTGTACGTTTTTCAAGGAAGTTTGTTTAAAAAATAAAAATTGTTAAAATACAATTCAACCTGGAAGAAAAAGTAGCCAGCCTAATAAAATAGCTGCTCTGTGATATAGAGCAGATCCACATCTTTATTGTATGGGACATGATTCTGAATTCACATTGTGCTAAAAGTTGTTATATTGTAAATGTTAAAATACCCAAAAATATAATTGGAGAGAAATCAAACAATGTTTTATGCAATAAAACATAATCAGTCTTTCGTTTGAGTGCCAGTGGATTAACTGCCAAGGGGCAGCTTACTTCAGACTTGTAATTATCTGGAAAAAAATTTACTCCCATCACATGGTTGTCTCATTATTGCATCATTCAGTTAGAAGATATTCTCAAACACATCTGGAAGATGTGTACATGGGTTACAAAGTGCCTAATAAGAAATCAATGAGATCTTAAACTTCTATAAGGAACCATAAACAGATGCTAGAATCAGTCACTATGTAAATAGATTTTGACTCAACCTAAATTTTGTTACTTAAATCATTTTATGGACCTAACAGAATACAGTAGCACTACTAGCATTATATAGAATCATAGAATCATAGAATCAGATGGGTTGGAAAGGACCTCCGAGATCATCAAGTCCAACCCTTCGTCCACTATCACCACAGTTACTAGACTATGGCACTAAGTGCCACACCAGTCTCTTCTTAAATACCTCCAGGGACGGAGAATCCACCACCTCGCTGGTGGTTGAAGCCTTTTAATGCTGATGCCCATTTGCTACTTTCATGATCAACATTGCCCGGGGCTACCAATAACTTTCACCCTTAAATTTAAAATCAAATTACTGTGAGAGAGACGCTTTTCTCTTTCCACCTCTTTAGTAATAAAAATACCAGTAACCCTATTCTACAGCCAGCTGTCTCTAGTTAGAATCACATTGCTGAACTGGTACAAAACATTCTTTTGCATTACAGATACAGAAAGATTTTAGAGAAAAGCTTAGTTTGACCCATGAATAAATAAAGGCAATGCTTTTTTTTTCCTCTCTCCTTTTTTTTTTTCCTTTGCTTTGACTTTCAGGTAAGAAGTATGTGCATAGAAAGTAGGAGTCTGTTTTTTCTAGATGAAGAATAGGGTGAATCTTTTTTAATGGAATTATACAATCATGTTAATGAAATATGTTTTGTGGGCTCTGTTTCCAGTTTCTCCTTCTGATTAATACCTAGAAAAATAAAACATTCAAAGTTCAAGAAAGTGTGAAGAAACTATTACAAACCACTAGTCAGAAAATGAGTCAGTTTCAGTCAAATAGATAGAATATATTTTCTTCAATATAAGCCAGACATCAGAAAGAGTTCAGTTAAAGAAGTTTGAATAGTGCAAAATCCATGATTTGACAGTACAGTAAATGTAGCCCAAAGTCTAACTAAAAAATCAGAAATGGGAAAATGAAGAACACATTGTAGATCTTCACAGGAGGCCTTAATCTCCAGGTTCACATCTGATAAGCTGACTTTGTCACAAATCTCTCAGAGGTGAGATACAAGTCTAGTCTCATTTATGTTAATGAAAACTCTAGTCAGGACAGTCAGTAGATCTCAGGGAACAATTTGGTTGAGCAAACATAGGTGTCTAAGGTGAGTATTTCTGCAGTTTCTGCTGGTAGAGAAATATAATGTTGACTATAATATACATATTCTATATATATATATAGAATATGGATTGTCATGTGGGTTTGGACATATAAAGTAATCAACATTTAGCAAAAAAAAAAAAAACAACTGGATTTGGAACTGGATTTCATTTCCTCTGACACAGAATAATGATATCCATAAAACACTCATGGGAGAAGTATGTCATCATATACATGTATTACATTACATGTGACAGTGAAATACATTTTTCTAAAGAGAAATATTGCTATATATAAATATTATATATATAAATATATATAAATATTGCCAGTTCTGTTTAATATCTTTACTGATTATCTGGATTGAGTGGATTGAGTGTACAGTTAGCAAATTTGCAGATGACAGCAAGCTGGAGAGTTGGTCTGATTCCAACGGCATGAGGTTCAACAAGGCCAAGTGCCGGGTCCTGCACTTTGGCCACAACAACCCCCTGCAGCGCTACAGGCTGGGGAC
>JAWWLV010000088.1:136648225-136661847 GCA_035041135.1 Platyrinchus mystaceus
AAATGGTAGGGAATACTGGGTAGATCTGGGCACTTCCTTGGCTACAAACTGGTCACCAAGGAAGGCCCAGACCAAACCACCACACTTTTACACTAACTTTCAAAGTACTTCCTGTTTGTTATTACTTTCTCTATTTCTTTTTCTTTTGTCTCAATATTTTTTCATCTTTGTATTCTTTACCAAAAGATAGTTTATTTATTCTCAGAAGAACAAATACTGCTATATTCTGATCAAAATCATGTCCTCTTTCCTGTGACTGTTTCCAAATTGTACTTGTACTTATGACTTGCATCACTTTCTCTTAAATTGTTATAATCTTATTTAATCTTTCCTTCTTGTTGCACATTTTAATCTCTTTGCTGTCCTGCCTATTCCACCTATAATTTCTTGCTACATACTTGCATTTGGACTCCTAGCCTCTCTTCTGAGGTCATGACTCCGAAACCATGACAAAGATCTGGTCAGAATCCTTACAGAGTAAATTAGCCAATTCTCATTCTATTCAATCATACAATCTTTTCTTATTAACTATAGCCTTAATTTTTGGTTATAAAACAGAGGAGTGAAATGGCTTCTAGCTAGAGGAGAATAAAGTATTTCTACTGTTGTGCTTTCTTTTTTAAGAAGTAATCAACTTCATTATGATAATTTATGTTTGAGGGAATGAGGAAATTTTTAGGACTCTATTGTTGTCTTTAGTGCCATCATGATATTAAGTGGCAATGAGTAGAAAAAAAAATGCCCCTGTTCAAAGTAGTCTGGAGTCTGACTAGCTACCCAGGAAAAAGTGTTACACAGAATAGAAGTAAAGATTCTTGTTTCGTAGTCAGGTATAATGGTATATATTCTTTCTTTATTGAACCCCAGTCTGTTTCCAACCTGTTGTGGTTAGGGCCTGGGTTAAGACTCCCAAAGGGTTACTGCATGTACTCTTTTCTGCTTGATTTGTTCAAAGGCTTGTCGTTGCTCTGGGCCCCACTTGAAATTATTCTTTTTCTGGGTCACTTGATAGGGCTTACAATATGACTGTAATTCGGAATGCACATTCTCCGAAAGCCCGCAACACGTAAAAAAGCTTGAGTTTCTTTCTTGTTAGTTGGTGGAGACATTCCTGTTATCTGATCAATAACATGCATTGAGATCTTCCATTTTATTCCAAGAAACTGGATTTCCTGTGCAGGACACTTTTTTCTTTTCTTTGTTTTATGGCAAAACTGACTTTCAGAAGGATTTGGACTATTTTATTTCCTTTCTCAAAAGCTTTTGCTGCTATATTACTCCACATAATCACATCATCAGTGTGTTCCAGGTGTTCCAGAGCTTCATCCTGTGCTAGTGCAGTCTGAATCAGTCCACGGCAATTGGTAGGGCTGTGTTTCCACCCCTAGGGCACTAAATTCCAGGTGCACTGAACTCCCCTCCAAGTGAAAGCAAATCGTGGCCTGCACTCTGCTGCGTAAGGGATTGAGGAAAATGCATTAGAAATATCACCTGTGGCACCACTTGGCTGCCTTTGACTCCAGCTCATATTGAAGTTCCAGCATGTCTGGTACGGCAGCACTCGGAGGCAGTGTGACTTCATTCAGGCCACGATAGTCTATTGTTAACCTCCATTCTCTGTTAGACTTTTGCACCGGTCCTATGGGGCTGTTAAACAGTGAATGGGTACTGCTGACCACTCCTTGGTTCTTCAGTCAATGAATTCGTTTGTGGATGGGAATTATGGAATCTTGGTCGGTATGATATTGCTTCTAGTGCACCATTGTAGTAGTGATTGGCACCTGCTGTTCTTCAACCTTTACCAATGACACAACAGATGAGTCATCTAGGAGACCAGGCAAAATAGACACTGTTTAATCTCCTCTGTCTCCAAGGCAGCTATACCAAAAACTCCCTGATACCCTTTTGGGTCCTTAAAATATCCTCTCCTGAGATATAGTCTATGACAAGAATGCATGGAGCCTCTGGGCCAGTCACAAAAGCTTTTCATATCTCCCACAGTGCACTTAAGGGTGGATCGAGTGGTGCTTGTGTATTCTGTCTCTCCTTTCTGTTCCTGTGATGGCCCCTGTAAAGGCCTTGGTAATGGCACTGAAAATGGCCCTTTTGATGGCCCTCCTTCTTCTCCAACCCCTTTGTCCTCCTTTACCATCCTTGCTAAAGCTTTTTTACAGGGTGACTTTGATGTGCATTATTCTGCTGTACAGGGACAACTGACACTGCCATATGTTGGTTCTTGGGTTCAGTGGCAGAGTCTGTTGCTGGGGTTAGAGCAGCCACAGTGTCTGTCACAACAGTTGGAGCAGCTGCAGTGTCTGTTGTCTTACTGTCAAATCCAGAGACCTGCTTCTCCCCCGAGGGTACAGAACAGTGTTGAACATGGCTCAAAGGGCCTGGGCCAGACCCCAGCATGTTGCAGTGATTTGTATCTCCCTGGAGGTGCCAGGGTGACAGCACAGCTTTTTAAAGTATTTTTCTAGTGTTTCTGGAGTATGCGTTTGTTTAGGGGTAAGGTGCAAACACGTTGGAGGTGCCCACTGCCCTAGGTACTTGCCCATGCCATCCCACACACCCCATCATTCAGAACTATCCAGCTTTTGGGCAGATCTCTGGGTGTTCTTAATGTTCTTAATGAATTGTTTGACCTTAAACAAGACCTGAACCATATGCAGCAACATACTGGTTCCTAGCAAAAAGACCAGGTTAGTTTCAAGGGTATTCGCAGGATATTCAAAATCTTTAAAATTCTCAAATGCTGCTGTAATCAGCCTGGAGGAGAAAGAAGGAAAGAAAACAGGAAGAGGTAGGAATGTATCTCCCCTATAGGTTGTCTTTCTGAGGAGATTATCAATCATTCCCAGAAGATGACTCCCAAAGTACAGTACTGAATACGTACACCAGATTGGTTTACCGAGCAGCAACGCTACCATATCATAAGCCAGTACTACAAAATACCCCACAATGATACTCTTAGCCCAGGCCCCAAGGACAATAAACATTAAAGTAGGGAACATATACTGCAAGTAAGATATTACTGATATTACAGTACCCAATACTGAGATAAAACACAACTGTGAGAGCAAATAAATCAACATTGTAACCAGCATCTATTAAACCAATACAACGAATGTTTATAACAATTTTCTTTTAACACACTCTTGTAGATATTGTGTTATCTCAACCTGTCATGCCTCCCATTGTGCATGAAAAAAGGCTGTTGTGGTTTAAGCCCAGCTGGCAACTAAGCACCACACTGCTGCTTGCTCACACTCGGGCCAACCCTCCACCTTTCCCCTAAGGTGGAAAGAGAAGAAGAATCTAAGATAAAACTTGTAGGTTGAGATAAGAACATTTTAATAATTGAAACAAAGTAAAATATAAATAAAAATAGTAAATAATAATAATGATGGAAAGAAAAACCCAAGGAAAGACAAGTGGTACACAATAAAATTGCTTGCTACCCAATGACCAATGCCAGACCCTGTCCCAAATCCTGATCAGGTCCCCTTATGGATAACTTGCCCAGTTTATATACTGGGTATGATGTACTATGGCATGAAATATCCCTTTGGCCAATTTAGGTCACCTGTTCTGGCTGTGATCCCTCACAGGGATTTTGTGTACCTTGTCACTGGCAGAGCAAGAGAAATAAAAAAAGTCTTTGATTTAGGATTTACATGATTTAGCAACAAACAATGTGTTATCAACGTTATTCACATACTGAATCCAAAGCACGGAGCTGTACTAGCTACGAGAAGAAATTAACTCTATCCCAGCCAAAATCAAGACACAAGCCTATCCACATATGCAACCACTTTCTGTTAACAGAATTTTGCCATATAACTTTAAATATTTTTATTTGTACATGAGTATTGATCTATTTCCATATATTTATTAAATAATTTATACCTGTGGTCTTAGAAGAGGGTTCATGATAGCATATTTAATAGTTGAAGATAAAAGTTCATAGCTCAGTAAGAAAGTATCACTAATAAAGCAATTACTAGACATTGGCAATGTAAAAAGTAATGTAGCTTGATGCTGGAAGGGCAGCCTCTGAAAATGAAAAAGACTCTTGGTGCTTGGTATTAAAAGTGCTGTATAAACGAGTAAAATGTAATGTAATGTAATGTAATTAGGGCAAAGCTGAGGTCAAGTATCCTTTAAATTGAGATTAAGCATATTATTCATGACAGTGTAGACATCATCAGACATGTATAATGTCTATGAAGAGCAAGCTGTGTGGCGGACATTAGTAATTGAGCTTGACATCACCAGTCAGCCAATTCAGACTTCTCTTGTGATGCATAAGTGATATAAATCTTCAGGAGCATTATTTTGTGCTAGAACTGGAAACATAAACGTGTGCAACTGCAAGTCAGGGACACAAATCTCTATCCTAACACAATAATTCATTTGTTATTATTTTGCAGTTGATAAATGACACACAAAACATGAACAGAAAAGTGGGAGGTAAAGTTGGAAGGTAAAGAAATAAAAGTAAGAAAGAAAAGGGTGGGAGGGAAGAAAATAAAGATAAATGCCTTTCCTTGGTACCATAAAACCCATCAACAATTTAGGTGAAATATGAGAGAAGGAAGCATAATGAGAATAAAGGCAAAAAAATATTATGAAATTCAGTACAGTTAAGTGATGTAAATTATGCAGTCTGGTTCGGTTAAAGTATTATCAGCAGGTGCTATGAAAGTTTAACATCTCATGTAACTATACTTTTGAGAATAAATGCTGTCTAAGAATTTTGACCAAGAGAAATTAGACTCAACCTTTTCTTATAATGATAGTAAGAAAGTATCTTGCTCATAGGGATGTTTTGTCATGGAAGCCTTGGTAATTTGTGACAGGGTGCTTACAAAGGGGCAAAGGAGCATTTGCATGTTGATAAATATATTTAAAAGAAATAATAATGGAAGGCATTGAAACCACACGGGAGTTAGTTTAGATTTAAAATGACAGAAACAACACCAAAATATTTATTCAATTTTCGGCATTCATTTCATTGTTTTTTCTTCTCTTTTCTTTATCTGTTCTCTTAATGAATATCTGAGTGAAAAGTGAGTGTCTCTGGTGCTGGCATGATTGGCAGTGGTATATTCTAATGTGCTGTATGGGGCAGATTCTGTACCAGAGGAACCTCGGGGAAGCTGAGAGAGCTGCCAGGTTGCACAGCTTGCACAGCAGTGGCTGATGGGGCCTGATAAGGGCCAGGAGCAATGGCTGTGAAGCCCCCATTCCATATAGAAGCAGCTTCTGGGAAATGCTAGTGATGGGGAGTGCTGCCAAGAGGGCAGGAAAACAGGCTGTGGCATATCAACAGTTGGTGCAGAAGGGGCTCAGGGCAGGTACTGAAAGCCTGCCAGCCTGACCGGGGAGCAATGGTATCCACCCAGCTGAAAGCCATGGCCTCTCTAGGATCTGCACCCACCACGACTGATGAACTTGCTCAGAGCGAGCTCCAGTGGGAATACACTGACACCTCAGTGTCAGCTGCAGGGTGTGCCCAGCTCTGATGGCAGTATGGGATAGCAGGAGTGAGCACAGCTGTGGAAATTGCACCTGGCGAGAGGAGCTCCAATTAGTGACAAAACTCTGGGGAGAGGTGAGTAGGTTCAGGGGAACCAGGGAGAGCAAGGAAGAGATGCATATAAATATTTCAAAGGTGGGTGCAAAGAGGATGGTGCCAGGCTCTTTTTTGTGGTGCAGGACAAAGTGCAATAGCTATGAACTAAAACAGAAACTTCACCTCAACATGAGGAAGAACTTCTTTGAGGGTGACAGAGCACTGGAACAGACTGCTCAGGGAGTCATTCAAAACCCAGCTGGATGTGTTCCTGTGTAACCTGCTCTGGGTGACCCTGCCTTGGCAGGGGGGTTGGACTAGATTTCCAGAGGTCCCAACCCTAATAATTCTGTGATTCTGTGAGTTAGGCTACTGAAATGGCACTATACCTTGCCTGGTACAAGCCCCACAGGCAGACAGGGCACGTGATGTGGAGGATTCGCTATCCTCTCTCTGCGACTTTAGGGATAGGGGCCAACAGCAACAAGGGCCTGCCCATCTTAGTGGGCACATCTCTGTGACTGCCTCACCTCCTCAGGTGCCCTGTCATTATAGTCTGAGGCTCTGCAAGAAAAACTGAACAATTATGAGGACGATGGTTCATCTATCATGGAGACATCACTGAGGTCAATCAGCATATATCCTGCATGAAAAGTGCTCCCATTAAGAAAAACCAGTCATTGTGATAGCAGATTCCCTTCTGAAGGGAACAGAAAGACAAATATGCAGACCAGACCAATTTCTCAGGGAAATCTGCTGCCTCCCTGCGGCTTAGGTGATGTGAAGAGAAAGCTTCCTGTCTTGGAGTGGCCTGAAGTCAGGTTATCAGCCATTATTGATTTTGCAGGTAGGCAGTGATGAAGTTACATCAAGAAGTCCAAGGGCAATGAGGAGAGACTTCAGGGCCTTATTGGATCAAGAGCCCAAGTAGTGTTCTTCTCTCTCCTTCCATTTGCAGGGAATGATGTGGAAGGAAACAGAAAGAGTCAGCAGACCAGTGCCTGGTGTCACCAGCAGAATTTTGAGGTTTTTGGGTCAGACAAGACAACAAACCTGCTGGCAACAGCCAGAGTACACCTCTTTGATTCTTTGACCATTAGTTGCAGATGTGCCTATTTTTCATTTCACATTTTCTAACATTTTGTAAGTAACCCTGCTTTCACAAGCTGAATATATAGCACATGGAAGGCATTCCTGTCAATTTCCTTTTTTTTTTTTTTTTCCTTCCCCTTGCCCCCTTAGCTTACTATACCTTTGCTGAACAGTTAACAATTGCAAAATATATACAGGTACATAAAATATAGTGCTCCACTTACTAGGCAGAATACAGACAAATATTTGATAGCATTTACAGACTGTATGTGACCATGGACATGTTTTACAGAATGTTTTAGTGAAGTATTTTTTTCTATGGTCATGGAGATAATTTCTAATATGTAAACTGTTTGTTATCATTTAAATATATCTATTACATAAGTCTATCATCCTGGATGTTGAATTGGGTATTAATCAAACAAAATTTTGAGAGGTGAAAGCAGTAGCACAATGTCTCATTCAATACCAAAAAGAGAAACACTATAAATTAAAAAACAAAACAAAACAAAAAACCTAAACAAAACCCCAAAACCAACCAACCAACCAAAAAAAAAAACACCAAACCCTCCCCCCCCCCCAAACAGAACAATGAGAACAAAATCCATTTATTTAACCTATCTGGTAAGCATAAAGGTAATGAACTACACAAGAAAGCATTTTATGGGTAAACAAAAGAAATAAAAGTAACATCTGCCTTGTTGCGTGATTTGTGCAAGCCAGATTAGATTGTGAGTGGTTTTTTTTTACCAAATATCAATTCTGTGTCCTTCTAGAAGCAAATTACTTTGTTCTTATTTCCGTACAGTCATACTTCCATTACACAGTAGCATAGAACACTTAAGAAAATCCATGTTAAATTAGAAAAATATAGTGATATAGATGTTTTCTGAGCTCAGTCAATAAATACACAAACACACTTAGTTAATCACACATATTTGATAAATATACATAAGATTTCTGCATTATTATATGTTGGCTCACAATAGCAGACTCTATTTAGGAGTAAACTTTGTCCTGTTATGTATTAGCTAAACAGACAGACATTGATATGAAGTAGAGGACACCTCTAGCTTTCCTCATATAACTTGTTTATAGGTCTGTATCATTATTTGGATGTGTGTGATAAAAACAGGAGAGTCATTAATCATTGCACTGAGAGATATGATGTAACAGTGGGATTTAGCTACTGTAAAAAGATGGATTAGCTCTATTCTGTGGACTCTAGTTTTGATATCCAACTGTTGAGCACAATCCTTACCCTGCATCTGTAAAATGCTTATCGCTGCTATGTAACCCTTGTCAGCCTACTCAATCTCTAAAAAAAAATTTAAACACAATAAGATTTAGATAGAAGTTTTAACTTGTAATGAATCAAAATGTATTAAAAACATAAAGGTGTTGAAAAGTATTATGTATAGGGAAGAAGAATTACAAGTAGTGAGTAGGGCACAATTTTTCTACAGGATCTCTATCTGTTTTCTGACAATTTTGGCATATGCAAAGTCCTTTTCAAGATCTTCTGCAGGAATAAGCATGACTGGTATATTTTATAGCTGTCGTGTTGGTAGCATGTTTTCTTAAGTATTTGAAAAAAACTGTGAGAATCTGCTTCTCAAAGAGACCAAGCATAAGGATTTAATTGAACTCAGTAGATTCTTAAACTACTTGCCAGAAACTAATATTACAAAGATAAAATAAAAGAAAAAATCCACAAATTTGTAAAATAAAATGAATTTTCTATTAGCAATGTTCAAATAATAATTCATATGATGTTTTAAATGAGAAATATTGAGGGTTATTGATTTTTTTTGCTCTGATATTCAATTTTTCAGTAGTTAGCTCCTACCCGTTTACTTAATTTGTATCTTCCAAAACAATTCTGGTTCAGCATTAACAGAAACAGATAATACTGCTAAATTGAGAACAACAAATAAGTGCAGACAGACTGCCACCCCCCCCCCCAAAAAAAAAAAATTACTTAACATTTCAAGTCTCAAATACAGACAGTTTCAGGAACCATGTCCTTAGGTCTAGTGTATCTTACACTGCTTTTTCCAACTCCACAAAATTTAAAAAAAAATCCATCAGAGGCAATGCACAGTTTTAAGCTTCTGTAACTGTATGGCAAAACATTAAAACTGATCAATAATATTAATAAATATGAAGAAGAGCACTACCACTACTTGTGTTGCTCACTTAAACAATTAAAACCAGCACAAAATTATTTTTGCTGCATTAACTGAGTAAGGAATTAGTGCCTATAAGAACTCTTCTGGAGGTCAGCACCTTGGAAATCATAAATGCACTACCTGCAATTTAGAGAGTTTTTTAGGAATTTAACTTTATTTTTCTGATTTGCTAGACTTATAAAAATTTTTCAAACTATTTCAGTTTTAGCTGAGTGAATTAAAATAATAGTTTTCTAGACACAGTGCCAAATTAGAAAATCTGATACTAATATATATTCTATATAATCTGATACTAAATATACAAGTATAAATAATAAATAAAATTATAAATAATATAAATATAAAGAAAATAATATAAACATGGAGTTCTTTTGTTAATACATCCAGCTTGTGTGTTTATTAATAAGTTCTCTTCTAGTAATGCTTTTCTAGTAATTACTGTTCTATATCATCTAGCATTACTTTTCTAGTAATACACAAAGTTTCAAAGTTAGTATGATGTGAAAAAAAAGTAAGTTCTAAATTGATAGACTCCTTGATATTATCACTGAGATTAACCTATAAGGCCAATGGACACCTTGAGATTCACCTTGTAGAGTAATTCTATAAACATCGTCCTTGGGAGTCAAGCTAATCATTCATAAGTTCTATCAGCTTAAAACAAAGTGTTAATATGAAGACATTGTGAGCTCTAACACAGGTAGTTTATTTGTTTTGCAGCCTAAAGATATTTTTTCTATTAAAGCCTGGTCCTTTTTGTTCTTTCTCTCTCATCTTTTCTCCTTGTAAAAAAAAATAAAATCTCTGTTTTGTCTTCTGTTTAATTAGATTTTTCAGCTACCTACCTTCTATCCATTATGCATAACTCTGAACCAACATTCCCATGGTCTGCTCCAGGGGCTGCAGAGGAAGCTCTGCTGTGGTGACAGGAACACCTCCTCCTACCCCTACTCCTACCTCACTGACCTTGGTGTGTGCAGAGTCGCTTCCCTCACATATCCTCACTCTTCTCATTCAGCTCCTGTTCCACATATTTTTGCCCCCGTTCTAAAATGCATTATCCCAAAGGTGCTACCACTGTCACTTCTCAGCCTTGGCCAGCAGAATATCCGTCTTGGAGCTGGCGTTGGCTCTGTCAGACCTGGGAGAAGCCTCCAGCACCTTCTCACAGAAGCCACACCCGTAGCCCCACCACTAACAAAACCTTGTCATGCAAACCCAATGCAACGGTACTTGTATCAGTGGCCATATTCAACTAGTGCTATTTTGTTGTCAAAATCCATGTAAAGATGGACTGGTAAAAAAGGCATTAAATGATTGGCACATACTCTTAGTTTCACTTATGGATCAGTTCTTGTCATAATTCAGTGAAGATGTGCTGAATGTCACTGGATGTCAGAAATGTGAAGACTGTTAAAACAAAAGGCAAATCCCAAGATGCAACTTGTGACATCAAACTTCATAGCATTGGCCACCAAGGGGGCTTCTGGAACATAAACCTTGGCTTCAATTTTCATTGAAGTAGGTGTCGTTTTTATGGTTTTTACACTCTTAAAAAAAAGTATATAAGGAGTGAAGGAAAATTAATTCTTCAATAAAAACTGTAACTGAAAGTAGAACAGCACCATGAGGATCCAGATAAAGGATTTATTTTTCATGTTAAAATATGTACCAGACCTCTCTACCATAATCTCATAAATTTTACGTAAGTGTTCTCCAAGGATAAAAATTTTTATGTGTGAAGACTCATCCTCAATAAAAGCACTTTATGATACAGCTTCACAGAATGATATTAGCTGAAAACTTATTGTTTCTCTCTAAATAAAGCAATTAATTTCTTCTGCTGAAGTCCATTCAGTGCTGAGGGCACTAAGGGAGGATTCTCCTCCTATCTAGCTTTGCATTTTATATTTGAAATCAAGTTGTTTGTAAGTGTTTAATGGAAAATTCCACAATGTTAGTGTGAAAATCCTGTGAAAACCTTTTGGCTAAATAAATTTTTAAAATTATTTATATTGTCCTTTCCAATACTTGAAATTTGCTCCATTTTTTTCAGTTTTATTAATTTCATCTCTCTAAATCTTTATATAAATATTCGTATTTATTTACACTGCTAACTTTGGTTCTTTTTCTCTTCTACAGTTACAGACAAATTATGACACTCATAAAGAAAAAAAAAGTGAAGCCATATTAGTAGGTCTAATTAGTTTGCACTTATTATTATACTATTTACAAGAAATGTATAACATCCACAATATCTACAGTATATCAAGAATTCTTGCATTATTTTTCCAGAAATAATATAAGGAACATATTGGAGAATGAATTTCTGACATGTTTTAATACAGCTTTGTCATTATCTTTCACTCACTTTAAATATTTTCTTTATCCATGGAAATAATCAACAAAGTGAAATCATACCAAAAGTTCAAAAATTTAAAAATTCTATTTCTTTAATTATTATGATTTAAAAGGTACACACTGTGAATGCAGGCAAAATATATGCAATTATTTGATCAGCAGGGTAATACTAATAGTCACTGACAACTATACTCTGTGTTTTTTCACCTGATCTTCAAAAAGGTAGTCATGTTGCAGATAACTACAGTGAAGCCTGCTGATTTTTCCTTCTTTTAATTTATTTAATTTCATGTGAAACTATTATTTCTCATCAGCTTTTGTCTTTGTCACCACTTCCGTGCTGTCTGAGCCTGCACACAGGACTCCAGCATAGCTTTTCCTAATATGCCCTTCCTCCCCTCTTAAATTTCTCACCTAAGATGATGTTTTACAGTACAACAAAGGGATCCATCTCAGTCTTCACTCCTACTGCAAAAACTCAAGGGCTACTTGTGCCAGGTGTAGTGCCATGCTTGCTGGGCACTGCCAAAACCTCTGTACTTTTTTCTGCAGTGTCTCCCCACAGTCCCTCATGTGTTCGTTGGAAGAGAATAATTTCTATAGAAAAGATTTATAAGGACTCAGGATCTCACTTGAGTGAGGAACGTGCTTGTACTGTTGCTGTGCAGAGAAAATACTTGGTGAGAATGCACAGCAGAACTTTTTCACCTGCATTGATCAATTATGAGAAGTTCCTTATCTCTCTACTGAACATATATATTTTATTTTGGGTTATAACAAAAGGCTCAGTATCAGAGAGAGACTTGTAAGGCAATCTTAATTAATGTTCTTAAATAAGATTAGAATTTCAGTTAATGAAGATGGCATCTAAACACTCCAGGATCCCAGAAACCTAGTAAAAAGATGGAAATGGATATATCTAATATAGGAAGTTAAAATATTTTTCAAAAGTGTTTTTTTTTTAAAAATGCTTATCATGTCTGCACAAATCTGAGACTTGTACAATTATAGGTTCAATGTTTTATGTCCCATGCAAAATGTGATGTTTTTAGCAAGTCTGTGCCCTCTAGCATCATAATTTGGTTGCTAGCTTAGTACAAATTCAAAAGTGTTAGTAACATTTAATGCATCACCAACTCCCTGTGTCTGTAGAAGTAGCAGAGGCAAGTGTTTCTCATCCTTACAATGTCATTGGAAAATAATTGCTTTCAGAAGTGTTTTTGTAGGAAAGTCCTCCAAAAATCCTGCTCAGACATCTATAGCCATAAGCAAAATTAAATTCTTAGAAACATTCTTAAATTTTGTATCAGGTTGTACCGCAAAATCTGTAGCATGGAAGCTTTATCAATAAAAACAAACCCATAAGGGGACAAAAAAAAAAATCTATTTTCATGTATCTACCTCTGCTTTATCACTTAAGGGAAAGTGTAAGAACAAACACTGGAGCAGGTTGCCCAGAGTGGCTGGTGGAATGTCCATCCTTGGAGATATTAAAAACCCAATTACACAGCCCTGAACGACCCACCATAGCCAATCCTACCTGCTCTGAGCATAGAAATGGACTAAACAATCTCCAGAGGTGTCTTTCCATCTAGAAAATTTTGTTAAGAGTGTATAACTGGTATTTCTTTTCTTTAAAGCAACCAGGGAAGTGGTAGAAACTATATTTTTGCCAGATCATCAATGCAGTGTTTGAGATATGACCTTGTGTACCCTTTTCCAACTTGTTTGCTATTGATACATCTATGTGAAATAAGCACCATAGCTTGTATCTTACCAACATTTGTCTTGATCATGTTTATATTTCTTCACTTCTTTCTCTGCTTTAGGTTACCAACTCTGAAGGCCATGTCTATTATTTTTATGAGCATCATACTTCTTAAATGTGCTAATGTTTTACAAGTGGAAAAGAGAGACAGAGAATTAACTGGTTTTTGGTTCAGGTTATTAGGGGCAGGTAAAGAACACGAGGTCCTGACTGGAGGAGGCCTCACCTACAAGAGAAGTGACATGTTTGGGAAATTTACTGGATGAAAGAGTGCTATGGAAAGGAGATGGGGAACCACCATGTACAGCTCAGGGTGCTTAAGGTGACTGTCAAGAGTGCAAAGGCCATAACCCATATTTCTGAAAAGTGCTTATGTCTCTTTAACCTACAAGTAAGGCTTGTTCAGACTTTAGGCAGTCTGGAATTGTAAACATTAAGTTTAAAGAGTAACTTGATTATGATCTGTAGTAGCTTATAACAGAAATGGGGACCCCTGGTGGCCTAGCGGTTAAGACACTAGTCTCTCAGCACCAAGGCTGCAGGTTCAAATCCCGGGTCCCCCGGGCAGATGGAGCTCGTTAGCCCCTAAGGCCATCCATCTAAGAGAAGGTCACTCTAAACAAACCTACGT
>JAWWLV010000088.1:136667179-136703381 GCA_035041135.1 Platyrinchus mystaceus
CATGGAGTTTTCCCCCTTCCCCATCCTTAAGCCGTCAGAAATGGCTCCGATCATGGATAAGGAACTAGGAACTGGTGTGCCCCTACACTTGGGGGCTGAGATCCAGATAAACCAACCTTAAACTAAATATCAGAATATACTGAGGACAAATGAATTCACAAAAAAAAAAAAAAAAACAAAAAAGAAGAAGAAAAAAAAAAGGCAAAAAACAAAACAAAAAAACCCAACCAAACAAAATAAAAAATTGTTTGCTATTTTTTTTCTCTCTTCTTGTTTTGTTGGTTTGTTTTTTCTTTAATTTTTATAAATCCTGAAATAGAAAAAAAAAAAAGGTAGATGAATTACACAGTTGTCAGAGGTGTTAATTTAAAAATTGACTTAATTAGCTAATTAAGATTTGGAACCTTAAAGTTTTTTTCTATAAGGTAAATGTGCAGTATCAACAGTTTAGGAGAAGACAATTTAAGTGTTTAAGCTATAACTGTTGGCACTGTGCAACATCAACCTTGTACCTAACACAGTGTACAATTTCAGCTGACTCCTATGAAGACTCATAGGCTATGCCTCTTCCAGTAAGTAAAAGAGGCAAGGCCCTTTTGCTTGTTGGAGAACAAGTGATCCAATCTAATGCATCTCCATATGGTTATATTCTCTTTCACAGAAAAACAAAGTAACTTCATTTGTTCTGCCTACCCTTTGGCACATTATCCTACTGAGCCATGCTCAGGCACTGTCTGGGAGATTGAGGTTTGGTGTGGGATAAGTCATGCAAGTGGAGCCCAAACAATTAAACCATATGAGCAGTTGTTCAGCAGTCTGTGAGATAGTACAGCACCTTGCTCTGTTTATTTCATTAGAATCACGGAATATTCTGAGTTGGAAGGGACCCACAAGGATCATCAAGTCCAACTCTGAAGTGTGTGGCCCATACAGGGACTGAACCCGAGATCTTGGCATTATTAGCACCATGCTCTAACCAAGCTAATTACTTAAAGTCCATTTGAATAAAGTCTTTTTAAAGTCCCTTTGAATAAAGGAAGAAATTAGTGATAAAATATGTTTGGTACAGTCTTTGTTATATACATAAAACGTACAAAATTCAGTTCTTCAGAATATGAGCACAAAGGAAGCCAAAGCCATCTTCCTGGATTGCAAACAAATTTTTTTCCCCCCACAGAACACTGTGGATTTTCTCATCTTAGTTTTTTCCTCTACTTGCCTCTGTACTTCTCGTACTGCTTTTAGCATTGCTCCCACATTCAGACATATTCATATCCATTATTTTTAATATCACATTCGACTGAAACCTTTTTTTATTCCATATACTTAGTTTTTGACCAGCTTCACAGTCTGTTCACTTTTTATATGGTGCCAGACATTGTTTCTACTACCCTTTAATACAAAGAAGCCTAATCACTTCTTAAATATATCTCCATCAAAGACAGATTGCATATTCTCCAGTTTCAAAGAGCATTGTGATTTCTTATAGCTGAGAGATATTCCTGCTGGTAGAAACCAAATTCTTTGTCATAATACATAGTTGAATGTAGGCATAATCCTATGGTTGATGTGTTTGAAAATTGCATTTCCTGCTGAGACAAGTCACTCTTTTTACTACAAATGTCTTCTATGTGATGAAGTTTGCTTAAAAGCATCCAAGCATTTCCCAGAAGCAAGTATTTAAAGGCAGAATGCAATAAAAAATGAGAATTTCAGCTGGCAACTTTTACTGCTGGGAAAAAAATCTAAGCTGTGGGGCCACGCATCCTAGAATATTAAAAAGACTTAATCAATGCAAACCAGCTGTAAATCAAGGTTGCAACTCTGGAGGAACATAGAGGGAGACAGAAAAAGATAAACAAATGAAAGCTATATACAAATCATTTTAAAAAATTGTCCCTTTTTAAAAACTTGGCTCAAAGTACATAGGTATAAAACAAGATTATACAGGGACATCCACTAAAGCAATTTTTTTAAATCTGTAAGTTTTCCCTTTAATAAAAAGAAGAAAATAAAATGTTATAATTGTTTCTAGGATAGTATAAAATTTTATCAACCAGCTAATCTACTTTAGATAATTCCTATAGCAACAGTTGTATAAAGAACAAAGGAGTATCACTAAGAAGAATTTCTTAACATCTCAGAAAATGAAAACAGTCTTGTTGAGAGGAAGCATTAGCACTGTGATGCAGCCCAATGATCAAATGCCCAGGAGGGAAGGCTATTGTGATCTAAAGAACCTTGATCCATAATAATCCAGAGAGCAACAAAGGACAAATATTTGTAGGATATTTGACTGTATAATAGTTCTTTTAAGACAACACAGGTTGCCTGGGTAGATTATGTGATAACTTGTAGCTGCCACAGCTGCCACAATAACACATTTCTCCCCTTGTGGATCCTACCATGTGTCAGAAGGCGCACAACGTATGAACTGCTTATTAAACACTTGGGTCAGAAAGTTGTGACCCAGCCCAACATGAAATATCTTAAACTAAAATTCAAGAAAATAATGTGTTCTAAAAGAATAGTTAAAATTTTTTTTCGAAGGCCAAAACTTAAAATATTATCTAAATCTCTAAATTTATGAAAATTCTTAAAAATCATGAATAAATGAAAGAATGAATTCATAACAGATTTTTTTTCAATGACTTCTAGGATTGAACCTTTGAGCTTGTTTGTGAGTAGTCATTTAAGACTTTTTCTGAATCTAAGAGAACTGCAAATTTATCTTAAAAAATAGAATAGTTTCAGTTGAAAGGGGCTTACAATGATTTTCTAGTCCTTCTGCCTGACCACTTCAGTACTGACCAAAAGCTAAAGCATGTTATTGAGGACATTGTACAGATTCCTCTTAAACACTGACAGTCACTGATCAATTTCCTGGAACGCCCTTTCCAGTGTTTGATAATCATCTTGGTAAAGAAATGTTTTCTCACATCAAATCTGAACTTCCTCTGATGCAGCTTTGAACCATTCCTGCACACCTGTCTCTCGACATCAGAGAGAACAGCTCAGCGTCTCCCTCTCTCTCCTTTTCCCCTCCTCAGGAAGCTGTAACAAGTTATGTCATCCCCCTTCAGGTTCCTTTTCTCCAAACTAGACAAGCCCAAAATCCTCATCTGCTCCTCACAGACAGCCTTCCAGCCCTTTCGCCAGCTTTGTCTAAATGCATTCAAGGACCTTTGCATCCTTTTAAAATAACGTTCAAACAATGGAAATATAAGTTATTGAAAGACAACACTGTTGTCTAAAGTAATTATTGGCCTAAAGGAAACACTCCTGCATAGTAAATCCGGTACAAAAATGTGTTTTCAGTCTTATTAATATTCACTGTATAATCAACAGAAGTTGGTAGACTCACTTCGACTCTAAAAATACATTTTAGACAAAAATATGGACATGAAACTGTTTCTTTCATAGGACATTTCTCTTCATTAATTTTCTGATTTGTCTAGAGTACCAGTCTGCTTAGAATTCTACCAAGACTTGTGGAATATTAAGTCTTAGGGCTCAACACACAAGAGATCTTAAGTAAGAAATGAGTAGATTTCTACTATGTTTTTTCCATGTACAAATTTATTTAATTCCTCTGAAATTTTTCTGTTAAAAATGTGTTGGTAGTGTTATCTGTCTTGTTCCTATGTGCAGTGTGAGATCAATACACTCCAAAGTTAGATATTTATCCATAGAATAAGAATTACATTTTGTTTTTTAGGGTTGACTGCAATTTCTCACCCACAGTATCTCAGCCATATTCTGTCTTAAGTTACTCTTAGGAGACCATGTAGCTGGTGTTGTATGACAACACTTTCTCAACTGTAGTTAAAAGAACATGCAGATTTTCATTGATGTATGGTATTGGCATACGTGGATGACAGATTTATTTATTTTTTTATTTGCACTAAAAAATATAAAATGTAGAAATAAAACATAGTGGTTAGGAACAAAGAATTACTACAAAATGTTGTTTGACAGATACGATTGGCAACACCTCTTCCCTAGGACAACAACACTCCCATAATGAAGCAGCAGCAGCTGGTGGAACTTGGACAGGTTTGTTATAATTTGGCATATTCCTCCAAGAGGTATCCAGGTGTCTTTTTTCAAGTTCTTGCTCTCCCATTTTTCACTTGTGTAGACATTATGGAGCAAGTATTAAATGGACATGAGTTTAAAACTAAAAATTGAATTTTGTATCTTCACATTTTAAAAACATGCTCCACATGCAAAACCTAATCCATTTTGTTTTAAAACAGTAGTGATGTTTATTCCAACTTACTTTGTGTAGATATTGCTCTTTAATAATATTATACCTCAAAATAAGCCCCAAGTTTAAAATAGTAATTGATGTTTCACCCAGCTCTTACTAATTATCTTTTTTTCACTGAACAAATTGTTTAAATTCATATTTTAACTCACTAAAAGTTAGCAAATGTATAATAGCTATCAGAAAGTAAGATTGGAAATACAGAGAAATGTATTAACAATGCATTTTAATGCAAATTCGTTGTTTGTTGCATCAATAGTGAAATATAATTTAAATCAATGTTTAAAATTATTCAACATTTAAGAATATAAAGAAAGGTGTAAAAAAAGCTACATTTTTGTAGAGTGATCTATTAACACTCCATGTCTATATGAAAAAAATAAATTGTCACTTTAAAGACATATGAAGAACATTTTTTTTAACCTAATAAATTCTAATTGAAGTTTTACATTTTAAATTTTTTCAACGTATTTCATTATCCACATATAGCATCTTTAGTTGAATGGCAGTCTTATTCAGGATGTTTTTAAGTGTATAACTAGGGATAGTATTTGGATCTGGAATCAAATTATCTGTAAATTAGAATTCATGAGTCAGTTCTTAATGTTTCTACTTAGATAAAAAATGACATCTCATTATATTTTTGGCCCGACAAGGAGATTTCATAAGATAATCAATTTTATTGAAATTTATCTTCCTCTCACTAAAAGTATGGCCCATACTTGAAAGGATCAGATTTCCATTCTGGGAAAGTGATTTATGTCTTGCTTAGGGTGACTAGTAGTATTTTCAGCTATATAACCATCCATTAGGTGCCAGTTGAAAAGGCATTCAGGAAAACAGTAATTGAAAAGTGTGTTTTGTTTTTCTATTAAGGAACAACTTCTGTTCCATGTTTTGATACTGTTCTTATTTTCCTTCATGAGTGTTCCATCAGTCTGGGAGGTGATGGTATTTATTACTTTCCAGTTATAATATGAATATTTGGGTTTTGTTATATAATCTGAATGAATTAATTAAACTGCCCTGAATCTGTCTTTCTCACTTTTGTTCTTCATATCTTATGAAATAACTTCTTAAACTGGAAGTCCTCACTGAATGAAACACAACGATGGAAAGGTTGTCAGACATGAAGATAATGGGAGAGAAGTGAGAGATGACAAACCAGGGCATAGCATTTGATGATGAGCAGGTTATCACCTGCCCAGAAGCCGACTTGCACAAAGACAGATCCAGTTTGAACCAGAATCTTACCAGAATGATGTAAGAAACACCAAAACTAGCTAACCACTTTACAGTAAGCTTGATAGGATGGAGGAGCCCAGGATAGAGTATTTTATTTCCATTGCCCAAACCATCTCATTTAAAGGTAACTCAATAATCTGCATACTATGCTAATTAGTAAATTTATTTATAGGTATTTTTGCATTTGTTTCACTGTGGACAATTTTTTTTTAGGTATTTTTGCCTCTGCTTCACTGTTTCTTTTTTGAGGCATTTATAGTTATTAATCAAACTGATGGACCTTTCACTTTTTTGAAAAATATCTTTGTCTGCCACTATGGATAAAACATCTGCAGAGATTCTCCATGAGTGGGAGAGCAAGGATTACATGAAGCTGGGCCAGACATTCCAGAGCCAAGGATAAAATCTGGAAAAACTCAAGTATTAGTCTCTATAGCATGAATTTTTAATGTAAATGAAATAGGAGCCTAACAGTTAATCTCGCACAAATATATTAAGTGTATTTGGTGTCTCAACTAAAATTTTTACAAAATCATAGCTGTCATGAAGAATATTTTGTATATATTATAAAAACATAAAAAATGTTAATGAAGCTATTCTTATATTATTTGTTAACATACATGAACCACAGGACATTCATTCATATCTCATTTTTGAGATTTTTTTTTTACATTTGTTCCAAAGTATTTATATCAAGTAATGATTTAGAAAATCCCTTTATAGATTTATATTCTTCTTTTGGATTTACTATAAAAGTACATATGCTTTGAAGAAGAAAATAAATAATTTCCTTTAAATAACCTTTGAGCTTCCTTCTGAGTGCTGTATTCCTTCATAAAGAAAACATGGAGCCCAAAAGATGTAAATGTGTAAATCATGTTAATCTTTTCAAAGCAATTGCAGGATATGGGTTCTAATCTAATTGAGCTTGAGATTTCTCACAACAGTCTCAATTTCCTTACACCTTAGAGGTCAAAGAACAAGACAGTTGAGCTATAAAGACTGCCTGGATATTGGAAATGGTAATTTCTCCTAAAGTCTCCTTTATGATTCTCTCCCATGAGACCTCTTTGAGCTCTGAGAGATGTAGCACAGAGAAGATCTGGAGGATCTAGGTTACAAGGAAAAGCCCCACATCTAATTCTGAGCAGCAACAGAATTTCAAGTCTCTTAGAAACATGCAGTCACTGTTGACACACAGTTGGAATGATTTATCGTACTGTTTCAAGAATTATTTTGGCTTAGGTACGGGCAGGATGATGTGGCATTTCAAACTGAAATGACTTTTTAGCTGTGCTGAGAGTTGAACCTTCAATAATGGTGACTCTTGGCCTTAGATACCTAGCCATAATGCATTTCCTTTGTGGTCCTTTTTTAATTTTCTTTTCTCTTCTTGTCAAATGAAGTTCTCACAGAAGCCATGCCTATCTTTTCACTCACTCTTATGTATGGGAGTGGCATGAGAGGGAAGGATTTCATGGTACCGGATCCCACAGTGAATGACAGACCCTCCATGGCATGAATGTCAACATATTCCTGGAAGTCACAAAAATAAAAAATCTAAAAGGGAAAAGGGGTGTTTGAAACTGTGTAAGATTGCAGAATACACTGAAAATGAAACTAAAAAGAACATGATTAATGCATGGCATACAAAACAATAACCAAAACAATAAACAAAAGCAGTAACCAAAACAGTGGGGAAAAGATAGCCACATCCTAAAACTGCAGAACAACGAAGAACAATTAAACATGTTCTAGTGACCTTCCTCAGGGGTTGGTAATGGACCAGCTCTGTATAATATCTCTGTTGATGACACAGACACTGGAACTGAGTGCTCCATCAGCAAGTTTGCCAACAGCAGGCTGTGTGGTGCTGTTGACATGTTGGAGGAAAGAGCTGCCATCCAGAGAGACCTGGGCAGGCTTGAGAAATTGGCCTGTGCAAATCTCATGTAGTTCAATAAGGCCAAAAGCAAGGTCCTGCACTTGGGCTGTGACAATCCCAAGCACAATTACAGGATGGATGGAGAACGGATTGAGAGCAGCCAGGAGGAGAAGGACCTGTGTGTCCTTAAGAAGATGTAAAAATGTGCTCACTCTTTTGCAGCATGTATCTGCCTTCTATATCTTATTCCTGTATCTCAGATAATGCATTAAGTAACAAAGACACTTTTATTGATAGTTTATAACTGAAAGAAAAAATGAAAGATTGTTACAATGTAAAAGGACATTAGATATTGTAGAACTCATTATTTTCTAGAGCAAAAGAAAAAAAGAATGAAAAACATGATTGAGTTAGAATAGCACCTCAATGGTAATGCTATATAATTGCTTTCCATCCCTTCTGTCAGCAGTGAAGCTTTAAAACATTGATCAAAGCTGATGACTAACATATAACACTCGGGCTGCAGCACATTGTTACAATTTCTCACCCTCAATAATTGTAGTGTGAGCTAGCATAAAGATGAATACTTTTTCTAAAATGTTTTCTTCAATCCAAGCAGTTAGGATTAAAAAGGTATGGCAGGAGTGAGCTATATCAGAACACCAGCAGCAATAGATATATCATGGGCAGTTGTCTGAAATGGATATATATGCTCTGAAGATTTTACATTACTACACAACATAAAAGCATAACTCAATGTCAAACTCCTGCCCCACAGAGAAGTCATGTAAAGCCTTGATTGACAAATAGTAAAAGCTATTTTAAATTAAACACATTAGCTGATGACATAATATACTTATTGCCTTACCTACTGTGATTTAATATGGTTTGACATTAGTAAATTTGTATGGTGCTATTGAGTTGAAGTTGGTTAAGAATTTTGAAAAGTTTTGTAAAGATGATGATCCATCAGAATCTAAACTGCCACAGGAATGTGTGATTAAATTAATGAATTATACACATGGAAGGAAACAAGAGAAATATGATTAACAGTAAAGATGATAAGTTTTCATATGGGTTGGTATTTTTGCATTTGCAATATGAGTTTTTACCTAAAATCATTGACACTCAAAAAAAAAAAAAAAAGAAATAAAACTGGAGATAAAATTTTTGGACAATGGGAATGAATTCTTTGAAGGGTGATAGCTTTTGAATTTTTAAACAGTCTATTCACATAATTGATGAAAAAACAACTGCTTATGGCTATCTAAACTTTACAATGATTTCTTACTCATTTACAGATCAGAGTCATTGCACTTAAACGTGTGAAATGATTTTTTTTTTCCCTTCAGGTTCAATTATAAACAGCTAATTTTAATGTAGTATGCTATTAAGACATTCTCATTATAGTTCTGGGGAATGTTATAAATTTAGTTTGTAAATATAATATGGATATATGACTTACAAGAATTTGAAACTCTGAATCAATAAATCATAGAATACATTACAGAAACTATTTTCTAAAGCATCTAGAATATAACATCCAGTATAAGAACTCAAAATTTTTTTAAAGACGTGCATTGTGGGTGGAAAAAATTGAGTAAGCCATAAAGACTGTATTTTAGCATAAACAGTCTAGTTGCTTTCCAGAATTCAGAAAAAAAATTGGAAGGTTTTAAGAAAGTGACTTTAAAGTAGTTTAACTGGAACCTGACAAATTTAATGAAGAAAATAAGACTCACACTGAACCTTAGAAGAAGAACCAGTCAGAAAAGACCACCATCTGCCTAACACTTCCACATATTCTAACACATATCTTACTAATTCTATTTGCATGTACAAATATTCATCATGAGAGAAAATTTGCTGAGAGAAGATAGCTTACAGGAGTTTAAATATAAACTTTTAATTTCTTTGAGGTATGATTTTCTGGCAATATTTCCTTTTTTGTAAAAAGTGCTGAGAGAATTCACTGATTCAGTGTTATACAGTGTGACAGTGCTTTACTGTATTTTTGTTTTGTTTTGTTTTTCTTGCTAATTCAATTTACTTGAACTCAGCTTTGGTCAGAAAATGATGATTAATAAAAAATACAATTCCTAGTCACATACTGTTTAAGGTTTTTCTCAATTGGCTGACTGGCATCTACTATTCCTAATCTTCAACTAGGACTTCAGGAGACAAAATGTATTGTAAATTTCCTAAGTTTTAAAAGAACTAGGATTTTGTATGCAATGCTATTAGAAAATTACATTTTCTTGCTTCTGCTTTCGGTAACAGAAAATTTTTAAAATAATTAAGTTAATAAATTTTCAAGATATGCAGATTTTTTTTTTTTTTCCAATCTGTATCTATACTTTTTTCCAGGGTGATGGGAATGACTAAGCATCCACTTACTGCTTTTTCTATCCCAAAATTTGTGTTTGGTCAGTTCCTAAGGAGTTTACATTTCTGTACAGGATTTTGTTGAGAGTAATATGTCACTTTCCCTGACCCAGCTGCCCCATACCTGAAAATGCAGACACTGAACATGTTTTGATCAAATCTAGCTCTTACATATATAAAGAAATGTGTTTATGTTGAATATGCATGGCTGCTTTGTTCTCTAACTAGGTTCCCTATGTCTTTACACTGGAAGACCTTAGAAATCTCTCAAGAGCCTGGTCTCAGATAAGAGCTCTGACATTTATATTCTCTTTTGCCTCCTCCTTTAGCCATGCAATAGCACAGAATAAAGACAAGAATATGAGATACATAAATCTGAAGTTTCCTTATAGGTGATTTTCTTGGGAACAAGTACTTTTTTATATGACAACAGTGATAAAGTTCAAAGATTTATCTGGAAATCCTGTGTGATGTAAGGGAAATCCACCCATACGCAGAATACAAGTAGCAATAGAAAAAGAAATTCAATGTGCCAAAAAAGTGTATTGTTATATTCATGACACACATTTTAGCTTGCTTTCATTTGCCTGCGTTCCTAAACAAATAAAGCTAACATTTCACTTGGGCCTCCAGGCTGAATCACAATGACAAAAAGCAGAAGGCAGCTGCCCTTTCTTTGCCATCCAGAAGTATCTGTCTCAAAATATTACTGCCATTCAGAGTAGTTAGTTAGGGGCACTTGTCAAGTGCAATTGTACCTCAAGGTACAGCAGACATGGATGGCATGTTGTGCTACTTGTAAAGGGAGATGACTTGAATTGTTATCTGGAATGCCATATCAATGGAAGTATTTTGCTTTAATTGGTAGTTTATAGGGTCTTAAGAAAATTGCTTGAGTTTACAAGAAATGTAGCTTACCTGACCAAAGGAAAATAAAAAAGTATGTGAAAGTATCTTAAAGTTAATTATAGACATTGTACTTGTTACCTGTGAATGGATTTCTTGTTTTGAAGGGATTAATGGAGCTAGAAGTTTGTATCCTCTATGTCACTATACTAGCTGAGCTGGGCACACACTACCTACAAGATTTCCTTAATCCTTGTCATTCTTCCTATTAGTAGTGAAATTCACCTACTGGAATAGATATGAAGCCCCATAAAATTTGAAAATTTACCATCAATAGCACAACTGTATTGAGTATTATTAGACAAATGTATGTGAATTGCCCAGCTTTCTGCAGAATGAATGGATTGGATTTGATATGTTGATTACAAAGTAATTTAGTAGTCAGTTGGTTTCTCAAAATACTCAGATAGTGAAAAAAACCCACTAACAATACTTTTAGTTACAGATAGATGGAGCTGTTTGCTATTTGAAAATCATGGTCACAGAATCACAGAATCACAGAACTGTTAATGTTGGAAGGTCATCTGGTCCAACCTCACTGCTCAAGCAAGGTCCACCAGAATACACTACTCAGGATTTTGTCCAGAAGGCTTTTGAATGTCTACTGGAAAAGAGACTTCACAACTTCTCTGGAAAACCTATTCCAGTGCCTCATCACTCTCACAGTAGAGAATTTCTCCCTGACATTTAGTCTAAACCTTCTCTCTTCAGTTTGAAGTAATTTTTCCTTGTCCTATCTCTACATGCCATTGTCAAAAGTTCCACTGCAGCTTTCATGTAGGCTCCCTTTACATACTGGCAGTCTGTTATATCAACTACTGCCTTTCAAATTAAACAACCATTCTGTGAAAATGAAAGATCATTTTTTTTAAAGTCTCAGCCTTGCAGAACCTAAGCATATCAATAACATGAAGAGTAATCTAGAAGACATTTTTGATTATATAGAATGAAAAACAAAATCAGTGAGGCAGACAATAGCAGCAGCAGTAGTAGATTCTGTGGCTGACTGTTGGGGTGCATTAGGAAGAGTTTGGCCAGAAGGTTGAGGGAGGTTATCCTCCCCCTCTACTCTGCCCTGTTGCTGCTGCACCCACAGTACTGTGTCCAGTTCTGGGATGTCCAGTTCAAGAAAGAAACTTCTGGAAAGAGGCTACAGCAGACCTCTTAGTACCTCTGTAACCGGGTTCCAAGTCAGTCAACATTTTAGGCCAGAACTTCTGTCACTTTTTCTTTACATTATCTCCTAACAGAACTAAAGAATTCTACATTTTTTAAGCCTTTTATTTGAACATAAAGTAGAAGGGTTTTTTTGTTTAGTTTTGTTGGTTTTTTTTTCCTTAGTACAGAAAAACTCAGTGGGAATAAATAATTTTGTAAATGTGCCTCCCCTTTCTTCTTCACAGGGTATGGGCCTCAGATCTCACTGTCAGACCAGCATCTTCTGGTGAGTTCCTAGACAGAAATATAGTCCTTCCAATTCCCAAACACAGGGATATCTGTCTATGACTGTCTCTGGGGTGAAAAGGAATTGCCAGAATCAATACCCTGTCAAACATGTGTGTGTCAGTCAGCACAACTGAGAGCACAGCTAGTGACAGTGCTTCTCTGGAATACCAAATTAAGGCATCTCTGAAGGAAAAAAATTCTTACAAATTGCCTATTGAGTTGGTACAGTTATTGCTTTGGTTTCAGATTTTTTTTTCCATATTAACGATATCCGTTTTCATTTTTCTAAGGTGAATTTCTTTTATCTGCCCTTGTTTTTATTGTGACTATTTTGCCTTTCATTTTTAAGTCAAAATTCGCCACCATGCAATGTACAGAAAAATTTCTTCATAAATAAAGTTTAAAATTGATAGCAATACTGCAATGATACCATCTCAGTTACAACCACTGCCAATATTATTGACTACTGATATTGGGTGATACTCTATGCCTATCTTTATTCTACCTTTTCATACTATGGGATTAAAATTTATAATACTTCATGAAATTCATATACATTTTGCTTACTCTTGTCACAGAAAATTCATAATAATACTATCGGAATATTTTGCCAACTTTGTTACCAGTAGTTTGATATCACTCTCAGAGAATTCTCAGTCTTCATGACCAGTTATAATGATGTTGAATCTTCTGAGAAGCAGCATTCCTAATTTCAAATAAAATTGTTACACGCTGTTTTTACTTTTGCCATTGACATTATTGTATTTTAATGAAATTTCAGTATTTTTTTATGCAGTACTTTTTACAAAATCTCTTAATTCAATTATCTGTATTTTAAACTGAAAATAAATATTCTTAGTTCACTTATGTTCAGTATATGAGTTTCAAAGACACCTAGGAAAAGGATCACATGCAGACAGTGCCACTGTTGATAATAATAAATTTTATCTCTTCTCTTAGAATAATACTGCTATCATGTAACTGGACTGTGAAGCTGAGTTTTGTCACCTTTGTTTTACTTTCCAGAAATGTGTTGGTGATAGCAAAGGTACTTCTGCTTTTCTAGGAGTTTTAGCAGCAGCCAAAAAGAATTATGTTTTCCTAATACTTCTGAGAAACATTCTATTAATTTTTCTGGGCAAAGGTTGATTAGAATGCCATGCAGACACATCCGATGTTGTGAAACTAGGAGTATGATGATGATGAAGAAATAGTTTTTTTTCTAAATGAACACTGTAAGTGCTATGCAAACCTATGATGTTATATTAGTGTTATGAACAATGATGACTCATCTGAGAGCTGGTGACTCAATTTTTTGAGAGACAATGATTTCACTGATCTAGATTTTTATGTTTGGTTTGACTCATCAGATATGACTAAAACAAGCAATAATTCCTTTCTCTCTCCATTGCACTGGCCATTCTTCTCACCTGGAGAGGTGAGGAATGTCTGTCATAGTAAAGTTAAAAGTTAAAATAAAGTGGTGGTCCATTGTTCATCTGCAATGATAACATAACTGTTGAAACAGGACAGTTGTATTTCTTTTGCTGCTTTCTATAAAGACTCATAAGTAAATTTAATTGTGTAGATCAAGATGAGAAAGAATTCATATTTGTATGGTGACAACTGCTACTCTACCAATATACACCATTTTTTCCCCAAAGTTACCCAATTTCCTTCTCATTAATTATAACAATGCTTAATAAATGCCTAAAAGATCACTTCCAGCTGTTAATATCAACACTTCATAATGCTAAACACCTGCACTTCTGTTTTGATAACTTTGATAGAAATTGCCATGTCACAGTTTACAACTTTTGATAACAGTATTTGTTAGCTGGTACCTTTTTTAGGACATTGCTAATGATTACATCACTGTTTTACATGAAGTAGAAAATCTTCAGCTGCTGAAACAGAAAAAGACCTGCAATCAGTAATACTCTGTGGTTTGTAAGCTGAAATACTTCAAAGGGAGATTAATGACATTGTTCACATTCTGTGCTATACAAAACCATGTTGATTTGGATGCAAGTGAGTATTTTGGTATTGTGTGTGTTATTTCCCTTCTGCTTGGGGAGGAGGTGTTATCAGCCCTATGCCACAAAAATTGTGTCTTTAGTGTTAGTGAGAAGAAGAAATAAGTCTGTCTCTATATTTACTGAATCAACATGTTGTGATAGGAGAATCTTATTTTCAGAAAACATAACCAATTATGCAGTGTCTAACAGCTAGTTTCTAGGCTAGAAGATGAGAACCTTTTTAAGCATAGTAATACCTTGAGGAAAACGGGTAGTAGACCTTCATGAGATTTAAATATTGCATGTAATATTCATAATAAAAATACAAAAAATAATGTATGCCATATTTTATTTTTTTCCCACTAATGAAGCTGGGAACTTTACTATGATCATATGTGAAGATGGCTTGCAGATGTCCTACCAAAAATCTCTGAAATTACTTCACTTTTATATAAGTGAGTGCAGAATTTACTTTAATGCCTTTCACCAGAAATACAATAAATGCCTATGAAACATGTAGTCATGTTTCTTTGATGAATTGTAATAAGCATAGTGTCCGGTAAAAGCACCATGTAAACATTGTAGAATTATGTTTAAAGCGTTTTATTATTTCTTGTCTAAAGTGAGGTACAATTAACATTCAATTTTTTTTTCTATTGCTCCTATTTTTACTGGTAAACATACACCCTGTATACATGGGATTTTACAGGTGAACATTAAAACACAGGAAATCACTGTTTAAGGTGATCATCACTAAGAAGTGAATGAAAAACAAAATATGTTGGGCACATTCATGTACTTCTTTTGACACTGACCATAGCTGGAGTAGAAAAATGGTAAGTATGTGCAATAGACTCTGATAATATCAATTATGCTAAATTTATGTTTGCAAACAATGATGTGAAGCAGACACAGACAACCTTATTAGTAAATCTGGAAACCTAAAAAGGCAAAATGGACTGTGGGAGAATCAAGCAGATGTGTATTTTCTTTATTTAGAAAGCATTAATTATTCTAGGTTTTATTTGCAAACCTTCTTTTGATCTTGAAAACATCTTTGGTCTTTATTAAGGTATGGGTGCAGGGAGCTAGCCCTACCCCACAGCCAACTAACAGGGTTTCAAGATAAGAAATTTCTGGATCCTATAGAAAACATAAGGGGAAAAGTAGCTGGCCACACCTGACCTGGGCCTAACCTACTAAGACAGGAAAGGCAGAAATTACAGAAGTTATGGTAGTATCAGAATCTGAATCTAAGCAAAAAAAGAAAAAAAAATATGAAACAGTACAACTGGTTCATCAAGGGGCTGATGTCTAAGACCAAAATTAAAAAACAAATATGTAAAATCAACAAAACTGGAGCAAATGGAAAAAAAAAAAGGGATGAGAATTATTTATCCAGGAGGAGGAAACAGGGGGAAAAAAACCTCACTATAAAGTGAATTAAAGCATGGGAATTGGGTTGTTTGAAGGTCCCTGGTGAGCAGCTCTGACCTGATCAGCAAAGCCTGGAACAGATCAACAAAGCTGTTTTGTTTGTTACACAGGTGTTTTGATTTTGCAGTCAGGAAACCTGGAGTTTTCTCCATAGTATTGGTGAGGGGTTACCACACTCCACATTCATTTAATGAATTCAGGGAGAAACATTTACATCTCCAGCTAAAACTCTCACCTGTTGATAGCTAAAACAAGGGCCATCCTCCCTTCTTCTTTGTTTTGAGATAAAGTTAGCTTCTTTGGATTATTTCCTGAGCTTACTGGGCACATCACCCCTACCCATCTCCACTGATCATTCTTCCATTGCAGGAGTCCCATTACATCTCTAGAGGATTAGTTAGTCACAACCTGTGGCATCAAACAAGTATGCCTGGACAGCACCAATGACATGAGTTACATATATGGTTATAAACTTTTCTGGTTCTTGACCCTTTTTTTTACCACTTTTGCATCCTCTTATAAAGAACCTGCCCTTATTTATTTTTTTATTCTTCAGTCTCAGCATTGCTACATCCATTTTTTGGTTATTTGGTATTTTTGTTATCACTACATGGGTGACTGCTGCATATCATTACTGGCACAGTTATCCTGGCAGTGCTGGCCTTGAGCAAACACACTCCCAATGGGACTCAGTGCTCCTCACAGGGAACTCTGAGCGCTTTCCTTTTTATGTCTTCACACAGTTGGGAGCTGCATCTCTGCTTCACAGCTCTGTCTTTAACACACGGCAGCTTCTCAGACTGCTATTTGTCATGTCTGGCCATTTTTTATGTCACATCCTGTAGTTTCTGCCATCCTGTTCAGTTAACTTCAGCCAAAGGCCAGGTCAGCAGTCCACTCTCCTGCCTGCAACCCTGACTAACATTTGAAGAGTTATAGCGGGCTGACTCTGAGCAGCAGCTAAGCACTCACTCAGCCATTACTCACTTCTACCCATTACTGGGCTCAGGAGTGAATAAGAAAACTAAACCCAAGAAAACTCATGGGTGAAGATGAAGACAGTTTAGTCAGCAAAGGAAGGAGAGACACTCTCCCCACCCAAAAAACCCAAAACACCACAACAAGCTAAACCAAAACTGAAACCAAACCCAACTGAAACATACGGGAAGTGATGCAAAGGCAATAGCTATCTCCCATTAGCAGACTGATGTGCAGTCAGTCTCTGAACAGCAACTACCTTGAATGATCCTTGCTCCCTTTTTTTTTTATTGCTGAGCATGATATCATATATCCTGGGCCATTATGGGTCAGATGTCCCTGTTGTGTCCTCTCCCAGCTTCTTGCCCTCTCCAGGCCTATTCACTTGTTATAGAGGCAGAGTGAGAAAACGAGAAAATCTTGACATTATAGTGCTCAGTAACGGTGAAAAAATAGATGTGTTATCAACACTGTTTTAGTCACAAATCGAAAATACTGCACCATACGGGCTGCTATGAAGAAAATCAGCTCCATCCCAGATTCAGATTAAGAGCGTTGTTTAAACATAAGCTACAGAGGTCATATGAGAACAGAGGATAAATAATAAAATTTTGTTTCATTTTTCAGGCTTTTCTAAAATTGTTGTAGAAAAGTTAGACTTGGAAGAAAATTGAGCCTTTAGTAAAAGACTGTTTTAAGACCAATGTACCATGAAGTTCAACAACATTCTGGGGGTTTTGTAAGACTAACCTGTTCAAAAGGTGTTGTCAGTATGAAGTTACAATTTATGTTTTTTTCCTACAGCTATAGAAGTGGGACTGAAATACTCTGACTCACATCAGAAAATTAAAAAAACCATTATTAATATTTGTAATTGCTTACTTTAAAAGAATTCTCTTTTGAATCTGACGGGGTTTGCTGAAACTAATTATAGTATAGGAGTGTCTCTAAATCTTCTTTAATTGTTGGTATTATGTTATTTTTTAGCACCTTCAAATTTGTTAAGCTGCCAGCTCTTTAACATTATAACTGCAATGAAAAAGGAAACTGAATTCCTCTGAAGTCTGCTGCCACAGCTGCTTGTCTGTGAAAGTTCTGTGCAGTATACCCTGATGTATAGACCTAGGTTTAGTATGGTTCAAAGGAACATCTTTCAGAAGCAGCATTTAGTTCTCCTGTTTGTATAAAAGACTTGTAAGAGCTCCTTTCCTCTGCAACTCACAGCCATTTTTCAGTTGCAGCTTAAACCTTTTAATATATTACAGTAATGATAGTTCTCTGAATGCACACAACTGAATTGGGCATCTTACAGCACACAATTCACTGCATTAATCATAAAAAATAATATGTTTCCATGCAGTGCTGTTCCTGGAGAGGGGCATTTTGTCATGGTTTAATCCCTTGTCACTAAAACCTGTACTGAATATTGACAGTGTTGTTCCAGTGAAATATTTCTAAGGTCTAGAGCACAGCCCTGTTCTTATATGCTCTGCTTAGAACTGTCTAATGATTTTACACATTTTGTAGAAAAGAAAGATTGGATTTAAAATGTGAGATACTTTCTGAAACACTTAGTGTGGTAACTATTTGAATCTGTTCCTACATAGCATATTTAAGAAGAAAGCAGATTAACTAGGCTGATTGGAAAAACATAAATGGCAAAACTTCCACTATGGTCTGATCCTCTTGTGTGTTCAGCTTCATATTCACCAGTTTAGTGATCAACATCCTTCTTGTTGTGTCAGAACTGTGGTATCAATCTATGTGTAGAAAAATTAATTGTGTTCTATTCTGGTCATATAGACAGCAGGCCTGTTGACTAAATATTTACTGGTGTATTTATTGTTGGTAGATTCATTGAACAAAATTAATTCTGACTTTCAGACTCCAGTTTACAATCATCACTCAGATTTTTAAAAGGCATTAGACAGACCTATTGGTTTGCACTGGCCAAGTCTGAGCCTTTGCATGTGACTTTGTACTTCATTATATTGTAGAAACATAGAGTATTCTGGGTTAGAAGAGGCCTCACAAGGATCATTAAAGTCCAACTCCTGGCTCTCCACAGGACTACATCAAGAATGTGCCTGAGAGTACTGTCCAAACAATTCTTGAACTCTGTCAGGATTGGCGCTGTGACCACTTCCCTGAGGACCCTTTTCCAGTGCCCACCCTGTGGGTGAAGAACCTTTTCTGAATATCTAATCTAAATCTCCTCTCACATGGCTTCATGCCATTTCCTCATGTGCTGTTTTTGGCCACCAGAGAAAAGAGATCAGTGTCTGCCCCTCCTCTTCCCCTCCCAAGGAAGTTGTAACTGCAGTGAAGTCTCCCCTCAGTCTCCTCTTCTCCAGGCTGAACAGACCAAGTGACCTCAGCCACTCCTCATATGGTGCACCAGGGCTGAGTAGAGGTGCAGGATCGCCTCCCTCGCCTTGCTAGCAATGCTCTTTCTAATACGGTTCAGGATACCACTGGCCTTCTTGGCCAGAAGGCAGTTTGTTGTCCACCAGGACCCTGAAGTCCTTTCTTGCAGAGATGGTCACCAGAAAGTCAGTCAGCAGCTTGTATTGGTGTGTGGTTTATTGTCCCCTGGTGCAGGATCCTGTGCTGGCCTTTGCTGAACTTCAAATTGTTCCACTCTGCCCATCTCTCCAGCCTGTCCAGATCCTTCTGAATGGCAGCACAGCACTCTGGAGAATCAGCCACTCCTCCCATTTTTATTATTGAGCCAATATTATAGACATGAACCCATTTAACACTTTGGTTTTTTTTCTAAAGGAATTCAACATACTATTACCTCATAGCAAGCTTTCTGTATTTAAGACTACTTTAATTGAAATTCTAGGTCTTTCTTTCTGGTCTATCATTATAAAAATAAATTACTGTAAAATTTAACCATAAAGTTTAAATTATAGTTATACAGCACATCTAACAGTTCTTTGAAATGTTACCTCACAAAGTGACCATGTCACACATCTACTATAGGAGAAAACAAAATAAAATAAAACAAAACAAAAACAACAAAAAACAAACAAACAAAACAACAAACAAAACCAAGAAAAAGGAAAGAAAAGAGGAAAGGGAAAAGGAAAGGGAAGGGGAAGGAGAAGGAAAGGAGTAGTCATACTCCTCAAAGAAATGACTACAAATAAAATTTTTTCTGAATTAGAGAAATTTCAATAAAGAGAGAAGTAGTATGAAATAAAGTGCAAGGATTTTGTGGCATTAGCTTTATGTCACATGAGTACAGAATTACTAAATTTCAAACTGTCTTCCCAACCTCTTTGCTGCAACAACTAATCTGGGCAGAGCAGGGGCAGAGTTAGAACTCGCTTAGTCTCTGCATCTGTAAGGAAACTGGACAAAAGGAAAACTGGAACTATGATTTTTCCTCTCCCCTTCCCTCCAAGTCCCATGTGGTGTTCAGTGTTGCTGAGACAGCTTTTGACATTGTTCAGAGCTAGTAACAAATTGTCAACCTCTGGGAGTAATGAGAGAACAGGGAGGAAATCATGCCTTTGTGATAGAATAATATCTTTTCTTGGTGCTTCCTGAGGCAATACAGCTGTATGCTTCTTTTTAAATAGGACTACAGAGAAAGAGACAAGCTACCTCAGAAGAAATAAAATGCTGGTTTTGTTCAGGCTTTCCCATTCTTTTTTTTCTTCTAAGACAGTAAATTTGTTAAAGCATTCCTTAATATTTGAATAGAATTGCTCAATGCACTGATGAATCTGCTGTAAACTTCTAATCAATTAGAATGGCATTGATGATAATAACATTGTCACTAACACTACTATAGTACTGAACCCTTATATGATGGCAACCTGGAAGGATAATGTTGGTTATAAAGTAAATTAATCAGACTTTGCTTATGATTTGCATATGAATCGCACAAAATTTGGATATGCCTCCCAGTTCATAGTTATGCCCTATTGGCATTCCAGGGAACATGCTTGCTTGTGCGTGTTTGGGTAATGAAGTCTTCAGAAACAAAGTGATCAGCAAGCACTGCTTGCTAAAGTCTTCAGCTTTAAATTGTTTCAGGACACAATGAACATAACATGTCCTAATCTGTTCCTTCCTATAAGTAGAAGAACTTCAGTTATTTATGTCCTCCTTTATGCTCTCCTTGCCTATCACTATCTGAAAGATTTCTCCAATGGCCTTGTTTATTCAGCACTGATTGCCAGTGTATGTCACCAATTTGACTTGTCTGCCTCGGGCACGTCTTAGGACACAACAACAAGCTCAATACAAATGCTAACCTTCAACAAATTTTTCCTGCTACTTTTCACACTCCTGGCTTGGAAGCCCTGCCTAATGCAGCTGCTAGGGTCACATAATAACCCATTATCTTGCTTCATATGGGATGAGGAAAGGAGGCCCACAATGTCCTGAGTTGTTTTGGGATCTCTGAAAAGAGCCAGACCACATGTATGACATCCTAATCTTCTACACATATTTGATAGCTGGGAGTCATAATGTCACATCATACAACCACAGAACATGCAATTGCCTGAGCTAACTTCAGCCATGGACCAGGAAGCACTGTAGGTTCCAAGACATTTCTTTGGAATCTGCAGTGCTGTGATGCTCTTTGCTGTAATAGTGACAGAGGCTGCAGTGCATCAACTTTCAGATGCTACTTTGTACAGGACAAATCACCCTTCATAATTCCTCCTCTGTGAGAACAGAGCAGGGAACAGAACAGTGCAGTGCTTCTGGCAGATACCCCCTGTGTTTAAGGGGATGGAGAATTGGATCCTATTCACATCCTATCAAAGTTGATTTCCTGGTGTTGGTTGTCATACCTTTTACATTGGCCCCATTCCCAGATTGGCTGAGTATATAAAATATATAATTATTTTCATGGTATATGCCTGAATCCAGCTCAGGTGGTTGCCCTGAGCATATTTTGAGATCACATGAGCTTACTGAATTCACCCGGTTGGACTCAATATAGTAGGAAGACTCTAATTTTCTTCTGTTTTTCCTGGCTAGAATAAGCAGAAATCTGTAGCCAACATACTTTAATGTTACCACATATGGTTCAAAAAATGCAAGTAATGGCAAAAGGTTTGAATCAGCTTTTAATTTAAGCAGAGCAGTTCACTCTACCTTAACAGAAATCCTTTCAAGTACCGATTAATACAAAAGCCTAGGAGAGATATAATTTTAAGAAGAAAAGTACTATGGATTCATGTAGTCAAAGAATTTTTTCCCCTCCTTTAGTGTGCTTATGCCTTCAATTAATTCTAAGAACTCAAACCAAGTACCTTACATTTGGACTTCTCCTACATTATAGAGCTGTTGAACTTTTCTTTCTAATGTATGACAGAGCAGTGCTTTTAGTATGCAGTTACAGTAGATTGAGATGTGCATTTAGCATTTTAAGCCTCTAGCAGGTCTTTCTTTCTACACAGCAGCTCACCAATTGAATATTAATATCATGCTTGGTAATTCAGCAACACATGGTGAATTTCCTTTGTCTGTAAATGTCTGTTTAATAAGTATTTAATATTCAGGCAAAGAGCTTGAATTCTGTACCTACACTTACCCTTAGAGTCTGAATGACTTATTAGCAAGGTGCAGTGGCACTTGATACCTTTACATCCATTTTTGAAGAATGTTGCAAGCCACTGCTATGAGATTTTCCATTATTTATAACCAGAGTAATATTTCAAAACAGTAAAACAGCCTGTAGCTCGTACTCTTATATGATGCTCCTACTGAAACCTAAAACATATTGCAGAAAAAGAAAATAATTCCAGTTCTTCTTTTGCACCAGAATTACTGACAGTTTTTCAGTATTTCTGCATGCAGTTATAGGGACTGCATAGTTTTTACACCTACCTTTCCTTAAATCCTATCTTGTAAGTATATTAAATTCAGAGATAGACTATACCAACATTTAAATAGGTCTTAAAGCTAGGCCAGACTCACAAGCCTATGTTTTTATGTTCTTTTCTCTTGCCCATTCTTGTCCTTTTTTTTAAATTCCAAATGAAATTAGAGGATGATATTTTCACTGGTTCAAATTAGAACAGTCACAGAGTTATTTAGAATTATGGTGGGGTTTTTTTTTAAATTCTTCACTTTTATTTTAAAAATTATTGCAAATGGCTTTTGCTAGATTTGTGTTTTAGCCATAGGCAGTGGCTTTACAATTTTATGATTGCAATGTATATAGTCCCTGATCACCATCCCTAATACAGTATCTTCACGTCAGCTTGACCCTTCTGAAGTTGTATATCTTCTTTCTTCTTCTTGCTGTTCTCCTCGACTTTTATTACACCATCTTTCTTTCTTACCTCATGCACCTAGGATATAACTGAATCACATACTCATCTTCATTAAAAGAAATAACAAGCAAGACAAACATCATAGCAGTTCCCTTGCTGTTAATTCTTTATGTTGTATAAATCATTATCTGCTTTACATTTCTGGTCCATCAAGGTCAAAACCACTGCTGAAGTAATTAAATATTTCCCATGCTGTGTGCGTATGCCCTTTTGTACAGCTACATCCCACTTTTGGATGCCTATAGGCAGTTTGGTAATGAGGTTTAGGAGGGGAGTACCACATCAGATTTGCTGTGCTAGATCTGTTTGTATTAGAGCTTACATAACACAAATCATCATTAAATGGCTAGTCAATCAGACAATGATACCTTTAGGTATAGACGTGGAAGAATAAAGGCAAATCTAATAATTTATGCTATATTTAACTCTGCAAAGTAGCTCGCCTATGCCCCTTCCAGTTAACTTTAAAATACATGTGAGGTGTTGGCAAAACTTTTGAAGTATGGTAAGAGACTTCATTACATTAAATATTTGTCATATTTATTGCTTTTTTTTCTCATGTAAACTGACTTTGTATGCCTTTTTGGCAATATTTGATTTTGCCAAATTTGTAAAATATTTTTGTAAAATATTGTAATAAAAAAGAATTACTTTTTGAAAGAAAAATACTGTATTATCTGTTATGGTTTATATTTTTTGCAAATATTCAAAATTTGAGTACATTTCTAAAAAAGTAAAACTTCATATACATTCACTTGCTTTTACGAAGACCTTGGTTTCATATGTTTGAAATATATTATAAACACTACCTTTTGTTTTAAACTTTCTGATTAATACTATTCCAAGAGAACCATTCCGTCTCTTTTCTGAAATGTGTATTACATTTTGATAAAATTTTTAATAAGCTTCTAATGAAGCTTCCATTTAGATGAATGCCATTTAGAGTATAGAATAAGGAAAAAAGAAATAAGAACTGAATGTACAATTATACAACTGTAGTTACACATTACAACAAAAGAAATGCATTGAATATGATTTTAGCATCTTAAAAATCTCCCTCATGACAAAAATTGAACAGGAACCTACTTTCTCTTTCACCTATTTCAGTTCAAAGTGAAATTCCAAGGGGCAAGTTGTTTTTTTTGTATCAGGTTACTGTGCAAAGACAAGCCTATTTTTCTCTCAGAAATAACCATGACATAAGCAACCTTAAAACAATTCAAAAAGTAGCAGACAAAAGCTACCTGGTACCCTGTAAGGGAACTGGATAATTTATCATTTCTACTACTGACATCCAACTCCGGAGAAATAGACAGACCAAGGAATGTTTCCACATCTTCTTCTTCAAGTAGCTAAGAACTCTTATAGAGAAAACAGTGCTTATGTGAGAATATACTAGAACAGTCTGGTTCTGATGCCCATATTTGGCCAGATTTTTGATACTGTTGTAGGCACAGAGAACTGTAACATTAAGTATTTGGGTTGCCAAAACAAAATTTCTAATGCAAATATAAGAAAGTGATCAATTTATTTTATTCAACATTTACTCAGTAACCTGAGCAGCTAATACATATTTAGCAAGAAGATACCTTATTGTAAACTGTCAGTTTAATATAGCAAAAGAGCCTAAGGTTAAAATTGGAAAAAACAAAGCTAAAAATATATAAATATTTTTAACCCTGGTAATAGCTAACATCTGGAATGCTACAGGTAGTGCAGAAGAGTGAATGAGTCTACATGGAATAGCCAACTTGTCCCAATACACTGTGCCTCTTTGACTCTCTTTAGTGTATTGGATGGACAGGCTGAGGTCAATAGTATGAGGTTCAATGAGGGCAAGTGCTGGGTCCTGCATTTGGGTCACAACAACCCCCTACAGTGCAACATGCTGGGAGAAGAATGGCAGAAAGCTGAACATGATCCAGCAGTGTGCCCAGGTGGCCAAGAAGGCCAATGGCACCCCAACTTGTATAAAAAATTTTGTGGCCAACAGGACCAGTGAACTGATTGTTCCTCTCTACTCAGCACTGGTGAGGCTGCACCTCAAGTACTGTGTTCAGTTTTGGGGCCCTCACTTCAAAAAAGATATTGAGGTGTTGGAACAAGTCCAGAGAAGGGCAATGAAGCTGGTGAAGGGTGTAGAGGGTAAGTGGAGGACCAGGCCTAAGCACGTTTTGTCTCAAACATTCTGACTGTTACGACAGGAAAGATGTCATACAGATTGGACTCAATGATCTCAGAGATCTTTTCCAACCTAGTTGATTCTGTGGAGGAGAGGATCCCGTGGAGGTGGGGCAGTGCTGTTCTGAGCCAACTTCCTGCTCTGCTTTGAGACTCAGTCATGCTTTGTGTGTGTGCCCCCTCAATTCCTGGAGATGGGATGAAAGGGCTGGCTGTGCATGCATGAACAACAAGCATAAAAAATCTAGTTTGCATAAGTGTCACCAAAAGCTGTGAAATAAACTCTCTAACCAGTTCATTAAGTTAGAAAGTCGACATTACTTTATTCAATGTGTAAGGTACACAGGTATATCTGCATGAAACATGTACATCAGTTGTCAAAAGTTTTGACTACACATTTGGGCAAACAATGGGTTTAATGTTTATTGGCTACAAGTTACATACTTCTCTTACTAATTAGTACTCTAGCTTCTCTTGGTAAATGATTCACTTCTCATATTAATTAGCTAGCATGTTCTTTTGGTTTGGAGGGTTCCTTGGATCGGTGGTCTCTGGGTCAGTGGTCAGGGATCCCACTACCAGAATTACCTTTCACCCACTTGGAGCTGATTTCAGCCCAATTACTGAGTTGGTTTTATTAGTTTCTTCCTTATCTTGGGAGTCCTGCCAGATGTCCTGCTTGCCCATAAATTCTACATTCTTTTTTGTTCATTATCAGTGGTACATTCCCCTAACTTCCTCCCCCAGGTCTGAAAGCCCAACATTTTAATTTGTTTTTCTAACAAATGGACATCACTTAGAGCTTGCTTGTTATCTGCTATCTATTTCACTGATTAAATATCCTCTCTTGTTGATTAAGTTCTAGTATTTTCCCCTACTGCTGCATAGGCTCCTTTTTAAAAAAATATAACTTGTTTAATAACAAGAGGTGTGCACCAGGTTAACTATAAAAGGAAATAGATCAGGCTCTCTTTTTCACTTTCTTTGTCTTGCAACCCCAGCTACAGACCATACACATGGCAGGACCAGCATTGTATCTAAGGACTGGTGATACTCTTTGTTCTCTCTCTCCCTTTTCTGTCTTTATTTCTCTCCTCTTTTGCTTTTCCTGGGAAAAACACAGCTACCATATTCTACCCTATACCCCATACAAAACTTTGTTGTGGGAGTGGGGAGCTTGTAGAAGTGTATTGTGGCTTCTTGGCAAGCATAGTTGGTGATGTGTTGTGGCTTGTGAGCAAGCATCCTTGAGAAGTGGTGTTGTGGGAGTTGAGAAAATATTGAAGTGGGCTGCAAAAAATCTAAGGGCTTGTTAGTCTCCACTTCTGACACAGTGTATTGTAGAATTTAGGGGCTTCTTAGCCAACACAGCTAAATAGTGAACTAGTTGCCAGAGTTAAGGCAAATGTACAGTAAAAGCATGAGAGTTCCCTGACATGTGGTCTGGTGCCTTTGTTCAGCCTGAGGAGAATTTACAACCAACAGCACACTCCCTACTGATGGGTCCTGACAGTAAGTTCCTGTGAGCAGCGGTGGAGGGAGGTGGGATTGTTTAGACTGGAGAAAAGGAGGCTCAGGGGTGACTTTATCATTTTCTATAACCACTTGAAAGGTGGTTGTAGTGAGGTGAGGATTGGTCTCTTGTCCCAAATAAGAAGCAATAGGACAAGAGGAAATGGCCTCAAGTTGTGCTAGGGGAAGTTTGAATTGGATATTAGGAAGAATTTCTTCATGGAAAGGGTTGTTAAGCATTGGAACAGGCAGCCCAAGGAGGTGGTGGAGTCACCCTACCCAGAGGTGTTAAAGAAATGACTGGATGTGGCACTTAATGCCATGGTCTAGTTGACAAGTGGTGATACGTCAAAGGTGGGGCTCAATGATCTTGGAGGTCTTTTCCAACTTAAATGATTCTGTGATTCTGTATTATGTGAAATGAGATTTGACAGAGTTAAATTTTAAGCTGATGATCTTAATTCCTTGATTGACAATCGTGTGTCATGCTTTTAAGTTCTTAGACCGTAGCTGGTTCTCAATGAACTAGCAATGCTATTGGTATGCTGAAAGACAAAAATGAGGACTTGGATGATACTGTGCCCTCTGCATGCAAGCTTCTACAGGGTGTTTCCCTGTAGAGAGGTGTTATTAGACCTTCAGCTACTCCTAGGCAGTGGTAGTTTCAGCTCAGATTGTTTTTTATTCTTTTTTTCCTTCTTTCCCTCATATGCATAATGTAGAATTATATTTCACATATGAACCTTGATACATGCCACCATGCTTTTTTTTCATCTGAAACTGCATTTCTGCAGTCTCTGCACGACCACAGAGGAGATAAAACTAAGAATTTAGCTGCCCATTATCAAAATCTCTCAGACAGAATATAACAGTTGCACCATGAAAACTTTGAGACCCTACAATTTGGTGGGTAGTATGAGAGTGGTTCCACTCCCTAGGATAGTTTTGTATGTTTAGAAGGAGGTTGTTCAAGAGTCTGTGTCCACTGAAGTTAAAGTAGAAGGGCACAATCAAAATACTGATTCTTAAAAAAGTAAGGAAGGGCTGCCAAATGTATTACTGAATCTTATATATAATATTAGGGTCTTATCCTTCATTCTTCAGGTCGCAATTGCAAAAATGTTCAGCTTCTCCTCATTAAGCTGATGCACATTTTCAAGATATGCTGTAAAATGCTTTAGCCTCCAATTTTCTTTATCTGAATCTATCAGGAGAATATAAGCTCCATGCATTATATGATACCATAAATCAACAGAAGTGTTCATGAATAAACAGTATTAACCTCTATAATGGGAAATATTTAGGTATTGAATATGTCTATTTCAGTTTTTCTTGGAAACACTAAGTGAAAAACTAAAGCTTCTCAGAATTCACTATAACCTACAAAGATATTTAAAGAAAGAGACCTTTAGTTATTATGCCAATACTGTTAGGACTAATCTAAGTGTCAGCAATTCCATTGTAACTCTTTGTCTTTCTAGTGACCTAGAACATGACTGTAAAATTATGTCTGTTTCAGAACTTGGAACAAGTCTTTTGAAAGGAAAACACTTAAATGCTCACACTATGTAAAGAAAACTTTTTTTTTTTTTTAATAGATACCTGCTCTTTTAGGAGTTCATACCATTTTAAGTACTTCAACTGAAATGGAAAAGAGCCATGCAGAAGGAATCTCACTTTTGCAAGGAAGTACTTAGAAGGTAGACTTTGCATGTTACTCAATTAAACTTTCTTTCATTGTTGCCATGGCACAATGATTGGTAAAATGACATATTATTGCCCCACGGTGCATATGTACAAATCTAACCAATATTCAGGTGTTAGACCCGAGATTAACTGCTGGTTTTTATATTATCACAGAGGTACCACCAGTGTCACTTATGGGCTCGGCTATGCCCTGCTGTGGGTTCACTGAAGCTGACTGGCACCTATGACCATCATGGGACAGCCACTAGCCTCTCCTCACATAGACCTCCCTTGCAGTCCCCTCTACCAGCACCTGGGAAAGAGCACCCAACACCCCATGTTTAGAGCAGCAGGAATCACATAAATACTCTGTATGAAATATTACAATATTAGAGAAGGACAAAACTCCACTTGAAAACATGTATTGTGGTCTTCATCTGTAAAACCATTATTTCAGTAAACATCAGATGCCCAAAGGGACATGCCCTGAAATATCCCTTTATAATTTTTAAAGGACTTAATATCTTCTTCTGGAAATCACCAGAAGTCATGATTTAGACTGTAGGTCATCAGGACTGCATATGAGAACTGTGATGGATTCAAGTCTAGACAGGACAAAATATCATCAGAAATACAGAAACCATGAGAGATAGTCAAACACAATAAAGCTTCTTCACACATAGGAGAAAATATGTGTAAAACATATATCATCTTGACCTTTCAAACACAGAGCATTCTGTGCACCTCAGCTTTGCAGGACTTAGTAAATCAGCACTGTGGCTGTAGTTTGCTGGGCCCTAGAGGAGCAAGCAGATGCTGAAGGTTGTTTCATCAGGGCCAGTAGGAGCTGCTCTGCTCCTCCTTCCAGCTGTGGGGAGGCTGGCAGCAATGTGGTAGCAGGAATGTGGTAGGTAGCATATGAGGAACTGACCAATTTGCAATGCAGAAAGTTTCAATTGAAGCACACATGGATGATCAACTTCAGGTTTCTTTGCCCAAGAAGAAAACTGCAGAAGATATTTCACTCAATAAATTCCCATAACAGAAAGAGAAATAAACCACTAATTTCAACATCTACAGCAGCCCTGAGTTTGAAAAAGAATACTGTCCAGTCTGGAGCCTAAGGCAAATCTGGACTTCACAGCTGAGGTATGTCTAAAAGGATCCGTGATTGGGTCATATTCTGGACAATAATCAGGAATACTCTGGTACGTATTTTATTAAGATACAATACATACTTTATTAAGATAACAATGGTAAAGTTAATAATGGGAAAGATTCAAGAAGAATGTGATTTCTTTTACTGGAAAATTATGCTCCAAATAATGACCTGAAAGAAAAAAAATACAACTATCTGTTGAAACCAAACTGGGAAAACCTATAGAAAACAGCAGGAGTGGGCAATGTGCATTGAAAAAGTGACAGACTGCATGGCCTTTCCTGGGTTTAACATCTCTACTTCCAGCATTCCTTGGTAGTGTTTTTGCTTTGTTTTCACCATTGCTGTAAACATAAAATCTGCTCCTCATGCAGTATTACCTATAAAGCATAGACATACTACTCTCAGTTTATAAATAGAAGTGAGTCCATAGATTTTTCTAAAGAATTAGAACGTTTGTCTCTATCCTGAAGCATGAACTGAGCTTGATTCTTATACGATGTACAAAAGAAATCAGAGACAGTCTGAACAAGGGCAAGGGAATGTCTGCATAAGAAAAATGTTTGGAAAATTGGAATAGTTACTGGAAATCATGCAACTGGTTTAATACATGTCATATTTTTATAGGTTTCTCAGTATGGAATGTCTATAAAACTACTAATTTACAGGAAGTTGTTGTTACATCTAATTGGTTACTGGATTAGTTTATTTCAAGAAATGTTTCTTGTGTATTTTTGCCTTTTAAAATTACTCCCTGCTAATAAAACAAATGCAATTCTGTCAGTCTTGAAACAATTCCCACAGCACACCACTATGATTAGTTTCACTTTCACACTAAGTCTGCCAATTTTTAAAACAGTCTTTTCATTAATGATACTGCCTACTATGAGCTGCCAAAAACTATTTAACGTAGGATATGAAAAATCTGGCATTACATAGGTACTTAGTGGGAGCCAGTAGTGGAAGATTTTCATATTTCCTCCAATGGATTTGTCTGAAATGAACCCTGTGTATTCTCACAGTGTATTTCTGTTAAAATAAAATTGCTGTGTTTCATTATTTAATTTGCACATTTATGAAGTCAGAATGATACAATCTGCATTCCCTTAATCCTATTTTTATGTGTGATGTTCACATACAAAGAGTAATTTTCTTGATTTCAGTGCTACCACATGAAAATATAATATTTTTTTTATTCTTATTGAGTCTTAGCCAGTATACCTTTTAATCATAAAGAGATTCATATTGTCATTTTCCTAACCTACATGTGCATCCCTGTTTTTTATCCCTTTCACCTTTTCCTGTTGTCTCTGCCAGATTTTTCTGTCTAATTCTATGTTCCTGTCTCTGATGTCAGCTCTGCTCCACACCAGCTTACCTCTTTTGCTGGAAACCTTTTCTGATGACTCAATTCAGCAGTATGACTTATTTGGTTACTTGTGCTCTCTCTTCTTTAAAATTAGATAGTGAGCTTTCCATTTCATGGACCATGTCTTTTTATCTGTTCCATAAAGCTTACATGGCATTTATGGGATCAATGTGAATTAATAATAATAATAATAATAATAAACATTTTATACTCTACTGATAGACATTTAGGTATTTGAACTGTGAAATACTGCCTTTAGTCCAGGCAGATGCCAATGTACAGTTGTGTCAGGCACAGCATGGGGTCAGGTCTCCCTAGGACATGGGGATTGAGGGTATTCCCCTGGGGGCAAAGGGGCTGGATCTGGCGGCTAAGACTGTCCCACTGTCCCCAGCAGAGATAGGACAGACCAGTGGCAGCCAGAGCACCTCCAGCCCTATAGCCCCTAGTCCCAAACCTAATTCACATCTCGTATTTAAAACCCAAACTATATTCAGGAGCAAGCCAAGTTATAAAGAGCAGACAGAACTAGGTACTGAAATAACTGAAATTTAGATTTAAATTTGAAGGTTTTAGTTTGCATTTATCCTTTATTATCCAAAGATATCCTTTTCAGTGAGATAACTACCCTTTTTTTATTTGCCTTAAAATAAATCTGGATTTTATTCTGTCACCTGCGTATTTCTGCCTTTTAGAATTTTACCTTTAAAGGCTCACTTTCATCTGCAACGCTAAATATTCAACATTTTCTTAGGTAATACGTAAACATAAGATATCAGGTGTCAGAGTCTGGGGTAGTTTCTCTTCAGAAGAATTCCAGAGCTCTCTCTCACAGGCAGCACATACACAGGAAGGAAGAAAGATTCTTTTTATTGCGTATGTATCAGTTTCAGTAATCTTAAGACTTAGTCCTTAGTGATGTGTCAGTGGTTGGCTGAGTTTTAAGGCTTGAAGGATAGTTTAGACTGGTTTTATGAACACATTCAGACCATTTTTGTCAAAAAGACAAGATATAACAGCTTCTACCACCTAAAAAAAGCACATCAATGCTTGTTGGTATGAGAATATGTATTAAGTTAAACTGTTTTTTCTGAAGTCTTACTCATCACATTTTGCCAGCAGTGTGCCCAGGTGGCCAAGAAGGCCAATGACATCTTGGCCTGGATCAGGAACAGTGTGGCCAACAGGACCAGGGCAGTGATTCTTTCCCTGTACTCAGCACTGGTGAGGCCACACCTGGAGTGCTGTGTCCAGTTCTGGGCCCCTCAGTTCAGGAAGGATATTGAGGTGCTGGAGCAGGTCCAGAGAAGAGCAACCAGGCTGGTGAAGTGACTTGAGCACAAGTTCTATGAGGAACAGCTTAGGGAGCTGGGATTGTTTAGCCTGGAAAAGAGAAGGCTCAAGGGAGACCTCATCACTCTCTACAACTACCTGAAAAAAGGTTGTAGCCAGGTGGGGGTTGGTCTCTTCTCCCAGGTAACCAGCAGTAGGACAAGAGGGCACGGTCTTAAGCTCTGCCAGGGGAAGTTTAGGTTGGATATTAGGAAGAATTTTTTTATGGAGAGAGTACATTGGAGGTTCGAATGGGCGGCCCAGGGAAGTAGTGGATTCTCTGTCCCTGGAGGTTTTTAAGATGAGATTGGATGTGGCCCTTAGTGCCATGGTCTAGTAACCACGGTGGTGTTGGATCAAGGGTTGCACTTGATGATCTTGAAGGTTTTTTCCAAGCCTGTTGATTCGATGATTCTAAGAATTTTAATATTAAAAGAGTACCTCCATTAAAATATATATATCTATCTATTAAAGTGGCATCATTTTTTATGAGAGGACTGGCCCCGTGGTGTATTTCAAATCATAAGTATTGACTGTAGCCATGAAAATAAGTTTAGTACTTTATTACTTACTGTTACAACAGCTTTGACAATAGAGGAGAAAAAAAAGTTAATTGGAATCTGCTGCATTTTGTTCATCATGTGCATCACTACCCCTACTCACTGAGAGCAATAGCATCTCAGAAGTGTTCTCTAAAAGCACAGTCTATGCAAAATGGTAACACCGTTACAGATATTAATGCAGAACATGAATAGAAATATTATTGATAATAAATAAGTAGAAACCAACTGAATCTTCAGGAGGCTAGATTTACAAGTTTTAGTTTAAAAAGTAGCACACTCCTTAAGGATTTTGTGAACCATATTTTTTTCTGTAGATTGCTGGAAAAATTGAAGTTTTAAGTCCCCAACATTGTTCATGGAAACCCCTTTGACTAGACTAGAATCTCATTCTGTTTTCCTCCTTCAGGCAGAGATGGTATTTTATTTTACAACCTTCAAATATCATTAGGTGTGAAAAATACTGTTGTTACCCCAAACTGGTGTGTTTTTGCCTCCCACCTGCACTCAAAACTGAGCCAGCAGATGTCACCCATGTTGGAAGAGGCATTCCCAGGAAGGCATGGACTTACCTCTGAAGAAACCCCCACACAATGTGCATGTAGGATCAGCATTTGTGATGCAAACAAATGCACCAATCTCTAGCTTCCAAAAGGTAGATTTCCAGATATTGTGCTGTAACCCATCAGGCAGCTAAAAAACACAGAGCCACTCACTCACTCCCTCCTGCAGTAGAATGAGGGAGACAACTGGGAAAAAATGTCAAATTTGTGGATTGCGATACAAACATTTTAATTGAACAGAAAAAGAAGGGGGATGGAATAACAATAACAACAATAATAATAGAATATACAAAACAAGTGCTGCCCAAATGCAATTGCTCACCATCCAGTGACTGATGCACAGCCACTTTCCTAGCAGTGGTTCCTGGCCAGCTTTCCCTACAGTTTATACACGTGGTATAGAATATGCCTTTGGCCAATAAGAGTCAGTAGTCCTGACTGTGCCCTCTCCAAGCTTCTTGTGCTCCCGAAGTCTCCTCACCAGTGGAGTGGTGTGAGAAGCTGGAAAGACTTTGACAGTGTAAGCACTGCTTAGCAACAACTAAAACATCACTGTGTTACCAACATTATTCTCAGTCTAAGTCCAAAGCACAGAACTATACTAGCTACTATAAAGAAAATTAACTCTATTCCACTAATTACAGAATGATCTGATCTTTAGAGATGCCTGTCTATTCCTGATCAATATGAAGCGAACCTGGATTATCGTATTTGACTAAAATTATATGAAATTACTCCAGCTTTCACAGACTATCCAGTAAATATTGTCTAGCTCCTACATAGACAGTACAGCATTCTGACTAACTTCATATTAAGTACTCCTATACATCTCTTTGTAAGAGGATGATTTTTCCATTGTAGTGATTATTCCATTAAAGCAGTTATTGAATAACAAAGGGAATAGGATCAATAGCAATAAATGAAGACTCTAAATTACTTATTTCCAGATTTTTGGCTTTTAAAATATTTTCCTTGCATCTTGAACTTTGCTTATGTTAGGATGTTTGATAAAAACTCTTCTATAAATTCACACAGGAGCTAAGAAGCCCTAATAGTACTCTGACAGACTATTACCAGGCCCACAACAGGAGCCTTAAGTTCATCACGGGCTTTTCTTCACAAGTCAAGAGTAGCAGAGAGGCACTATGGCAGAAAGGACTCTGACTCAAGGACTCGGAGAAAGGGACACCCTGTTTGGATACCTTGCAGACGAGTCCCAGGACTACCTCAGCCCCAGTGACTGGGTACAAAATCCATCACAGTAAGTCAATGCCAAACACATTGTAGGATGCAGGGGAAAAGCATTTTGGAAGAGTGTTATTATAGGAATGTTTAGGGAGGGAACCAAAGATGGGGAAAAATATATAATCAGATGATTTGGGGGGGGGGGGGGGAGAACAAGTGTGGGAAGAGAGAGAGAGGATAAGGGAGAAAAAGGTCCAGACATATATAAAGAATTCGGTGGTCAATACACTTGTCTGATCATACCTGATATGCACCATCTGTCCCATCTTGAATTATCTTCTAACTCCTTTCTTGCTGAGGGACTCTCTATTCTAGGTGCGTGTGTGTATAAGGGGGCATGAGTGTTACAACTGGAGTCAGGCCATGGGTCAGAGGGTCTGTGTACTTGCTGTGCCAGCAGCTGGAGAGAATGAAGAGAGTGGATGTAAGTGGCAACAGTTGGAGTGGTTCACTAGGTCATAGGGGCCCCTGTGTCTATGGTGTCAGAAACTGAAGCAAGAGAGGTCTGGGTGCCAGCAGCTGGGTTAGGAGGGGTACAAATTGTGCATGTCTCTATGTGTTCTCACTAGTAGGTCTCCATCTGCTCAACAGGAGAGAGAAGAAGTATGAGGTCATTGATGTTGTGAGTGTTTGTGCAAATAGTCTGTGTGTCTCTGCAAATACTCTGTGTGTCTCTTCATTATCTGTGTGGCCAGCCTTGTGTATAGGTATGGATGTGGTATGTCCATGTGCTCTGTTGCGTATGCCTTCTGGGAATGCATCTTCAGCCTTGCCACTTATTGAACCAGGAGTGATGGAAAGGAGGCAACTGACACCTCTCTTGGGCTGTTGTATCTGGCCCAATATTTTTTTTCTTAAGAACACTACATAATTAATTCGGGTTTAGATAGCAGAAGATGGGTATGCAATTAGGAAAGCCCATTTTTATCCATGAATCAGCATTTTCATGGATCTGCACAGGACAGGATATGGTTCAGTAAATAGTTTGTTATATAAACTGAAGAGTGCAATGATTGAGGAACACCTTCAGGAGCAACATGACAAACATAGGGAGCATTAACAGTCATTCAGAAAACTGTGATTTAACTCCTTATTTGGAAGAGACAAACTAGATTAAAACATTAATATGTTTGTACAGCAGACTAGTTTAATTCAAATAACTTAGGATGAATTTCATTGCTGAATTCTAAATGGCATGAAATTAACCAGAAAACATTTAGAAACAGAGTAAATTAAAAAAAAAAAAAATAAGAGTGTACTGTGTTTTTCCCTTTACTACTATTTTTCACAGAATCCTAGATATTTGCACAGCATGGAATCATAGAATCAAAGAATCGTAAAACCGTTTGAGTTTAAAGAGACCTTAAAGATTGTGTAATTCTAACCCCTCTGGCATGGACCAAGACACCTTTCAATAGACCAGGCTGCTCAGGGCTCCATACAATCTGGCTTTAAACACTTCCAGGGATGTGACATCCACAATTCTCTGGGCAACCTGTTCCAGTGCCTCATCACCCTCACAGTAAAGAATTTCTTCCTAATACCTCATCTAAACCTACTCTCTCTCAGTTTGAAGCCATTCCCTTCTTGTCCTGTCCCTAGATGCTCTTGTAAAAAATACCTCTTCATCTGCCAGGCATAAAGGGACCTGGGAGTTTGGATCAACAGGAAGCTGAACATGAGCCAGCAGTGTGCCCAGGTGGCCAAGAAGGCCAAT
>JAWWLV010000088.1:136703464-136756226 GCA_035041135.1 Platyrinchus mystaceus
TGGATCAAGGGTTGGACTTGATGATCTTGGAGGTCTCTTCCAACCCAGTTAATTCTATGATTCTATGATTCTATGATCTTTCGTGTAGGCTCCCTTCAGGTGCTGGAAGACTGCAATTGTGTCTCCCCTAAGCCTTTTCTTTTTCAGGCTGGGCAAACTCAAGAATGGTTTGTGTTGGAATGGACCTTAAAGATCATGCCATGGGAACTTATAGTTCCAATCCCCCTGCCTTGGTCAGGGACATGTTCCACTAGAGCATGATTCACAAAACTCCCTCCTGCCTGGCCTTTGATAAATTACAGGGATGGGGCACCCACAGCTTCTGTGGGCACCCTGTGTCAGTGTCTCTCTACCTTCACAGCACCAGCTCTGTTAGCTCTGACCATGTTATGACCTTCAGTATTCAAGAAAACTGGTGAGTGAAGCATTGGCTGAGTGAGCAATATTTGGTCCTCTACTTCTATGACAGTAGGTAGACATGATGGGCAGTATATTACCTTGAAAAGAGATTTCATTATTCTGCACAGTGTGATAGGAACATAACTGTGTTTCAATGTTACTTTGAATGCCCAAGCTGGATTCCAGCTACAGTGAAAAATTCAAGTATCTAGTGATTTATAACTCGGGTGTACTTCCATAAAGAAATCTCTTGTTTCTCAGGACACTCAATTTTATGCAGTCCACTTCTGCAGTAATGTTTAATTTTTTATATTAAGCTTCTCAGTTTATTGTCATTGGTAATTACCTCTAGACAAGAAGATAAACATTATCTTCATAAATTTAAGTGGCCACCAGCAACTATTATGCCTTTTTCAAAACTATATTCTCTGATGGATACTTTCCCCATAATATTGACCTGTAACCTATTTCAATGGTCCATAAATTTACAATTTATATCTTTTACATTATTTTGGAAGAGGAAAACAAGATTTAATAAATTTCAGTGATAGAGCTCTTATTAAAACATAGTTTTGCCCCAAAATTAATTCTTTGAATGTGTTTTAATATATTTCCAAGTTGTATTGGATTCTGACATCTCAAAATGTTACATCGATTAAAGATTGATAATCAGTCAGCCCACCTACTTCAGAATGAGTGATAGATTCATAGATGTTCATCAGGCATTTTCTATAAACATTTTGGCAGTCGAATAATAATAGGAGCCTTTGCAATTTTACAGTAAAAAGGGACTCACGTCATATATATTATTTTTTTCCAATTACTATAGCGGAACATTGTATCATCCAGAGGAAAACAAACATCACTCCCACAGTGAATAAGACTGAAAAGCTTTCAATATATTTACTGAATATTTGAAAACAACAGACACAAACATTGTTAATCTCTCAATTGGCTTGTGATTTTGGACAGCTTAAGGTGTTCTAACTATTTAAAGGAGAACTCATTTGCCAGGTGAGCTCGCTAAGCCTTCAGAGTTGCAAACCAGTCTACCATGCTTCTGAGAGATTAAATGCCCACTTGATGTTAATGTACTCATTGGTTTTACTTTACACTGGAGACTGAATTATTGAAAAAGTTCACTTTCCAGAAAAGTTTCAGAGAATGAACATAAAAATAATGAAGGGGAAGATGCTTCATGGTATTGTGGTTGTTGCATTTTTTTTTAATTTACTTTTATTGATTCAGAAATTGTAAAACATAAACATAAACCAGTGCAGATCTGCATAAAGAGCTGACCATATGCTACAATTGCTCAGTCAGTGATAACATGTAATAATCACAATTAAAAAAGTTAGAAAACTGAAGTAATAGAAAATACTACATCACTCGAGGCAGTGTGAATTTCTCACACACATATGTAAAACCAAAATCACACACTTTTTTTTTTAAATTGTAGTGAGTTTAAAACATAATAAAACCACAAAATCCAATCAGTTATATGAGACCAAGTCGAACAGTTCTATCACACTGTATTCAGGTATACAGGGGGGTTTTGGGGGGAACAAGGAAAGAGATTTTCTAGGAAAAACTTAGAGGTCTTGATTATAGCAGTTTTGTACCTTTACAAATTTTTATCTGAAGGGTAAAAAAAGAAATAAATCATAACACCAATATAAAATAGAAAACTTAGGACATTAAACTCTGTATTGTGCCCACCTGATAAGCATAAGTAATTTCTAGGCATCTACACTACAAAAAGACAGTTTTGTACCTGTTACATCTTTTTTCTAGACATTTTTTGTATTGAAGTCTGAATTTATTCCATGGCTTATTCAAGTCTACCTTTAAAAAAATCACTTTTCTCCTATACATTAATTCCTGCATAGTACTTTAATTCTGGACTTCTGTGACTTTTTTTTTTTTCCAAATTATTAACTTTTTCAAAAATGTGGGTAGTATTAGTCAGTAATTTTCTTTCTAAGATTATATACAGTTTTATGAAAGCATTCGTACTCTCCTTTCTCCCTGTGATATTGATACCAAGTTTCACTAACTACTTACTGTAATTGCATGGTAAGTCACAGACACCAAGTATCATCAGCTTTTGAAGAGTTACTCTGGGTTTAATTTATAACAGCAATATTCTCTGGAATTCTTTTAAGCATACAATACAGTTTATCTAATAGAAAAAAACCCATGGTACATACACAGCTCTGGAAACTTTCTACTGAACCTATGGGAAAGGTGTCCTTCTTATCCCTCTAAAGATTTAAAGAAAGAAGTTTTCATTTGCCATAAATAACCTAGGTAGCATAAAATATAAATCTACTAGCTGCTTTCCTCTCTCAGCAAAACAATCAGTTACTGGGCAGAAAATATTTTACTTTCTTATCACTTGTCACACAATTAGAAAATCACAGAATGGTTGGGTTTGGCAGGGACCTCTGGAGATCATTTAGTCCAACCCTCCTGTCAAAGCAGGGTCCTCTAGAGCAGGTTGCAGAGGATTGTGCCCAGGCAGGTTCTGAGTATCTCCAGCGAAGGAGACACTATAACCTCTCTGGACAGTCTGTCCTGGTCTTTTGTTACCCTCAAAGAAAACAAGTTTTCCCTCACATTCAGATGGAATTTCCTCTGTTTCAGTTTGTGCCTGCTGTCCCTTATCCTGCCGCTGGGCACCACTGAAAAGAGGCCCCATCATCTTGATACCCACCATTAAGATATTTGTATACATTGATAAGATCCCTTCAAAATAATCTGTTCTCCACATTAAACAGGCCACGCTCCCTCAGCCTTTCCTCTTTGCGTCCCTGCATGCTCTGACAGTGTTTTTATATTCCTTCCAAGTTGCCTGTCTCTTTTTTCTCATTTCATACACTTTCTTCTTCTGTTTCAGTTTTTCCAGAAGCTCTTTGCTTATCCATACAGATCTCCTTCCCTTTTTTCTTAGTTTCTTGGAGGAAATGATGCTTGAATATTAAACAGCTTTCTTGGACTCTCTTTACTTCTAGAGGCTGAACCCATGGGATTCCTCCAAATACGTCTCTGAGGAGGCCAAAGTTACTTCTCCTGAAGTCCAGGATGGTAATCCTACTTTTTGCCCTGCTTCCTCTATGCAGGATCTTAAACTCCACCATCTCATGGTCAAGAAACCAAGGCTGTCCCCCAGCCTTCATATCCTGAACCAGTCCTTCTTTGTTTGTTAGTACAAGGTCGAACAGAACACTTCCCTTTGTTGGCTCCTTCACCACCTGTGTCAATACTCACAGGAACCTCTTGGACTGTGTGTGCCCAGCCACACTGTGTTTCCAGCAGATATCGGGGTGGTTGAAGTGCTCTATGAGAACCAGAGCCTGTGATCATGAGGCTACATCCAGATGTCTGTAAAAGGCCTCATCAACTTCTTCCTGATCAGATGGCCTGTAGTAAACACCCACACCAGTGTTGCCTATGTTAGCCTTCATTCAGTCAGGCCTAGCAAATTAAACTTCCCAGTCAATCATCTTCAGTCTGTATCAAATTTATTTTTATTTAAATATAAATTATCTAGTATTCAGAATACCTCCTCAAGTTTAGTGTACCTATAGTTTTATATATGTTCTACTACTTACAAAAATATACCTGTCAATCACTACCCAGGGTTTATCAACTTTACTTGGACTACTTAGCTAACAAATAAATTCTCTGTTATTTCAGAAAATGTTTGACACTTACTTATTTTTGCCATCATGCTTAAAAATTGGCATAAAGATGATTAGAAATGCTGTGGCTCATTTGTGGATCAAGCCATTGAATCACAGAATCAATTAGTTTGGAAAAGACCTCTGAGATCATCGAGTCCAACCTACAACTGAACATCACCATGTAACTAGACCATGGCACTAAGTGCCACATCCAGTCTTTCTTTAAACACGTACAGGGATGGTGACTCCATCAATTACTCATTGAGTAATGACTATCTCTCCAGTGTCACATTTTCTCATAGCTATTCAATTATGTTACAGAAGGTGGATCATCTTCCCAAGCAGTCTAGAGTAACCTGCACCACTGTAGTTAGGTCAGGCTTCTTTTGGACAGTAGATGTGACTTTTATTTCATCAGGGAGTTGTTGGCACCTGAATCCAGGTCTTGGGTGAGCATTCAGATAATGGATAGAAGGGCAAATAGTGCCAATTTTGCCATCTGTGTGTTGCAAAATAAGGTCTTCTGCACCTAGTTCCAAAAAGGCATAAAACAAAATGAGCGAAGCTATATTTCTGTAGCATAAACTCTGTGGAGTTAGCATGTATAATCCAGGTAATGGATTTCACTTAGGAGGGAAATATCTGAGGTGCAGCAAAATGCAAAGAGCATTTATGTCTCTTTCCAGAATCCAGAAGACTTTGTCGTGGTTAGCTCTGACTTGTAACCCTATACTAGAAATGGCGGTGAAGCTAGAATATGAGAGGTCATTCCTCACTAGTTTAGTGTGCTTGCAATTGGAAATTATGCTGTTTAGGGTTGACCCTGTCTGGATGCCAGGTACCCACCAAAGCTACTCTATCACTCCTCTCCTCATCTGGCTGGGGGAGAGAAGATGTAATAAAAGGTTTATGGGTCCATATAAGGGCAGAGAGAGATCATTCAGCAATTTCTGTCACAAGAACACCAGACTTGATTTGGGGAAATTAATTTAATTTATTGTCACACAAAATCAGAGCAAGATAAAGAGAAAAATACCCAAATCATAAAACATCTTCCCCTAACCTCTCCTTCTTCCTGGGCTTAATTTCAAATTCCCTACATCCTTTTGGCCCAGTAGCACATGGGGACTGGAAATGGGGTTGAAGTCAGTTCATCATGTATTGTCTCTGCTGCTCCTTTCTCTTCAGGGAGAGACCTCCTTACACTCTTTCCCTGCTCCAGTGTAGGGTCCTGTATCCAGGCTTAATTAAATATTGCTGTTTTGGTCTGTGTTTGGCCCAGACACCTGTGGAAGTTTGTACTTTCCCTGCCAAGTTCACTGATAAATGGGAGCCTTGGCCTTGGGGAGAGAGCTTCTTGTATAAACTGTTTTAATTGGTGTTCTGTGATTGGCTCATTGTCCGTGAAGGTCATTTAGAGGAGAAATTGAAGATGAAGAGGATGAAGTAAACCCCCAGACCCAAAGAGATAAGACCCCCTGGGTCGGACTACGCATGCGATAAGGGACTCCCCAAGTTCTCACGCATGCGCTCAAGGGCTACTCTTGCATAACCGGGGGGAGGGACCGAAAGCCTCCAGCTGGGCGGTGCTGGCCACACCTGCTCAGCTGGATGTCATTAGCTAATTGGATAAAAAGCAGATAGTCAATTACTCGAGGGCCTCAAGCTTCACATGAAGGACAACTTTGCCTTTGGCGGTGACGCCCGCCCACTTGTGAGCCTGCTGACACCCCAAGGAGCTGCCTCTGCTATGGGTAATTTCCATCATTTTGGGGTCGGTAAGACAACTTCGTAAAAGCACCTGCGGGGTGGGGGCCTTTACTGAGGGCTTATTTTTCTCCTCTCCTTTTTTTATGTCTCTCAATTCCTAGTCATTGTTGGCCACTTCTTTGTAATAAATATTGGTTTCTTTGAGCTTTCAACAGTGTATTGGCTTTCCTTTTCGCCAACCCCGGACCCCTCCCTGATACAGGTCCCTTCTTTGGGAAACAGTCTTCCACAAACTGCTCCAACGTTAGTCCTTGCCATGGGCTGCAGTTCTTCACAAACTGCTCCAGCGTGGGTCCTTGCCATTGGCTGCAGTCCAAGCTGCTCCAGTGTGGTTCCCCTACAAGTCCCCCACAGGTTCCACCACAAGTCCTGCCAGGAACCTGCTGCAGTGTGGGCTCCTCTCTCCATGGGTTCACAGGTCCTACCAGGAGCCTCAGAGGGTCACAGCCTCCTTCAGACTCATCCATCTGCTCCAGTGTGGTGTCATCCATGGGTATCTGCTCTAATCTTAACCTCCAAGACCATAGTCTTCCCAATGCGCTGCAGGGGAATCTCTGTTCTGACACTTGGAGCACCTCCTCCCCTTCTTCACTGGTATTGGTGTCTGCAGAGTTGCTTCCTTCACATGTTCTCATGCCTCTCTCTGGCTGCAAGTGCTTTTCTGCAGGTTTGTTTTAGTTTAGGTTTTCTGTTTGTTTGTTTCCCCCTTTCTTAAATACATTATTCCAGAGGTGTTACCACTGTGGCTGATTGGCTAAGCCTTGGCCAGTGGCCAGTGTTTCGTGGAGCCAGCTGGTGTTGGCTCTGCTGGATGCCGGGAAGGCTTCCAGCAGTTTCTCACAGAAGTTGCCCCTTTAGTCTCCCTGCTACCTAAACTTTACCATGCATACCAGTACTTATGTTAACTTTTTCTAAGTTAGTCATTGTCATAATTTGATTAGCTTTTGATATCATCCTTCAATGAAATTGTGAAATAGTTCAGGTTTTTCTTTCTTTCTTTTTCCCCACCAAGTAGAATAAATTGATAATTGAATCAAAAAGTAAAGAATCGATTTCAACTGGGCTTGATTTAATTTTACAGAGGGCATATTTAATGAGCTTGCAAAGGCCATATGATACTGCAGGTTTTGGCTTTGGATGAGAACATTTCTACTAGAAATATCATTTTAATCAGGAAAAAAAGCAAAAATTTATCAGAAGAACAGAAAATGGGAAGTTATAAAGTGATAAGTGAACATTTTGATCTACTGTGAAAAAACTTTCTGAATTTCTGTAAAATAGACTGTATTGATCTAAAGGACTTGAACAAAAAAACACCTTTGTGTATAGTAATTTAGTTTTCAAGTTCACTATTTTATAGAATGAATGGTTCTATACTAATCTGACAACTGTATCAATCTACCAAATGATGGACAATCACCTAGATTCAGGAATTTTTTACAGTTTTACAGCACCCAAGCATAGATAAGAAAGGACCACGGCTATATATAATAGAACACATAAACCTAACTCAGGTGAAAAAGGCCAGAAAAGAATTCAGAACTGACTTTTATTTTCTCCCAGTGGAATAAACACTGTAGCAGGATCAAGAATCAACAGTCACACAGTTTATACACAGTTATACAAGATTTGCAAGCAAGACATTCAGTACAGATTGTGAGGAAGCAAGAGATAAATGCTTATCAGTCAGTCATTTGCAATGAATAGGAATCTACACCAAAATGTCTGTTTTCTGCTTGTTTCTTTGTGTTTTTCTTCATGTATCACTTTTGATTACCTTTTGAAGCCCAGGAATGAAGTATGATAGAAGTCAGTTGAGCTTATTTTATTTAATAATGCATTAATAAGATATAGGAAGGGAGTAAGGCATGCATTACTTTAGGAACCTATTCCAAGAATATAAAGTTCCATGCAAAAATAACAAAAAAAAAAAATTAATTTTACACACTAAATCAGTCCATTTGTCACCAAACTCCCCAGTATTGCAAGTACATGTATGTATATGTACATATGTATTTATCTATATGGCAGTTAAAAAATTAGAAGTCATTTGGATGGGAATGACTGAAAAATCAGTCCAGTTTGTAACTAAATGTTATTGAATTAATTCCTTAGCAGCACACTTTGTTAGTTCATAGTTTTCACTTCTATTGAATGCCATCACCATAGGTACAAAAGTATTATTCTTTTGGAATCATATCTTATTTTAGCTATGATAGTGAAACATCCCCCAGCTGATGCCATTCATTGAAAATTGATGACTGTGGTCCTGGTCACCAGTCAAGGTGGTCATGTGTGGCAGCTCTCTGATGAGAAAAATCAGAACTGAAGCAGCAGTCTTTCTTCCTAACAGTTGGTGGTTGGTTTTATGCCATTTTCCTCTTTCCTAATGATTGCTTTGATATTTTTTTCTTTTTTTCTTTTTTTTTTTTGAGATTTGTTTTTGTGTTGTTTTTGGTTTTGTTTTTGTCTGGACAGTCATTCATTTTATTCTATTAGATAGAACATCTATCTGATTCTATGAATCTATGATAAATACATTTTAAAAGAAAAAAATTACCCTGAAATGAAAATTTACTAAATTTCATTTTATTAAGTTTGAAGTAGATAATAAAAAAGTTTTTATTATAAACATGATTGTGTATATGTATGTACATATATTTGTCTATGTGTATTTCATTATGTACATTATCTTGGTCTACAGAGTGTTCCAACCGCCATGACGTGACCTTTACCAGTAAAGTTCTACTGGAGACTTTATCTTTTATTCCAATATAAACCATTGCTCAAAAAGAAATAGTTTTAGATGTACTTTTGGAAGTACTTCTTTTATCTGCATTAGCTGGAAATGGAAACACTTTTCCAGATACTGTCTTTGACTGTAGTTTTTCTTTCTACTTTGAAGCCTTGTGAGAGAGAAAGACTGAATACCTCTAAGCTTATAAAGGCAACAAGGACCAAAGACTAGAAGAGGAGATCAAAGAACTTCATTATATTTTTCTGATCAATACAGTTGTTATTAGAGATAATACTTCTTCCAAAGATTTCAAAAGAACAGTGAAAAAGAAGTTTATAAATTTTATTTTAGAGAAACATCTGCTTTATATGTAGGTCTGAGACAATTAAAAAAATTCTCAAAATATTTATTCTGCAACTTTATGAATGTTTCTTTCATTGAAAAAGAAACAATGATGATGTGCAAAGGTGTGAATAAACTTTGAAACTTTTTCACAAGTAAATGAAAAACATTATCAAATGTGAATGGAGAGTTTCCATACCAATTTTACAGAATTGGTGGAGATGCTTACAAGCATCTCAAGCTCAGAGCATCAATCCTAGGAAGAGTTTTAAAAATACTAGGAAGAGTTTTAAAAATACTAGGAAGAGTTTTAAAAATAAGCTTATTTCGAATTCATGACAGGAAGTCTGATTTAAAATATTTTTCTATCTTACTTCCATTTTCCACTTATAAAAGAAGTCCATCAGATATTTTGATTTGCAAATGCAAGTGCTCCACAGATAAGATGTTGACCTGTGTTCACTGTGCTCTAATTCCACACGTTATTACCTGTCACACACCACAATCTGCCCTTTACCTGAGCCAAAGTCATGTATTATAATGAGCTGAATTCCCAGTGCTATCTGTGGAGAAGTACAGGGACAAAAGATGCATTGATTTCAGTAACCTTTCTTTAAAGAGAAAGGCAACTTTTGTATTTCCAGTGAATTACTTTCATCTATCTATTCACATGTATTTCTAAGACTTTACTGTGATAGTAGATAAAAACTTCAGAAAATAGCTACAGAGTAGCATTTGGACAGTCCCTGAATCAGAATGGATTTTGGAATACTAGGTACACCATGTAAAAACATTCCAGCCTTTAGGCTGGAGAGGTAAGAAAGAGAGGTTTTTTCAGTCTGATCTGTGTTAGCATAGAAGTTACTATAATAATAATCAATCTAAATCATGTTCTTTGGAGGTCTAGTACTGTAACTCACCTAGCAAATGCAAGAGTATGACAAAGATTTTCACAAATATTTCGTTATTTGATTTTTGTGTGTTTTTGAGATATTGCAAGAATTTTTTTTTTTTTTTTGGGGGGGAATCACTAATTGATACATGCCAACTCAGAGAATCAAGCTCTATTCAAATGTTCAAATTTATTCTTTATGAAAATTTCAATTGATATTATCATAAGAATTATTACAATTAATTTGGAAGGTTTATTTTATCTTCAGTGAACTTCTGAAACAGTTGTCTACAAACTTCCTGTTCATTTGACTTACTTTTTGTTGAACTTCTCTACATCTTTTTTTTTTTTTTTTTTTCCCCAGGAGGCCATTCTTTTCCTCTCACTTATTTTTTCCTATTGACAGTCAAACTCGAGTTGTATCCCTGATTCCTGACAGTGGTTTCTTTGAGAAATCCTATAAACTTTTGGTTAAAAAAATGGGATTTGTGCTCCCAAATTCATCAGGCATCAGTTGCTAGGTATCAAAGAATTTGGACATAAGACTAAAATCTGCTTAATTGCTACATTTCTGTAACTTTATTTGCTGGAAAGTAGATCTTGTCTAGAAGGGTTATATGTGCTACTTCTGCTCAGACCTTAGAAAAACACAAATGCACCTGCATGTATATATATATGTGTGCATGTATGTGTGCATATATAAAAACATATGCTAGGAAGTGGATAACACAGGGGAATTTATTTGGCTTCCAGCTATCATGAACATCACCAACTATGTAAAGCTTTATTAATATCCATGTTTCAAGATATTTCTCTTCTCTGTAACATAAGTGCACATAGTAAACTGTGAATGTCACAGACTCTTTTCTCTCATGTAGCCTATTTTGTATTATCATTTAGGTTTTCTGTTGATCAGTTAGAATGAAACGAAGTTCAAACATTTCTATAGAAAAGAAATTATTTTGATTTCCATTAGGCAGAGAAAATATTGATCAAACTATATTACAACCAAATTACCTATTCTGAGTTTGGACCTACTAGATTGAAGAAGGATGGAGAGGTGGGTAAAGATGAAAGTAGATGCTTCTGTGGCATTTTCAGAGATAGATTCATGAATGTTTCTCCCTGTGCTGGCAATCTAACATGCTTTTTTTAGTTTTTACTTTATTTTTTTTTTTTTTATTTGCAGGTAACAAACTATTGATTTCTGGAAGTCATGAGAAAATGGATGTTCTATGCCTTCAAGAGCTGCTGAGGTAGACACCAAGATGCAGACAGAATCAGAATTTAAGATCTATCTCTGTCTACAGAGCTTCCTTATATAGATGTTAGGGTATGAATATATTGATATAGTCATAAAAATCCAGGAAGGTTTAGAAAGAGGGTTTATAGGTTGACTAAGTTACTGGAAATGTAGTGTAGAGAGTGCCATAAATTACATATACATTATTTTACTGTGGAAGTAAATAATACTTTCATCTCATGGGAATGGTTACTTAGAGATAGATAAATGTGAGTAGGATTTTGGCATAATAAAGACTGGTTGGCCTCCTTGAGGAGGGTACACACAATGATATCAGGAAATTGTCTTACGTGGAATCCTTCTGTGAAGGATAAAAGGAACAGAAAGTGAAGCTCCTATAAATTGAGGGTTTATATACATACTTTTGAGACTTTAACCAAAGTTATTAATCAACCCTTGTTATGAAAGTTATTTTTGCCATGTGAATAGTTTTTCCACTGAGACACCATAAACATAAAGAATCGAAAAATATTTACAACAACTTCAAATTTTAAAGCCAAAGCAAAAATTCTGCTAATAGGCAGAGTGGATACTGTAAGGATAAGTATCTACTATATTCTTCTGGAATCAGCACTGAATTATCATTACAGGAAAAAATATGTTCATAAATCTCTGCTTTATTCTCTGATTCTGAAAGACTTGCTTCTGCATTTAAAAATATAGCTTCTGCCTATACAGAACATATTGACCCTTTGAAGATGAAGACTTGAACACGAAGAAAAGCTTCTATGAGGAATTACCATCTAATTTGAAATGTGCCCTTTGAACACAGAAGATAGGAAGGAAAGAAAGCAGACGACAGTGACTGTAGTACTAGTATTTAGTTACACTGATTATCTATGTGCAAAAATTAATTGTTTTGAATAATTTAAAAACATTTTTCACATTTACAAATAATTAAAATTATAAGCCCAACTCAGCTGGTTTTATTATTAAAAGTTGATAGCTTTTACGTGTGTATTGCAGTGAAAGGAGCACAGGTAAAGATGTGAGAATTCTTGACACAGGCAAACCTAGTCCTGGCAGGTATCAGAGTCTGCTTGGGAAATTAAAAAAAGCCATCAGAAATGTGCGATAACAAAGAGCATCGACTGAAATACAACTTCTGACTAAAGCTTGCATTTATAAATTGTTGACTTACCTGCTGTAAGTGTTTGCCACTTTTTGCAACTGAGGAAGACAGAAGGTTGGCACACAATATCTCCTGCTTATGTCCTTTCAGGTGGGCACGCCATCTCCAAGTCATCACAGCTTTAGTAATTTTTCTGAGTAGCAGCAAAATCTGTTAAGGCCCCATAGCTTGGCAAGAAGATCTTCCATCGTTTCAGACATTGTTTTCAGCACTGTGCCAGGTCTCTTCTTCACCTAACCGCATTCTGCAGTCTCCAGACCTTTCTCAGTTCTTGATAGTGTTCCAAGGTAAGTACATGCCTTCCCCCCAATTTTCATGTACCTTTTCAAGAGGTATGAACTTGTATAAATACAGCCTTATACAGTGATAAACCAGATATCCAAAACAATTCTGCAACATTTAAGATTGAATTTAATTTTTAATATATTTGAAGTCCTACTGTTGCAGGACTTAATCTTGAGTGTGCAGGTTTATGAAGAGAACACCTGGCTACTTAGACATGCTCCTGTCATGGATTTATAGACTTTACTCCTATCATATAAAATTGCCATTATTTCCCTCAATGGTCTTTGACATACCTTTACATTTTGTTTACTTCAACTTAATAGTGAACTTTAAAAAAATCCATCATGAAAAAAACATGAAATTTGGCATTGTGAAAGTTCTGGTTATAAAAATAATAGTGATGATACTATCATAAGAAAGGTCAAAACTATTAGGTAAGTATTACAAGGCTATGTTCTGAATCAGAAAATAATTAATATTTTAGTATTCTGGACATTTCTCATTCACTTGGCTTGTGATATATATAATGATTTTTTTTTCTCCTTACATTTAAAAGTGATGTTAAATATTGACAATGGCCTATATCCAAAGGCAAGAAAGTAAAGAGCTGCATCTGATAAATGCAAACTTCAGGTGAAATCCACAGAGACTAATTCGACATTTTCATCTGAGTAATGCTCCAAGAAAGTCAGGGTTAGACCTCTGTGCTCCCCACACAATCATTTAGAAACATCCGTCGCTTCCAAAGTGCAACCCAAAAAGATGAATATACTGTGAAAGGGCTGACCCAGCATTAATCAATAGGAAAGGCCAAGTGCAGGGCTATCTATATCAATACTGTTGAATCCAATTTTGGAACTTAAAGGTTGGCTTCCTTGAAAGTTTATGGTGTTTTCAGGATGAATATGCTCATCCCCTTGGAACATACTGCTGAAGTAATTCTCTGCAAGTGTATATATTGAGCAGAATTTAAGTATGGTTTCCAGGAGGTATCACTTTTGTAGTACTCAAATGTCATTTAATGAAGACTAGTTATAAGCCTGTCTCATTTTAAAAGGAACCAAGCAATTTTTCTAGAGTGTTCCCTAAATAATAGCTTATCAAGTAAGCATTGAGAGTTCATTTATCAAGGAAAGAGAAGAGAAATATCTAGTTAGAGGCTGAAATCTGTTAAAAGAAAAAATAAAAAAAGGACAGACCGGAGCTCTGCTGCTAAGTTTCTTTCTTCATTTGTATTTTTTTTTTTTATTTGGTCAAGGTTTTATTGGGAAACATGAGACTGTCTGAGGAAAGAGAAATGCTGGTATAAATCATTTTGGGTAGAAAAGGTCAAGAGACCAGACCTCTCCATTTTCTGGGTGATTACTGTAATTTCCAGACTAATACAAAAGTCAGCTCTTTTTTTTGGCAGGCTTGTTCTTGCCCCCCACAACGTCTTGGAACACAACTGAAGCTCTGCTTTATGCTAGGCTTAGTAATCTTGATTTAAGTTAGGGAGAGTTCAGAGCTTTTGCGTACAGGGACATTGAATAAGATGAAACCAATACAATTTTAACAATTGTAACATAGATTATTGCTTTGGATTCAGAATATAAAAACTTGACTATTTTCCAAGTTAGGTAAATAGTAATGTCTCAGAAGCGTCTCTCTTAAATTCCAGAGACTTAAAAATTGAGATAAGCTGTATGTATGGTGACACCAGAGGGTTGTGTTGCCATTCACAGAGATTTGGACAGTCTGGAGAAATGGACCAACAGGAACCTCACGAAGTTCAACAAAGGAAAAAGTAAAATCCTGCACCAGGGAAGGAATAACCCCATGCACAGACACACACTTTAAGTTGCCTGTAATGCAGATTTGTGGAGATGAAACTTGGGGTCCTGGCGGACAACAGGGTGACCTTGAGCCAGCAATGTTCCTGTGAAGCAGAAAAAAAGTCCAACAACCTACCTCCTGGGCTGTTGTCAGCAGTTAAGGAGGGTCATCCGTTTCCTCTGCTCAGCCCTGATGAAACATATCTGGAGGGCAGTGCCACTTCTGGACTTCCCACTACAAGAAAGATGTGGACTTTTATGGAGCGCACCCAGTGAAGGGCCGCAGAAATTAGTAGGGTACTGGAGTGGACAGGTTGAAAGAGGTGGGACTCTTTGACCAGGTTATCACCCATGCATATAATCACCTGATGGGAGAACTGAAGATGTAGTAGGCAGACTCCTTTCTGTACTACACAGTGACAGGAGAGACCATGGCCACAAATTAAAAAAAAAACCAGTTCAATCTGAATCCAAGAAACCCCATTTTTTTACTATGAGATTAGTACAACACTGGCACGTGTTGACCAGAATGGTTGTGAAGTCTCCATCTGTGGAGATATTCAAAGCCTGAACATGATCTGAGGCAATCTGCTGTAACTGACCCTGCTTGAGCAGGCTGGTTGGTCTAAGTAACCTCAGCAGGACGCTTTCAACATAAATTATACTGTAATTTCAAAGTTATTTTGTAATTCCATTGCCTCTTGCATTAACTGAATATTTCACAAATATCAGTAATTTAGCAAATCAGTGCTTATTTCTGCAGATGTAAAATCTGAGGCATTTTAAATAACTTTCTGAAGAATGTGCACCCACATATACTACGGCAGTGATTAAATTCCCATGCTGATTCACAGTTCTGTGGCATTGCCTAGTCTCAGCTTCAAAAGGCCCATTTGATGCATTGTCTTAATAAAAATCAGAATAAAATACTTTGCATCTGCTTTCTGCACAGTACAGTTATCTTTATTTGTCTACATAAACAACTTTTTATTTTTCCTCCCAAATCCCAAAGTAGCAATTCCTTTTGATTTAAACAGACATTAATTAAATAGGAAGGAGTTCACATTATTGTAATGCTTTGTAGAGTTTATATAGGAAAAATGATAAATGGAATCTTTAAAAAATGAACTTTATTACTGCTTTGGGATTCCAATAATTGGTGTTAAAAAATCCAGTATGTAATTCTTCCAGAAATTCAATGAATTACGATTTATGCACAACTGTTTTTATACTCTCTGATTCATTTCCTATAAGGCTTACTCCTAATTAAAATCTTGAATAATTTTATATGGTGGATAATACTGTGGATAGTATTTTGTATTCATTTAAATCAGTGATTCTTTTAAATTGGTGATCTCTGTTCCCTTGTTTCTAAGTATTTTGTCATACATGACTAAGAAACACAAGGTCATACAGGCCCTTTGACAACGCCTATTTAGAATTCCTTAAGTTTTTTTTCATCTCTGTTGAAAAAATTAAGTAATTACTGTAGCAGTCTTTCCAGTGTACCTAATATAGGAAGAAGCTGGACATGCTGGCATGGTTCCAGGACAGCAACTAAACACCTTGGTAAATTTAAATGTGTGACTATTCCCAGCAGCAAGTGATTCTATTGTGTGTTAAAAAGGTCAGCATGTTTTCTCTTTATTTCTTTTACAACAAAATGTAAGTTATTTGTTAGCAACTGTAAGATATGCTATAGCATCTGTGATAAGAATAAGTGTTTGCTGGCTGCTGCTTGATTCCACTTTATGTCAGATTAACATACAAGGTACCCTGCAGCTTGATATTTTCAGACTGTTGCACCATGCACTGCTTTACCTGTATACATTGCTGCTTACAGAACTGAAAAAAAAAAAAAGCTTTGCAATTTATATGTTGGATATCTTGTATTTTGACTGGAAAGAATGTTTATTCTTTTATTTTGTTATAAAACAGAAAGCAAACTATCTTCAAAAATAACCTTCCCTATGTAAATGATATATATAAAATTGTATTCTTAATTTTATTTTACAGAAGTAAATCTGCAGAATGTAGGAAGAGAGAAAAATGGAAACTTGGGAAAATAAAAAGCAGCTCTGAAAATTTTTTGAAAACCTACTGGAAAGGTATTTAGAAACTGGAAGATTTTTCGAAATTGGAAGATTCTGGAATCAGAGAGCACAATGAGCCAAAAGATGAATCTGGGATCACTGATGTAATGAATGGGGCCTTCCAATCTCTGAGCAGCATCAAAGTACTAGTTGCTAAATAATGATGTTCCAGACTGGTAAACAGAGCAGTGACTGCTGGCGATTTTCTTTAAACAACAGCTCTAGACTGGCTTAATCTTATAATATCTTAGGAGATGTTTTTGCACAGTCGGGGATATACACTGCAGCAAAAAAATATCCATTGTTAGAGCTGTGTTTGGAATTCCAGCAATCTATAGCAGTTTCATTAATAAACCTGTTTATTAATGTAAAATAATGTCTGAATTAATTTACTGAATGTTTTCACCAGTTGAAATTTAAAAACACTCTGACATGAATTATTACTCTTATGAAAATTGTTCTTTTGTGCTTAGATAGCAAGCAAAAGACTCAGGCCAGGTAAGCTGAATGCTGGAAAAATTATAGGATGAGGCAATGACCCAAATACATTTGCAACCTGTGTTTGTATTCTCAAATATAGAGAGGATTTAGCAAATAATCTCTATTGAGAAAATTGGTTTTCCATTAGCCAGGATATTCAACCAGATTAATCAACATTTGAAATTGAACAATTTGCTGAACAATTGTGGAAATTCTTAGAACTGAGATTTCACCAGATTGTCCAGCTGCCTGATAAGCATGTTCAAATGGCTTTGAATATTGAATATTTATTTTGGTGGATGCAGTTGTAGAGAAAACAACTGCAAACAGATAACACTATGTTTTTCTTTTTCAAAAATATGCATTTAAATAATTTTTAAATCTTCCTGGAAATATGAGATGTGTACACTATTGACACAGGAGTCTGTTACTTTATGTGTCCAATATAAGGGTCTACAGAGCAAGAATTTACTATATTTCAAATGTCCTGGGATTCCTGTTCTTTGGGAATTCTGGGAGGAGAAGTGCAACTGGGTGGAAACGGGCATGTGTAAGAGACATTGTGTACTCTGGCAAAGCAACTCATCTTGAGTGTAAAGGAAGCCCTGGACACAGGAGAAACACTGAAATGGAAGTTATCCTAGTACTCCGCTTCTCATCTGTGCTATATTAAAACGGGATGCAGCTGAGTGTTTGCAAGTGCTTTTGAAGAGTTCACACAAAGAAAACAATAGCTTCCAGAGGGACAGAGATTTCTGCTGAATTGTTTGTGTATCATTGTGACAGAAACAAAAGGAAAGTAAGATACACAGAACAAATTTTAGTTCTGCCATATTGCTGAATAAAAGATGGTTCTTTCAGAAGAGGTTCCCCCTCTGGCCTCATTCTCACAATAAAAAGAACAAAGCTTTCATTCAAAGCATTTGATTAAAAATATAACTTGAAAAAAAACAGATCTAGAAATGAGAATGTTACTATGAATACCACCCAATAAAAGACCATGGCTAATCTTCTTTACATTATTTTCATTTCACTGCTGAATTATTAAACAGCAATTTTTCTACAGCTTTGAACTCTGAAATAGCATTTTCTGCAATACTTATGCTCTCTGGTACACTGCATCAATCAAATCCAACTGCCACAGATTTCAAATAGCTTGTTGAAAAAAAGCGGTGATTTAGCATGCTGCCCGTACTGCGCCTCGACAAAACTGTGAAGTAGTGAGAACATTTTCATTTAAATTAATTGTCCACTATTAGCTTCCTAATGGAGTTTTGGTTAATTTAAAATTATTTACATGTGAAATATTAAGACATTTTAAAGCAGTCCTTAACCCTCTCCCATTCTTCATTTGCCATAAAGCCAAATGAAAACCTGTAAGTGAAGCTGTTGCTGAATCAAGGATCTTAGCACTGCCTCTAGTTGATAGTAAGAGCTAGTTTTAGCAATGATCAGTACAGTGGCATGAGATCACAAATAGAACAATGCTTCAAGGTACCATCAATCAGACTCAGATTTATCAAGTTGCAGAGGGAGTCCCCATGCTTCAGCCAGGATAATAAATGCCCTTCTTCATCATATGACATAGCTGTAGGCATGTGGCCAGTGTCCATTTCTCTAAAATCAATCTCTTCTTTCAAAGGAATAGAAAACCTTTCATTTCTAGGTAGGTTACTTGATATTTTTTTCACTGGGAAGAAATTTTGCTTCTTAATTCTGTATCATCATGGAGAAGTGACTGCCACCAGTTTAAACAGAGTATCCATTGTCATACAATAAAGTGAAAGAATGATTTTTCCTGCTATTAAATATGAAGTAGTTTGGATAGGAATTTATCTGAGAATCCCAATTAAATTAAGAACAAGCAAAGAAATTGTGGTTGGACATCTAGAAATCAGAAATCAAGTAAATGCAAAATCTTTGTGCTCAGAAGCATTGCAATCCAAATGAAAAATAACAGACTGACAAATTGCTGTTGACAACCCACTAGGAACTGAAGCTGTTGTATGGCTGTTTCAGAGAATAAAACTTGTGACTGATGTGAACCTGACAACAGGGCTGAGCAAATCGTGCACACAGTGCTATTTCAGTGGGCACACTCTGTATCAGGTGAACTGAAGCTGTGGGGAAAACAGAGCTCCGGTAAGACAAAAAAGGGGCTGACAGGGCTGCTGCAAGGCTGGCTAACTGATATATAACCTGCTGCCTGGGAACAAGTCTGCACCAGCGGAATCAGAATCTTGGACAGCCTTAAACCCACTCTGAGGCTTTGTGGGTTTGCAGGAGGGGATTGGGGATGGTGGGAAAGGAGGTCAGATGGCTGCAGGCTGAGCAGGCGCCACTGAGGCCCTTGGCAATCATTGGGCTGCAATTGCTGTTTTGCCAGCGGGACATGCGATACCTCGGCTGGGCAGAAGGATGCATGGCAGAGCTGCCAGATGAACGAGACTTGGCAAGCCTGAAGGTGGGGATGGAAATCTGGAGCCTCTGGCCAAAACCAGGGAATCAGTCAGGTTCAGTCTGGAGACAGAACACTGCAAGTGGAATTGCAGTTCACTCAATTTTCCTACCTACTCTTGTCTGTATAGCCATTTCATATGTATGCATTGTTTGTTTTTTCTTTTACGTGCTTTATTATTTTTAGTTAGATAAAACACAATAATGTTAATGTAGCTGTGAAGATGGTTTAAGTTAAAAATGTGTAGAAGAGAACAAAACTGTAAATCTCTAAACTATTCTTATTTTTCACAGGACAACACTTTCAATTTCTTTACAGAAAAAGCATATATTTTGCCTATATTAGCATCCACACAAAGAAGCCAAAAGAGAGACCCAAGCTTTTAAAAATGGCATGCATAAATTTTCTAATTGCTTATTGGTATTAATGTGAGTTGAATTAAACAGCACCTGAAAACAGATATCTAAACAAAACTTTAGGCAGCTAGCTTTGGAAATCTTGGCTTTAAGAAGAGCATAACATATGCATTCCTCCACCGTTAGTGATTCTGGCTTATTGAATTGGCTGGACACAGTAATGGATTCCTGCCTTGTCAGCACTTGTATCTGGAAGAGGCATTGCCAGAGATGCGGTTATACATAATCTGGAAACAAAAGACCCTTGAACAGGACTTCATATCTTGTTTGTACTGTTTCAATCAAAACAAATTTTCAAACTTTTACTTGATTAATGTTAATCAGTCTGCTGGACTACTTTATCTGACTGTACTTTTCTCTGACAACAGTATAAATGTCAAGTTTTGCAGAACATTCGAGAGTTTTGGATTTGATTCTCTAAGTTTGAATTTCATGTCCAGTGATTCATCAGTATTTTAATGAAGGTAAGGGCTACCTTATTCACACAGTATAATAATAATGTAGGCAGTTAGCTATAGAGATACTTTTCTTGAGCTCTTCTCAGCTCATAAATTTATATATATAGATTCTCAAAAGTATATTAAAAATATAGTCATTACTGTACTGTAAATCCATGGATAGAGCTATTCATTGAAAATATTCTGTCCACTTTTTGTACAGAATCCAGCCCAGTGACCTGATTAATGCTTCTGAATGGTGTTGAAATAAAAAGTTCTGAAAAGAAATCCTGAATCTGTACAGGTTTCAGGTTTTTGTACTGTTTTTCTTATTACACGTCCATTTCTGTAGCCAAATGCATAGTCTATCTGTCTGCAAGCAACATAAACAATAACATACGTTCATAGATGAGTGGCAAAGAAAGTTGGAATTATATTTAAATAGAGGTCACAAACCCAGAAATCCTACACTGTATCTAGTCATAATTCATTTACTTTTAAAATTTCATTGTCTCATCTTCCTTTACCTTTCATTGAAAAGTTTTACACGAAGTTTGCATATTGATGTGACCTAGTAATCATTTACTGCTTTTTGAAGTTTTGTTTTGCAAAAATTAACTTTATCTACTTGTCATATGAATACAGAGACAAAAACAATTTATGAAAGGAGTTAAAAAAGAAGAGAGAATGGAAAGTATCACACTGTTTCTTGTTTCCATCAAGATCACATTTTGGAGAAGACTGATATATCACTTTCTCTCAAATGAGAAACTTTATTTTCCTAACACAATGTGTTCTCTCGAATACTCCCCTGAAAGCTCACTCTTTCTTCTTCTTTTTATTGGGAAGTTTAATCTACAACCTAAACCATTTTCTATATTAGAAAGGATGAAAGAATCACAGATTTTGTTTACATTTTGCTCTCAGGTGGGTGATAAGTGCAGTCAAGAAGTTACTAATTGTTCATCAGTAGTGATTACTGTGGTTAGCAGGATTAGGGCGGTGATCATCCGCCTGTGAGCTCTGGTGAGGCTGCACCTTGAATCTTATGTTCAGTTCCGAGCCTCTACTACAAGAAGGACGTTGAGGGGCTGGAATGTGTCTAGAAAAGGGATATGAAGCTTGTGAAGCCTGAAGCACAGGTCTAATGAGGAGCAGATGAGGGAGCTGGAGTTGTTTAACCTGGATAAAAGGCTCAGGTGTTACCTTAGTGCTCTCTACAACTACTTCAAAGGAGGCTGCAGCAAGGTGAGAGTTGGTATCTTCTCCCAAATAACAAGCGATAGGTTAAGAAGAAATGGCCTCAAGTTGTGCCAGGGGAGGTTTACATTGGATATTAGGAAAAGTTTCTTCCTTGAAGGGGTTGCCAATCATTGGAACAGGCTGCTCGGGGAAGTGTTGGAGTCACCATCTTTGGAGGTATTTAAAAGTTGTGTAGATGTGTCACTTAAGGACAAGGTTTAGAGATTGACTTGGCAGTGCTAAGTTAACAGTTGGAGTCAATGGTCTTAAAGGTCTTTTCCAACCTAAATGATTCTGTGATTCTATAATTTTTTTCCACAAATAAATACAAGCTTTGAAGACCCCTGCAGCAGTCCTGCATGTAGGGTCCTTGCTGTGATCCAACCTTATGACATTTATCTCTGCTCTTGGCAGGAGGGTTCAGAATCAGATGATCTTTAAGGTCCTTCCAAGCCATGATTCTATAATTCTATAGTACAATCTTTTCAAGTAGATATCACATTTGCTATGAGCAGCAATCCTCATGGAGTTTACCTTGGTGGCAGATCCTTCTGAAGTATCCCACTTCTCTTTTCTTGCCTTCATCACTGCAGCTCCTTATCAAAAACCATATCAGGAAATAAAAATATTGAAAATAAGGAGACATAAAATATTCTTTATTGTTAATTAATAAGCAGACAGATTTTTTTTTGCTTCCTTTGCAGTAATTCTTCTTTGAATATAATCTTTTCTGTCTCTCTACTAACTTCTAAAATAAGAGTAAAAAATGGCTAAGATCTATCTTTTTAAAATAGGCAAGTTCCTTTGTTAGCGACTTTAAAGTGAGAGTGAGAAAACCTGCTGTATGACTCCATTGATCAAACAGCCATTCTTCCCTCTAGAAACTGCAATTCAAAAATGTTCAATTCTCTTCTCTCTGATGTCCATTAGGTTAAGTCTGCTCTTGCTTTGAGACCAAGGCTTAAGATCTCTCAGATTCTGTCTCCAGATTCTTACACAGTTTCTGCCTTTTTTCTTCCTTTAGGAAAAGGCTTTAGAATTTCCACGTTATAAGTCAGTCCTAAAGCTTAATACATTTGAGTATGCTTAACTGGTTAGTTAAAGTGACAATCTGAGCATAAATTAGACATAAAAAAACTTAAGTGTTATATCCCATGTCATATCCACATATTAGACAATGCCCTCTATTGTGTTGGTATCTATTTCCTTTTCTTCAATTCTACATAAAAGCCCCACACTTTTATTTTTCATCCCGCTCTCTTTCCATATCTACTTCTTGCTTTTTTTTTTTTTCCCTTTCTAAGCATCCCTTTGTTTCTTTCTCCTTCCTTTCTCTCCCACTCTTCCTCACCACCTCTGCCCCCTTATATTTGTTTCCTGGTGGGCAAATATACACACGTTCCACCTTGGTACCTAGTCCTTTCAAGAGACCTTCAATGGGAATTCTCCCCAGTTTTGTGTGGTGTAGGTCACAGTAAACCCCCATTCAACTGATTGGTTTACCATAGCTTTTTGGATGATTTTGTTCAAGAGAAATATATGAACTCGATGTTTATCTGGAGAACTGAAGAGTAGCAGCTGTAGGTCCAGTCACAGCTGTTTATTCAAATTCCAACACATGCTTTGCTGGCAATAACCTGCTCTGGTTACATCGTTCTTGGTAATCCAACTCCTAGTTTAAGGACAGGGTAGGTATCTTGAGAAAAGCCAACTCAGTAATAGTCTGTAATAATCCTTGAATTGGAATGACTGGACTGTTTTTCACAGATGGTAGTGTAGAACATGTGCAGGTGTTATCCATCTTGAATTTCTGAGCTCTTCTGTTTTGTATTGATAGTGCCTGTTTAGTGATTTCTATGTGAAATAATAACGTTGTAAGTAGAGCTACTAAGAGAAACGTGGTTAATATTACCATTTTCTAATTTGTATTTTTTCAAATTACCTAAAACTTAGAGCTAGAAGTTATTATTTTTAAATTATTGTTATTAAATATGAGTTATAATACACTAAATCACTTTTCTTTCACTTTCCACCTCCTTTTTAAGTGGAAGAATACTCTAGGGCTCACACATACAGCAATATCTTCCCCATTCTAAAAGTTATATCTGTATCCATTATATTTATTTCCACATTTATCTCCATTCTCACCACCTCTTCTAGTGGGAACACTGCACTGTCTGCTGGATGGAAATCAAAGATAAGAAAATAACAAAAACTCTTGCTCAGGAAATAAAAACAGTTATTTAGGGCTCAATATTTCAAGGGGATTGCTTGTGGCTCCACAGGAGCTTGTGTTTGACAAGTTTGAATTTTGCATTACAAAACATTTGCTACAGAAAGAATGTTTTCCAGCTCTGTACTAGAGGAGAGAGAAGTACAAAGGACCTTGCAAACTCTGCCATAGCTCATTCTCATACTCATATGAGTGCACCACAAATTTAATTTCATTCAATTCTCTCCCTAGTGCTTCATCTGCATGAATCCAGGGTTTTTTTCAGAGATTGTTTTTTTGTGAACCAGTCTATGAATTTGTTTGACCGAGTTTCATATCTGTGTAGTGTAATGACTGAGATACATGAGAGATTCTAATAGAATTGCTGAGGTATCGATAATGTTAAAATTGTAATGTTAAGAATTAATAACATGCATATGATTGCTGTAGGAAAGACTTCTATCCTTCTGGAGTAGGCTCTGGACATCATTTTCCTCCACCCTCCCCCAGTGGATCCACTGATTCAATGTCTCCTACAGGCTGCTTGCCCTGATAAGGATGTACCAACACACCTAAGGCAAATTGAGATAACAGATGTGGTGTTAGTGAGCAAAGGTAAATGGGAGCTATGGTACAGCATGTAGAGGTAAGTGGGGAAAGAGAGATGAGTTATTTTCTATACAAGTGGAATAAAGATATATGTGCAAGGTCCCAATGTACAGATGACTGACAAAGTCGGAACTGTGTTGGACTTCAGTCTATCCTCACAGATGAGGAGGCAGTGAATGTTTTCTGCTTTCCTTCATGTGTGTAGGAAAGTTAATTCTGGGGCTGGCACCTATGGATATCAAGTATTGTACCATTTTTCATACTAGAATGGGCAGAGTAGAATAACCATTCATCTGACTGTCTTCAGGGGGATGTGATAGTTTAAATATTAATTAGCACCAGCTTTCAGTGCTTCCACATGCTTGGATCAATGATATATATATTTATATATGGTTATATAGTCTCTATATGGTTATTGTTGCTGCATCTGGCCTTGCCTTGATTATGCAACAAGAATCATGAATCAAACCACAGTCTCTCAGTTGGTTTATAGGCATTATTATGTTCCATATGTTTATTTTAATTTACATACCTGTCAGCTGGGAAGACGAACACTTTATAGACTCATTGTAGTTTTATCAGTCGTAGCAAATGATCTTATCTCTACTGCCTTCCACTATCTGTGAAATTGATTCTCTCTTTATACTTCTTATTTTCCTTTTTATAAATTCAAACTAACTAAAGGATGCATCTTTATATTCTTAGTAATGAAATAAAAATTGCATGATAACTCAAAATGTGGAGTGGGGTTCTAACTCTTTTAACTTTTGTAAAATAAACCTTGCTTTACTTTGTAAAGCAATCACCTGATAGACATAACTCTTAAAAAGCTCATCACTGTATTGAAACCAGTTGACATGCCAGTCATTCCATCATGTTGCCATGTAATTATGCTAAGACATAGGCAATTCAAAAATGAAAGATAAATTTTCATAATTAGTTTTTCATCAACATTTAAAATGTAGTTGTTTCAGTTACACATTCATTGCCTTGATTTATGTTTGGGCAGCCAAACTTATTAAGTTTCTCCAAAGCAAATTATGAGGTTACATATGTGCAAATTAACTTATATCATGTATTACGTTTATTGACACAACCAAAGGGCTGAGGAGTTTTGAGACTTCTTATGAATGCCTTCTCTTAGAGTCTAAAATCAAACACAACCTTACATATGATAAACATCCGTAGAGAACAACTGAGCCATGAACTTCGACTTCAGTCAACAGAAATGAGATGCAGGATGTGGCAAACTTTTGTGGCTATTTTTTTATCCGCAGTGCTAACAGGAGCTAACAATTAACATAAGGTCATTCCCAGTTCTGGCGGTGCCTTTTAGCGGCCACACTCCCGGGATGGACTACACAGCCTGTCTGTGCCTTACCACTGCTAAGTCCTAAAGTACAGTGAAAGGGACCAGGATAAAAAGTCTATATCTGATATTCACAGGTGTCAATGATACAGAAAATTTTTAAGTATTTTGCCTTAATTGGACTTCTTAGGATTTTACCAAAATGTCTGTGAGTCTGTAAGACACAGTTTCCAAATTATAATGTCATCTTCTCTCTAAGAAATCTCCCCTTAAAGGCTAAAATCTTTCCTGAAGTTTCTAATTATGATTCAAAAACATGATGCAGTGTAAAAATAACCAGAAAACATAAAAATCATAACTTATGAAATAATACAGTAAAAACCTGATGACAGGAAAGCATTCAATGAGTTTAGAGACTTGGCTTATGATTTTCAAAGCCTTGTATTTGGTGTGACAATAATTGTAAGTTCCCCCAAACCTTCTGCTACAGAATATATGCTGCAATCAGAACTGACTTGAGAATCAATTCCATTCTGAAGCAAGTTTTTGGGTTCTGAAATGTATTATTTTTTTTTTTTTCCACAGTAGAGCAATGAGAATACTTTTCTGGAAATAGTGTTCTCAGAAAAATGGAATTTTGTGAAAAAATTTGACTGAACTGTGAGCTGTTGGCTTTGGAAAATGTAAGTGGCCTGCGTTCAGCTTCAGGCCGGGGGACGTTTTCCTGATCCATAATTGTATACTCCTATTTCAATATCTTTCCTGACTTATCTAGGGCAGACCTTCTCATCCCTGGTCAGGCTGAATTGGGCAAATAAAAGTCTTTGACACAGTGCTTTGCCCTAGTGGCATTCCATGTAGAGGGATAGCTAATTTTTGTGTTTTCTCTAAAAACCTTCCTAAAGAAAACATCTTGATACCTTTGCATTTTATAGAAATTTTTTAAACTTTTTTTTTAAAAAGAAAAGGCAAGAAAAGGAAAAAAAAAGGAAACGTCAGTAGCTAGATCTACATAGAAATGCAGACTATGAGGGGTTTTTTTTAGGCTATGCTGTCAAACACTGCTCACCAATATCAGTGACTTTTTCATGTGAACAAATATCTCTCTGTTTTGGGGTCAGTCATGGTACTAAAACAAGCTTAAAAGTATTTACAAGATCAGCTGCCAGTAAGCTTCAGACCATAAGTAACAAAGCCAGCATAAACATCTTGGCAAAATAATGGCATAAATTTAAATAAATGCAACTATGAAAGAATTAAGAATATTCTGCAACTGCTGTCAAATGGGAAGGAATTCTATTTTGTTGTGGGCTTTGTTTCCAGTAAGTTATGTCCTCAGCTGTTTTCCACTGGTCATTCCAGCCACATATAAGAAATATCTTCCTTGACTGTTACAGTCAATGAAACAATTAAATATTAAGACAAAGAAAAATAAAAATCATTGTTTGGAGTACAAAACCTCACTGGAGGATAGAGAAATGTTCTAACTGTTTGAAGTATTTGCACTTCTTGTGGCTGTTAATACAAAGGTAGCCAAAGAACGTTTTTGAGATAGGAGACAAACTATATCTGTAAATTCATCTCTACTTATTGCTTGTTCTTTTTGTTCTTCGCTATTCCATAATGAAGAATATGCCAATATGAGAGATGTCCAAAATAGAAAGTTACTTGCAGAATTTGCCTAACCTGTTGTATTAGGGCAATTAGGTGATAAAAGACAGTCTTTCTTCAGGTTCTCATTTATTTGGCAGAGTAGTAGGAAGATTACTAAGACAATACTCAGAAAAAATATGGAAAAATAAGTTAATGACTAAATTATCTTTCAAAGAAAAGTCTAACTCCCAAAACTAGTGTGGGAGGATCAAAAGAGAAACTGGGAAAAAGAAGAGAGTGGCAATGAAGTCTACCAACACGTGCACCAACAAGTCTATGGTAACTGACACTTTTCTCAGTAGCAGAACTCGGGTTTGCTTTATGTTTGAAACTCTTCCCTGTAGCTCCTTTTTTATGTCCCACTGCAATACAGAAAACTTCATGGGTTTCCATCAGCTGCACAGCAAAAAGCTTTTATCTTCAGCATCCTGCCCTTAATTTATTCTCTATTAGACTACCAAAAATATGCAGGAATAAGGAGGCAGAAGAGGTAAAATTAAAATGTAGTAAAAAAGAAATACATTAAAAAATAATGTTTATTTGTCTGGGAAACAAGGAAAACATGATTCTAAATTGCACTTGAGAGCTTACACAAATATGCAGATATAGAATCAGAGAATCATCAAGTTTGGAATAGACCTACAAGATTATCCAGTCCAACCATAAACCCAGCACTACCACTGCAACCCCTAAACCACATCACCCAGCACCAGATCCAGACGACTCCAGGGATGGGGTCTCCACCACCTCCCTGGACTACCTACTCCAATGTCTGGCCACCCTAACAGTGAATAGTTTTTATCTAATATCTATTCTGAACCTCCCCTGTCTTAGTTTAAGGCCATTTTTTCTGGTCCCCTCACTGCAAGCCTGGTAGAAGAGACTGACCCCCACCTCACTGCAACCTACTTTCAGGTAGTTGTAGAAAGTGGTGAGGTGCCGCCTGAGGTTCCTCTTCTCTAGACTAACCAAACACAGCTCCATCAACCATTCCTCATAAGACATGTTTTCTAGACCCTTCATGAAGGGCCCTTTTTGCCCTTCTCTGAACACACTCCAGCACCTCCATGTCCCTTTTAAAGTGAGGGCTGCAGAACTGCAAACAGCAGGTGTGACCTCACTGATGCTAAATGCAGGGGGTGATCGCTTCCTTAGTCCTGCTCTTAAGCTATTCTTGATACAGGCCAAGATACCATTGGCCTTCTTGGCCACCTGGACACACTGGTGGCTCATACTGAGGAGACTGTCAACCAGCACACTGAAGTCACTTTCTGCTGAACAGCTTTCAAGTCAGTGCACCCCAGCCTCTAGCAATTATGTGTGCTCTAGTTGCAGTACGACTTTGTCATTTTAGTAATACAATTGTCTGGAATCCAGAAAATCTGTTTTAATATCCTTGTTTTCCGTTGTCTTACTGCAAAATCCTTTGAAATTTCCTACCCTCTTCCATGACTCAACTGGTAATAAAAAACATTTCTGTAGCAAAGTTTTTCTTAAAACCAAAAAAGGAAAATGTGCAGTACAGATACTATTGTATTAAATCCTACTCTTCTACCATATTCAAAACAATTTGTAACAGTTTTTTCTGACTACTGCTTGGAAAGAACAAAGTGTTTATGATTACCATATTTACCTCAATCATAAAAATTACATCTTTGAAATGTTCTACTGGACTTCACAAGACTTTCCTTTACTGATCCATGTTCATCAGTAACTATTTTCTGAATTCAAACATTAAAATCAGAACAGCTAAGCCAATTTACACCAGTTTCTGTTCTTAATATTTTAGCTATGAGATTTCACTTGCCCCACAGCAGTTTTGATGACTAATACATCATCCATGGGCTGAACAAATCATTTTTATGGCATATCTTTCTGGTTTATACTTTTACATTCTACACTCATTAAAACTTCTACTTCAATTGGTAAATGCTAATACAGTGAAGCATATGTATATGTACTTTTACATATACAAATATTTTTTTTAATATTAGAGTACTCAATCATGCATTAGAATTTTTAACGCATTCTTTCACTGGTTAAGAAATGCTTTTTGGATTTGTCTTTTGCAACCTTGTCCCTCTGAAGCCTCAAATAAAACATTTCTATTAACATCTCTACTATACCTTGAGGGTAAAATTTCTAAATATTAAATTAGAGATGCAAGATTATTTTTGACGGTTTTAAATACTTTTCTTCATTATTATAAACATTTGTGCATTAGAATTTTTTTGCTAAAAATACTAATGTAACAGAACATGTATGTTAATTTGATATGAATATTCTTTGTAACTTGATACTATTTTTGTAACACAAAGGACAAAAAAAAGAGCCTAATTTCTATTGTAGGATCTTGTTATTGTTTTAACTCCCAGTATCCTACAGCATCAAAGAATCTGAGTACGTGTCTTGAACACAGAAGGAACTGACTCAGCCTAAATTAACTCTGTGATGAGAACTTATCATCTTTTAAGCTGATTTAAAAGAGATGCCCAATATGAGAGATGCCCGAAGTAGAAAGTTACCTGCAGAATGTGCCTAATCTGTTTTATTAAGGCAATTAGATGATAAAAGATAGTCTTTCTTCAGGTGCTCATTTATTTGGCAGAGAAGTAGAAAAATTACTAAGACATTACTCAGAAAAATATTGCAAATAAATTAATGACTAAATTAGCTTTCAAAGCAATAATCATTGACTACCTAGAAATCATGTTCCTTTTAAAAAACAAATACAATCAGTGTCCTTCAAAAGGGCTAATGACAATATAGGAGAAACTCAATGTCACAATATCCATCGTGTAGGTAGGTTTCATTCTACCTTCCCTCAGATCTCAACAGTGACTCCTCGAGTTCCTCAAAATCAGTAGAGAGAAATATACAAACTTTCAGAGTACACTTAGCTGACATATTTTAGGCATCATTTTTAAAAGGAGAAGAATTCTTCATGTCCTCCATGGACTATGAAGATATTATAGGCTGAGTAACCTACTGTGATATCTGCAGATACATGTATTATAAAAACTATGAAAGATGCAATTTTATTTCTGTAAGTCAATGGGATAAAAGCACTCATATGACAAGCAGTAAGTTTAAAGTGTATATTTAACATTAAACACCAGCTGCAACACCAACACTGCATTACAACACTTGAGGAATTATTCAATAAAATTGGCATGAGATTTGCAAACTTTGCTTTAAAGATCTGATAACCTTGGTGTAAGGAATGAAACAGCTGATGGAGAGAGATAGAAACAATAAAGAAATATTAGCCACTTAGGCTGACTCCTAGTGTAGCAAGAGTTATAATGTTGTGAAATTTTGTAAAAATCACAGATGTTCACATATTTACCATATTATAGCTCATCCCAAAACTAATTTTTTAGCTAACAAGGAGTGGGTTACAAACAACACTCACTCTAAACTTCTTGTGCAAAGGCAGGATCTCACAAAGAAAGCAGGCAAGCAAGTTTCTGGACTGTCTAAATTTAGGTTGACTTTTGGTAGCTCTGTATACCTGGTGAGTTAGGAACAGTGGTTGTCTTTCCGAGGACAGTGGATTCTGGGTCTGTCTTCTTACTTATCCAAACTGTCCCTGTCCTGTTGATGTCTGGTAGTTTTGAGAGAGTGGTAAGAGAGGAAGACTGTGCTTTCTCCCTTTCCAGAGCCTTCAAGCAGAAATACCGTTATGCAAAGAACCAACTGATCGAGATATCTTTTGAAGCCACAGGTGTTCTGTATCTCTTTTCTCTAGGCAGACAAAAATTACCCTTTCTTACTCTGTGGAAAGTAACTCTTGTAGATCAATGTTTCACATCTCCTTTTCTAAATCAAAATGGTCTGTAACCAGCAGAGTGGTTTCTGTAAAATATTCTGTGTTGTCAGCTTTATGAGTTATCTGTGTCCGTTGTCTAACTCCAAAATAAAAGGTCCAGGATCCAGGACAAGAGCAGAAATTATGTAGAGAGTCAGAAGTATTTCTTTACTCTTTGCCACTTTGGCTGTTTGCATGATTCATATGCCAAGATAATTCCTTCATAATTTTCAATGCACTATATATATACACACATATATATACATATATATGTACATCCATATACACTATTTTGCTCCTCATATACAGGCTAGTTCCCTTTAAATGGAGCTTCAGGACTGGTAGTCAGAAAGTCTGCATCTTCACATAATTTAGAGTATGGAAGAGTTTCATGTGATTTGTGAGAGACAAAAGGAAAAGAAAAGAAGTCCAGGTGTGTGGAGACATATAATGGCATCCTTTTGTTTGAAATTCAGTCAATAGGAATTTACTACCAAAATATTCTTGTGATTATTATGAGACTTAACCTAATCGTATCTAATCACCTGTTTTTCCAAATCAGTGATTTGGGAGTCAACCATTTGACCATCCCAGATCACAGTTCCAGAGACAGAACAGGTAATATTCTATAAAACAGAAAAATATTTCAGATTTTCTGAAGTTACTGCATTTTGTTTTGATTTTTTTTGCTTTGTTTTAGGTTCTTTGATTTTTTTTTTGATTTTTTTTTTGGTGGGCTTTTTGGTTTTGTTTTTTCTTTCACTTATTTGCTCCTGCTGTTGAGGTGTTTATCTGTTTCCAAGAAACCCTCAATCTTGTCTTAATTTTGGTGTGATTTCCACTGAAATATAAAAATAGTAAATCATAATTCTGTATTTTGTTTCATCAGTTCTAATATGAAAGATCGATATCCCAAAGTCATAAATACACGAGAGTACACTTTCTCTATGATCTTATTCATGCAAAACTGTCTTTAATCAAATCTAAATAAAGAGAATAAGAGAAACAATATATGCCAATGCAGATCTGTTTGAAAGGCCAAGAACACAATGTGATTTGTCATTTGGAAGGTAATGAGAACTTTAAAATTCAAATGAATAATGTGTGAAGAAAATCGTGGTAGCAAATATATAACACTGCAAAAAGCTTGTTTGGTTTAGGACACAAACAGCTTTGCTAGTTCAGAACAAATATCTACATAAATTCTGAAGACATATTTGAACCTTGTAAGCTGTATACTGAAAATGAATAATTGGAAAGTGAAGATTATAAAAAATAAAAAATTTCCATGGCACACTTGCATTTAAATGAAAGCTTATAATTTACACAAAGCATAACTACATTTGTAATATGTAAAAGGCACATTAATCATTCAAGTGCTAGAGAATCCTTAGAAGAGTCACATTGTTATGTGTTAGTGTAAGAACTATTTATAGACACACTGATTGTTTTAATTTCACAATAAACATAAACTGTCCCAATTTAACCAAGTATTTAATAATTTAGACAATCAAACGTCAATGAAAAGTAATGTTTTTATTTTCCTGATAAACAGGCTGACCTTTAAAATGAGAAGCAACCTCTCTCTTTTATTGCTGCTGGATGAGGAGATTTTAGCATCCGATTGTGTCTCAAGCATTTAATTTAATGCTTTCTATTATGTTCTTGAAGACCCCTGCTGTGTTCCTGCTACCCCACAGACAATAAATTATAATTCAACTCATAAATTTCTTTGAAGTATGTACATAACAATCCTAAACTAATTATTATATGTTTAAAGTAACATATGAGTTTCTAACTATTATTACAGACCTGAACTGGGCAGCAAGGGGGGCAATTTCATTAAAGAAAGCTATGTGCATTGTCTTGTGCCATCAAGGGATACCAAAATGTGTGCGTGTAGAAATGCACTTCTGAGACTGCTTCAGAAACTTTGCTCTGGTTTGTTGAGTGAATAGTGCAAATAACTCATAGTTTATGTTTCCCACGGGGGAGTTTTTAGGAGTGAGGAAACCTCAAGAACAGGAGCAGAGTAGTCATTAACAAAAAAATTCTCAAAATTTGCTTTCTGAATGGGAGATATACTAGCTGGGTTTTGATTTCTGTTCTACAAAACATATGCATGTGTGACAAACGGATACACACAGTCACACTCACTGCACAGAGCAAACTCACATAAATCAAGGCTTCTGGTCCAACTGTGAGCAGTACTGTCAATTCAAGGGAATAACACACTTGCTGCAGCTGGTAGAGGTATCCAAGAGTACATAGAATAAAAGAATGATTTGGGTTGGGAGCCACCTTAAAGATCATGTAGTTTCAAATCTCCTGCCATGTGCTCAGATATCTCCTACTAGATCAGGTTGCTCAGGGCCACATCTAACCTGGCCTTGAACACTTCCAGGCATGGGGCATCCACAACTTCCCTGGGAAACCTGTTATAGTGCCTCACTACCCTCACAGTAAAGAATTTCTTCCTAACATCTAATCTAAACCTAAAATCTTCCAGTTTAAGAATCATTATCCATTGTCCTTTCACCACATGCTCTTGTAAACAGTCCCTCTTCAGCTCTCTACTAGCCCCCCTCTAGGTATTGGAAAGTGCTGTAGGGTCTGCCTGGCTTTCTACATAGCAGCTCTACATTGGACTCAGCTTTCAGCATGCTTTTGAATGTGTCCCCCCAGGGTGGAGGGGAACAAAAGAGGCTATGTTTTTTCACTCTTTCTTTTTAGTTTGGATGGTTACAAAACTTGCCAGTGGCCTTACTGCTCATGTTACCACCAGACCAATTAATTTTACCTGGATTATAATTAGTTTCTGTCTTCCTGCTATAAATGTGTTATAAGGCTGTAAAGTAGTTCAGAGTGCCTCTTTGGCTTTTTCTTGTGAAAAGCTACAGCACTGCAATAAAGCAGATGTACACTACAGAACTTTGGACAAAACTTTCCCATAACTATTTTCTGTGCTTTATTTTTTCAGCAAATACCTGAACACATGAATGAGTTAGGGCTGGGCAGATGGACCCAAAATCTTACCACTCTGAGCACTGATTTTGGGTATTCTTCACCCAATGATAAAAGCTTTAAACTTGGAACTATCCAAAACATGAGACTGGCCAACAAGAAATGATTAAATGATGCTAGCATATTCTTTTAGGTTGTCTATTGTAACAAAAACTCAAAGGTATTCTGCTTTTCAAAGACAAAAATTAACATGCAAAGGTAAAATGTCATCAAGCTCACAGAATCGCAGGACCACAGAATAGCTGGGACTGGAAGGGAAGTGCTTCCTTCCCTTAAGAGTGGGTCATCACAGGGACCTCTGGAAATGATCTAGTCCAACACCCCTGCCAAGGCAGGGCCACCTAGAGCAGGTTACACAGGAACAGGTCCATGTCTATAATGCTTAAGTGGATGTATCTTTAAGCTAGCATACTATGTTTGAAATATCTGAAAAAGGCAGTGAAATTTGTCTCAGTTATGACTTCAGTGCAATAAATATTTGCATTCCAAATTCCACCTTTGTGTGTAAAATCTGCAGATAGCTTCTTTTGCTGTAGGACTGAAGAAAACATTAGTGAAGAGAACATAAAGTCTTCTTCCATTTCCCACCAGAATATTTACTTCTTTTTGTTGCTCTGGTTATCATAATTTTGAGTGGGGGTGTTTGAGACTTACAGTTCTTTGAGGATAGTTTTCTATCTCTAATAATTTTAACTTAAAGTTGTGCTTAGCTATGTGTGAGACTTCTATGTAGAACAAAACTGTTGTGTGCCAGTCTAGAATTTAGTTTTCTTCTATGAAAAGTCATTTAAATATACTATTTTAATCATGATTTAAACATCTTATTTTAATTATGATTGAGATCATTAATTTTAATTGTAAGTTTCCTTTATTTTCTTCCCAAAGATAGTTTGTCTCATTATTTTCATAAATATTAAACCAAATGCATCCTTCACAGTAAACTTAGATTTTTTTAAATAACCTTTCCTGAAAAAGGAAGAAAAAAGAAATATGCAAACGATACATATTTTGGGACAGATTCTTACAATATATTTTAGAAATTACTTTTCTGTAACAGTATTCAGTCTACCCCCTTTGAAAATCATCTGTTTTCTCATCGGAAACTGGGAAGGAATGAGGCGTTTGCTGTTTGCAGTTTAGACATTACCAGGAAGTAAGACGTGGAAGGAAGATGAAATTTTGCAATAGGATCCAGAACAGGTGTGTTATGCTGTATACTTCCTTTCTGCCATAGAGGGGTAGAGGGGAAACCTTCCAGAGCCCTTGAGAGTGGTGTGCAAGGGAAAGGGTTTGTGTGCTGTTAATAATCACACTCTAGGGAAAGGCTCTAAACCCAATTCAATTAAAATACTGAATTTTTGAGAGCTTCTGTAAAAACTTCCAATACACATTTAATATATGGAAATACTTTATTCTGTAGTAGGTAATAATTACATTTTTAGTCATTGTTTATGTCAAGCCTCATTATCATGAAAATTGAAATTCATTTAAGACATGTGAAAGCTGTGGGTTTAAATTGTTTTTATTAGTTGAATAAAACTACAAGTTCTGTGGTGTTTTCAGTTGTTGAGGCTTCCATTTATTACTTTAGAAATGTATACTTCAGAGCATCACTGTTACAAATGCTGTGTGATTGTTGAGTAGACTGCACAATAAGACTAAAGTATCTCAGCTGAATTTAAATTGAAACATTAATATTTAAAAAGAAATTAAGTATGGTGAGAATTTATCGTTTAAATATAAATATATAAGAATAAGGGAGAGGGACTTTTTAACAGTGACAGAAGAAGGAGCAATAGTTTTAAACTGAAAAAAGGTAGGTTTAGAATAGATGTCAGGAAGAAATTCTTTACTGTATTGGTGTTGAAGCACTGGAATAGGTTACCCATAGAAGTTGTGGATGTCCCATCCCTGGAAGTGTTCAAGGCCAGATTGGATGTGGCTCTGAGCAACCTGATCTAGTCCAAGAGTACATAGAATAAAAGAATGATTTGGGTTGGAAGCCACCTTAAAGATCATGTAGTTTCAAATCTCCTGCCATGTGCTCAGATATCTCCTACTAGATCAGGTTGCTCAGGGCCACATCCAATCAGGCACTCCTGACTCTGTCAGGGGGGTTGAAACTACATGATCTTTAAGGTTCCTTCCAACCATAATCATTCTATAGCTCCATGATTCTTCTTTTGGAAAGGGTGAAAAGTTTTACAGAAAGAGAATTGAAGGGATAGAAAGCAGTAATCCTAGTAATGCTACCAACAAGAAGCAAATTTGTTGCAGCCTTTTCAAGTGATATATTATTGTTAACAAGCTTGAGAATGAAATGATCCCCTATGCAATGGAACATCAAATTAAAATATCAATAAAATGTATATTTCTATTAAAATACTTTGAAAGGAAATTAAAAGGAAAAAAAAAAAAAGAAAAATATTCTGTGACAGAGGAGAGTACCTCTTCTGACCTACAAGACTCTTCGGAGTACAGTGCTTATATCCAAAAGATTTCTCAGTATATGTTGGAGACATGAATTTTTCCTTGGGAGGATTAGCTATTTTCAGGTGGTTTCTAAGCAATCATTACTTTCTTATTAAGAGAAGTTCAGGCTTTGTCGTGAGATTAGTCTTAAGGGGAAGAATTACTACCATCTTTTGCCTTTTTTAAAAAAAAATAAAAACTACAAAAGTAATTTCAGAGTTCAGATCCACAGTTTTAGCTTATGAACTGAGGGGAATCCACTGACCTGTAACATGGTATTTTTATGTAGTGGTCATATGATATATTCTGATACGCTCATGAAGACCCAAGGAAAAATGTTTTATTATCATAACCATATCCTATTTCAACAAAAGTACATAAAATGATGAGTGAAGAAATAATTTCATCTTCTTATATTCTAACTTTGTTATTGTTAAGACAATATTATTCTTTGCATTCAAAATTGGTTTACTAGTTCTTAATTAAAAATGTGCATTCTATCTTGGATGCTGTAAGCAACAGATGTTCTCAACCTGGTATTTCAGATGATTCCATCAAATGTAGTCATGAGTACATACATATAATACAAGCAAAACATAAAAGTGATGCAGAAAATTAACTGAATATTTATGTGTTTTTGAATATGTACGACAACATAATAGGGTGAGTAGAAATGGAAGATAAACTAATTCAGTTGAGAAATACAGTGTATACTTTAACAAAGAGTATAATTAACCTTTGGGAAGTGTACCTAGAGAGCTAGAGGACTTTTCATTAAGTGAAATTTTAAAACTGAAATTGGCTGAAGATTAGTTGTGTTCTTAAGTACCATACGGTAACTGTACCAGAAATTAGGGTCATGGTGCAAGAACTAATGAATGTAATTATTTTGTCTGTTTTATGCCATAGATCAGAATTCAGAGTATACTTCTACCCGATTCTGACTAAACACTAAGGTAGCTGATGATTATTTCATAAATATCTGCAATTCCATTTTTCTGAACTGTCTTTGCAAGCCTTTTCACTTGAATTTGAGACGTTCAGGTTCTATAGAAAGGTTTCAGTACCCTGTAGTATCAAATATGCCATGGTTTGAGTTTGGCTTTTTAAAATAACATTCTTTTAATTAAGTAGATTGACATTTTGATGTTAACTCAGCCTAAGAAAGCTACCAGTCTTTCAATGTACAACATTGTTTTCAAGGAGTTGTATTTTATTGGTAAAAGGGTCCTTGTTTCAAAGCTGAAATTTTCTTGTTTCTTTTTTAAGCCTTAGGAATTTTTCAGGGCTTTGACTGCAGTGTTGACAGCACTGTAATATACAAGAAGAGCAACAAATAGAATACCATCATCTTCTGCTCAGTATTGTGAAAACCAAACCCTGGAGTAGACAGTGTTTTATGATTGTCTAAGATACTTTTCCAGAATATCATCTTTGACTTATTAGTTTTCTCTAAAATAAAAGAGAAATTCTAGATGCCAACTTTAATTTTACCTTTTAAAATGCTGATCAAACCACAAACTACTGAGATGTATTTGACTATGCCAAGTGATTGCTTTGTTTAATAGCTGGTGATATAAAACTAAATATCATTAAATAGTAAGGCAATAATACTACTGGAGAATGGTAATTGCAAGAACGATTTATTACGGGGATCAATAGTAGCAAGGTACAAGAAGAAGAGTAATGGAAAATATCAATACAGAAATATTAGATCCTTTTTTAAAGTCTGTGAGGGGAGATAATTGTATTTGATGTTAGACTGTTGGACAAGTACTTTTGGCAGTCTTTTTTTTCTTTTCTTTTTTTTTTTTTTATGGGGAGGGAAGGAATGAAAACTACTGTGCCTTAAATATCATCTGAATTGAAAAGAATACACCCAGCTTTTGCTTGTCTACTAATTTATTTCTTTGGTTAGTATTGCAAATAACTTGTCCCTGTGCACATAAAAAACCACCACATTTCAGATATTAAGGAGATTATACTCAGCAGCAAACATAAATAATTTGCTACAAGGTTACGTGTGATGTTATTAGCTGAAAATGACAAGGAAATATTTTATTTATTATTTATTTGTGTCCAGAATAGCAAACCATAATTTGTACTGGATTCTTAAAACTAGTTTAGTAACTTGTACATTGATGCTGCTGATATTGTGCTTGTCAGGAATTTTACAGGTCAGTAGTTGCATGGATATCAGGTAAACCAGCTTTGTCTCAATGTAGCTGGAGTGTACTAAGCCCTTGTAGTTGGATCCTTAGTCTTAGTCTTACAAGAATAGCATCTGTTGTCAAAAATAAAAATGAAAAACTATTATATAACAACACTCCGTAAATTCTTCTTAAGTATTTTTTAAGAATGGAAGGAAATACATTTAAATCTCGTTGACAACACACGGTGGCAATTGTGCTAATTGCAAAAAAGAAGTAATATTTGCTGATGTGTCCCTTACAAGATCAGTGGTGCCAACTTTTCAGCTACTCTCTTTAATTATGTCTCAGATTAATATGGGCCATACTGAAGCAAAAGGAATAATTAAAGTAGACAATATTATTTACTAGTAATTCCTAAGCATTAATTTAAAAGACTTCATGTTTTTCCAATGGGGAAAAAAAAAAAGAAAATTTTCATCACATTTGTTTTAGAATGTGCTTTGAATAAATATTCACACTTGATTTTATGTTCAAGTATATCTTTCTTTTTTTCCATGGATAGAAATATGCTGTAATTTATATTTTTTTATTTATTTCCTTCAGGTTCAGGCTAAAGATAGGGATTTCAAAACATGAACAAAATACTTTTATTTTTATTGATATCATTTGGTGCAGAAGTACCTAGAAGAAACTTTGTTTTACTATCATTCTAGTTAGCACTTTAGAAATCTTGACTGTCCAATGTACTCTAACAAAAAAAAAATATATTGTTTGATAGTTCCTATGGTATTTCAGGTGTTTAGTGTTTTTTTATATGGCCCAAAGACTGAGCACCTTTCAAAATCTCCCCTCCCCTCCCCTCCTCTGCCCTTCCATCTTTAAATGCACTTAAACACAAAAACCACAACAAATATTTGAGGACCAATATTTCTGATTATATATTTGTCCTGTGTGGCACATCTATGCAAAACATTTGTATTTACTGTACCCTCCCATTGCCACAAGGGCTTACCGCCTACTCACTCAACTTGTTGTATACCAGAACCCTCAGGCGTGTTTTATGCAAAACTCCTTCCTAACCAGTTGTTCCCCAGCAGGTACTGTCACATGAGATTGTTTTGTCCCAGATCTTAGCATTTGTCTTTGAAGGAATTCATTAATATTTTGCCAGAAACCTTTCCAGCCTGTTAAGATCACAGCCTGACCCTCCAGCCTATCAAATGTTACCCATTTTTGTATCAGCTATGAGCTTTCAAAAGGTGCCTTCTGTCACGTCACATTGGTTACTATTGAAGAAGTTTAACAACATCAGCACTCTAAACAATACCAACAATAAATGGACATCAGCTGATCTTCCTGCTAATCACAGTCTTCTCAGTTAAGATGTACAGTCACTCTTCCTAGTTTTACTGTCAAAATCACATTTCTATAGTTCGATTCAAGGATACTCTAAGAATATCTTAAAGTGGAAACTCTTTCTATTATCAAGACAAATAACATACCCAGTACTTCCCTCTTCCATTGTGGCAGTTATCTCATCAGAGAAGCCAAAATCCTTGATCAGTCCTCAGGATGTAATTTGCTAGAAGAGCAGCAAAATTGATGTACACTACATATATCAAATCTAATTATACATTATGGCTTCAACATTTCCCTTGAATAACCAGAAAAGAAAAAAAATTGTAATATTCTTTTGTGATGGCTATTATAGTCTGTAATCTGTACAGGGAAATTAATTTGGCTACCAAAAGTGAGTTTCAGACAGTGTGGGGAACCTGCTCCAAAATAAAGGAATCCATAAAACTAAGTTTAAAAGCACTTTACCAAAAATATTCAGATAGAACTCATCAGATTAATTGAAAAACCATAGCTATTGCCTGAAAGGAATATATAACTAACATCTTATACATTTCATAGAAATAAAAGATTCTTAATCCTCATGCTCTTGTAAATTTTAAAATGTAAGTGAAAGATAATTTTTCTTGGTTCATATTCCAAATTTAAATATCACCTAAAATGCAAATTAATTCTAGTCACAACCATGCTAGAGAATGGACTGTAAAATTAAACATCATGGGTCCAACACCAAATGCATTCTCTAGATCACAATGTTTATGTTTATTGATATTAGTTTTGACTATCAGTTATTATAAATATTGTGCTGTTATATATCATGAACATTATTCCTGTAGGGTATTAATTTTATTAATATTATGTTGATTAATACTAATATTACAACACAAGTGTTTCTGTTGATGAACATCAATATTACCATAAACTGTTTTTAATAATGATAGATATTTACAGGTATTTTAAAAAGCCTGTATACTTTGCAAGATATTATGTCTTGTAAGTCTTGTACTCAAAGTTTGGTAAAAAAAAAAAAAAGGAGACATCAAAAGAAGAAGAAATAAAGGAAATTTTCATCCTCAAGAGTCTGCAGAAACAATAAATTTCTGGAACTGATAAGTTCTTCACCCAGGAGGTTAATCAACACTTCAAATGCACACACAATGCCTGTTACCTGCAGGAATAGTCAAATGCTTTGCTGAGAGGGTAGATGAGAGTTCAAGTAATTACCTTGTCCTGGGTGAGTCCCTTTCCCAAATCAGTTCATTGTCTCATCTATTCACAGACAAGATGAGGAGTTCATAGACCACGTAGGGAATGAAATGCACTGTGTGAACACAGTCTGATATCCATTATGCCCTCATACTGAATGACACTGTAGTTACAGGATAAACTTCAATCTTGTCTTTATATCTCACTTATTAACTTACTAGCATTCTAAAATTCACAAAAAAACATGAGGATTTAAGTGATGGTGCCAATGCAGTGTTTGGGGCATCCGATCACAGACTGTTTCCAAAACGTTATAGGGACAGGTCTGGATTTAATTTGGCTATTCGGTGTCAAATGCTATACTAATGAGCCTTGTACCCTTTTTAAATGCTCAATTCTTTGTCTTTGGATCATGCAACAGCATTATTTCCATTCTGTGAAAATATCCTTTACTTCAGACTTTTTGAACCAAGAGGTTTTTGCCTTAGGGTTACAGTTGTGTCACTCATGACACGGTGGTAGCCCAGGGCAAAACTGTGTTGTAGATTTTGCCACAACACTGGATACCGTTCAGCCTCAGGGACAGACAGCTGCCCCAACCCCTGTTTTATTTTGTAACAGGGGCAGAGACAGCAGTTGCAACCTTTTCACTTCTGAAGGACAAGATTTTTGGTCACTGATAGGATGGTTCAGAAACACCTTCAGTTTTTCAGTGGATTGAAGTAATAGACACTGTTAAGAAACTATTACCCTTCAAATTCTGTTATGCATTTACTGTGCAAAAAGACCTTTGTGCCCTGTATGATGAAATTGTGTAAGTTGTTGGTTTCTTTATTATCCATGAATTGCTGTTACCATAAGTCAGATGTTTTGAGCTTTCAACTTGCATTCAGTCAAGAATATAAATTTTTAGCTATTTTCTGAAAACACTGATAAAAGTTTCAACAATCTTTTGAATGAAAAGTGTTATGTAAATGTGAGATCATTCTTATGGTTTTATAAGAATATTCAAAACCATAAGAAATGGTATCTTTCTCTCTGCATTTCATTAATTTATTTAAGTGACTATACCTTTGTAAAAATTAAGAACTGACCATTAATGTGAAACTAATATTATAATCAAGGGTGCTTTGTCACATAATGTTCTTCTGATCTTCCTGAGTCTCTTGTTGAATTTTGTGAAAATTCACAGTTAATTTTCTAACTTAAAAGTATTTTTGTGCAAAATAATAATTTCCTACTAAAATTCCAGATGAAGTTTTTCATATTTTATGAAAGGGTCTATGGTTTTTTATGCCTTATTTACTCAGGGAACAAACCAAAGTGTTCTTGATGACAGCTCGAATTAACGAAAGTGGAACTGTTGCTCACAACAATTGACCTCAACATTTCTCAGAGGATTTTTTTTTGTTTCTGACTGTGTTGATAAGTTGGTAGAAGACAGAGAAGTTTCCATATCAAATACTGCATGATTTTAAATGGCTTCTGAAAGCCAGTGACTGGAACAAAGTGATTTGCACACTACTACCAAATAGTAGTAATCAAAAAATTTTGAACTGTTGTCTTTTCAAGGACAAGTCCTCTGAAGACAAGCATTTGAAGTTGAAATTACTTGCAATGCATCTGGCCTTTTACCTAAACTACAGTTGTAGCAAATTAAAAAATAAAGATATATAATTTCGCTGTGTTCATCAATTATATCATGAACATAGAATTTTTATATCTATGGTCATTGCCTGACAGCTGAATTGTGACTGCTGGTGATTCTGCTGATAGTCAGGGTACTTAGAATGGAAGATGCTTATCTTACTTAACATCTCTCACATAGTAGTAGACTCAATCATCTGGATAACTCAGATAAGATTCCTATATCAAGATTTTAAAAAGTGACTAATTATTTTGGATGAACCTGTGGTAAATCCACACACCACCTTCTTTTTTTTTTATAGTTTGTTTTTTCTAGCATATTTTTCAGGAACTGCTGAGCATATCTCTTTCTCTGAAGGTCAAAAGAGAGATTCATAGCTTTAGATCAGAACCTGTAAATTCGCTAGTAAATTCTCAGGAGGCTAGTTAAAAAGAGTTACCACTAATTTTAGTATTAAAAGAACAACTGAGAGAAAGGAATCTTAAGATCTGATGAGGAAATCAACAGTTGAACACAGAATAAAAATTAAAAGGAAGTAAATTTAAAAAGTACAATAAAAGGAGAAAATATATAATGCAAATTAGATGGTAAATTACAGACCTATTGATAGTTTGGACATACTTACAGGCTAACTAGTGCAGGCAGAATGGGATTAAATTATATTGGGAAAATTTTTAAAAAATGAGTGTTGTTGATTATCTTGAGTTTCAGTATTTAGATAGGAATTTACTATGGTGTACATAAATGCTGAAGAAATGGCTGGATCCCAATACTGTTCCCACTCTGAGTGAACCTCTGAATAAAGAAACCAGCACTGAGACATTTTTAATACAGGAAGAGGAGATATCTCTGTTATCAAGTAAAAATATAAATTAGTGTTCCTCATATTTTGAGGAACTTTATAGGAAAAATGAAGAAAAGGTAGTAATAAAAATGTTGAAGGATTAGCAATTTTTTAAACTGAATAAACTATAACATGTTAAATATTGCTTAAAAAACAAAAAACAACAACAACAACAAAAAAAACCACCAAAAAACTGCAGTTCAGTTTTGCATGAATGGTGATTTCTTACAAAACTCCTTGCTTTCCAAAGGTTCCCCAAATGTGTCTCAATCCCAGGGCTCAAAAAATTCTAGGTAATAAAATGTCCTATTCTCCACCTGTATTCTCACTTGGTCATTTCTCCACTTCGAGGGAAGAGAAACTAAACAAGCAAGCAAAAAACACTGTTCAAAAAACCACCTTTAGTTACACTAAATAAAAGAGTTTTACCACTGCCATTTCATGTATTGCAAAGTATTTACATAATGCAGTCCAGACTCTAAGTGTCAAAATTAAACCATTGGACATGGAAAGAAACAAAGATATAAAAGGAGAAATTAGCTTACAGACACTACCTGATACTGGTCCAATCTTTTCTTTCTCAGCACTTTGGGTAGTTGTGGATGAAAAGGGAGAAGAAATTATTTTACTACAGTTGTTCTAATGTCTTGCAAAAATTCAACAGGAAAAAAATTATATGGAAATTATTTCAGCAGTGGCAATATTCAGTAATTTTCTTCTACAGCTGCCATCATGGTGTTCTCAGAAACTATTTTTGGCCTAAAAGAGTTGAACTGCTAGACAATACAGATAGAAAGAATCTGTTATTTAAGAGAGTGATTCAAAATGCAAAACTGATGTGCGGAATTTGAGTTTTTCTCTGAAGGAATGTCTCTCTAAGGAGTATAGAAAGCCTTGGAAGACTTATCTTCTTAAGCCAAATTTAGGTTTTGATTTCTTTCAGCTGAGAATGTTCTTAATATCAACAAAAATATGAATTATTGATCAAACTTCCATTATTAGCAGTATATTCTAATACCAGTTCTCCAACCTTTGACACTCTAAAAAATAATTTACTGAGAACATTATCTTTTGAGTCATTAGGGGTTTAGTTAAGTGCAACAAATCACATAATTACAAACCTTATTTTAAGTCTTTCAGTCAGCATTACCTATATGTTAGGATTAGCACAATATTGAATTGTGCATCATACATTTCCTTGGATTAAAGGGGAAAGTGTTTGGAACCTCCTAGAAAGAAGTCTTACAAAATGATAATAAAGGAATATACATATTTAAATGTTCACTTGCAAAATATATTTTCATTGCAGCAAGAAGCTCAGTTTTGGACTGAATTATCATATCATTCAATAAAGCTTTGAAATTTTATATAAATGTAAGAAGTAAGTACAATTTCATGTGTTATAACACTTATTCAATTGACATACAAGAAAACTCATATCTGAGGCACAAGTGTTTGAAATAATGTACATGTTTGAGATTATTACTTTTAATGCAGCTTCATAAAGCCAAGTCTGGATATTACATATTTGAGATGGATAATAATTTTTAAATTGGAGGAAAGCTTTTCTTAAGTGTATGTCTTTATTAACAAATTGTTCACATTATCCTTTGTTAATATCTGAAGGCAGAGAGCAGTGACAGTAGCTCCAGACTACAACAGGAATTTAATCACAAACAGATCAAGAACAACTTAATGAGATTTTACTGACGGAATTTTATTGCTTGCTTTGCATAAAATCCACATTTACTGCAGCTACAACTGATACCTCATTGTCCTGGTTTCAGGCAAAACAGGTTAATTTTTTGGAAGAGCCAGGAGACAGCATGGCAAGAACCCTAATGTTATTTGATATCACCTCATGTCATTGCCAGGGGCAGGGGGAAGGTATTCTCTCTCTGTGCAGGGAGAACAGTGTTCCTTCCGGTGGAGAAGGATGGCAGGCAGAACATTCCACTATTTATTTTTATTGAATCAAAGAATATTCTGAGTTGGAAGGGACCTACAAGGATCATCAAGCCCAGCTTTTAAATGAATGGCCCATATGGGAATTGAACCCACATCCTTGGCACCATGCTCTACCTCCTTCAGCACCTTGTTTGAACCACCTGAGTAATCTTAGGCTACCTTGTGAGGTTTTATTCCATGTAAATAGTTTGTCTTATACCTGTTGTTATTACTACTGTTGCTAGTAGTGTTCATTTTCTAATCTCATTGCTGTTTCCAGTATATTTTTCTTATCTCAGCCCATGATCTCCACCTTTTGCATCTCTCATTGGAGGGGGGAGGGGAGCAACATGTGGCCTTTTTAGTGGGACTACTAAATTGGAGGATATTATTCCTAAACCATGACACTTATAAAATCAATTTTAAAAGGTATCACATAGGGAAATTCAAGGATTTTCCACCTTTCCTGAGATTCTACTGAGAAGAGACAGGATTATTTGTCCAAAAACCAATATGAGTGTGGGTTTGGGTTTTGGGTGTGTTTTGGTTTTGTTTGTTTGTCTTCTTTTAATAACAATATTTCAAGTAGGAAAGGGAAGTGAAGGTAGAATTTGAAGTTTGGGTAGTGGAAAGAGCAAAACTGATAGAAGGCGTTGGAAAGCAATACCAAAAAGATAAAACACGCAACTAAAACACACAGAAAAATCCCAACCATTAAACTCATCTAATAAAGTACAGTATTTCTGAATAGTTCAGACTTCAAATGACTCAGTACTGAAAGAAATGTGCAGAAGTATTTTTCTTCCACATAATTACTTTGGAGGAGGTTAGTTAGAGTTTTGTTTAGTTAGAGCTTTGATAGAAGTTTAACATAGAACTTTAAATTTCTTGCGTTGCTCTATGTTTCGATATGTGATGAGAATTTCACATCAGTGTTTTACTAATATATGGGAGTTATTGCCCCAATATGCTTCTAGAGACAGATATTAGAGTTAATATATGTCACTCTTATCTTCATTCCTACAATTAGGATTTGTGATCTTTGGGGAATGCAGTTTGTTTTTGGGGTTAAGGAAAGAAAAAGACAAAAAAAAAGAAAATAAATTATAAGTACCAATAGGAACAAAAAGAAATACTAAGGCACTCAGATGAAGGAATATTCACCAAATGACCCAGTTTCATACCTAAGTCCTTTCTAATTCATCTTTGTTATTTCTCGTTTCTGAGATAAGTATCGTGGTCTCCAAAATGACTGGCTATTTTGCTGATACGAAGACTTCCTTTACTCTCCTTACATCTGTTGAATGATGCATAAGCAACTGGGTTTTCTCTGGAGCAGGGAGTTTTTATATCAAAATTCCTGAACACTATGTCACCTAATAAATTTCCCTTACTCTTTCTATCTTTACATATTTAGGAACAGCAGCAGGACATTCATACTAGTATAACGTGACCACGACTTTCACTAGCTTATGAAAACTGAATGCAAACACTCAAAGGAATTAAAGAAGGAACTCTTTCACTCCCAAATTAACAGTTCAGTCTTACACTACAGTTTCACGTTAGTACTTTTCAGTCCCTATAAAGATCCACCAAGATAGCAACAAAGTGCATGCAGTGTGGCAAAGAACATCATCCTTTGAAGCTATCAGAATTTTGCATTAATGAGAAGTTCTTTTCCAATTCCAGTAGCACGTATAGGTGTACTTTGAAGGATTTGGATGACTTCTTGAGTTTCAGTGTCATTCAAGACACTAGTAAAAGCCTGTTTCTAACTGATGTTTGTTTATGTGTTTTTAAAGATCTTCCATAATGAGGACTCTACAACCTCCCAGGCAATCCCTTTCTAAGTCTCACCAGCATTTCCATTATAGGGATTTTTTTCTGTAGTTTAAATCTCTATTTTTTTGTCTTTTCCACTGTAAATATGAAAAAATAAACCATTCAGAGGCATTTTTTACATGCTTCAGAACAGTTATCGTATCCCTCCTTGATCTGCTTTAGGGTAACAATTTTCAGACAGTATTTTTGATAATTTTTATCAATCTCTTGTGTAATTTGATTAGTAAGTCCACATCTTTCTATATTACTTTATTTGAGTCTTACCAATGTTGAATAAAACAGAAATATAACTTTATGTTCTTGCATGCTGTACTGTTTGCAAAGCTCAGCATAGCTTTTCAGCAACATCATTTCATTTGTCAGCTTGTTTACAGATATGATCTGCTCTAACTATTGGATTATACTCACCTAATTTTTCACCATCTTGGATTTGCTCAGAGTCTTCCCTCCTACATGTATTATCTTGAATTTTTCTTTCTATTGAATAACATAATCTAATACATGCATCATTGTGTTTGGTCTCAGTTTTGTTTTTTTCTCCCCGCCCTGCACTCCTCCTCACGTGTAATGCTGTTGCTCTCTTATGAAGAGCAATTAGGATTTGTCCAACCTTGTTCTTAATAAATCTCAATTTTTTTTCCTTAGTTCCTTGTCCCATACAAAATATTTAAAGATGAGTAGTTTTTTTGTTCTTTTTTTAAAGACATTAATTTATAACTTTTTTACAAGTCCTCTGAAAAATCACCTGTTCTTCATAATTTTGTGAAGAAAGTCACTGGTAAATTGAGATTCATAAGACTATAGAATCAAAGTATTATAGTATTGTAGAACAGACCAGGTTGGAAGTAAGCTGGTATTATCTGATCAAGCTTTTCATGGGAAAGGACGAGATGATCTAGCACCTTGTTCAGTCACATCTTGAAAACCTTCAGTTATAGGGACTCTATGTCATTTCACCAAATGATTGTTCTTATAAAAAAATAAATTTTTATGTAGGGATGAAATCTTTCATCTTTAGGAAGAAAAGAACTGACCCTTTCAGTTATTGCTCACAGGTCATGTTCTCCAGATTTTGAACCATCTCTGTGGTCCACTTTTGGACTTTCTTTAGTCTGGCCATGCCTTTCTCAATTTCATCAGTCAGACGCTTAAACGTCCTGCAATGAAATGGTTAGTCCACTGGAGTACATTGAATTTATCTCACTAACTTCTCTAGCCTGTTCTGGTTTTATTTTTTTTCTGATCTTCTTCTGCAACTGAGAATAATTGTCATAACTGAGTTCAGTTAGCTTTTAAATAAAAAATAATGGGAAAATTAGTTCATATCTTTGGCATCAACTATCAATAGCTTTCCTTCTCCACTGAGTGGCACATGAACCAATTCTAGCTTTCCTCCACTGCTACTAATTGGCTTCTGGTTATCATTTCATCTTTGTGCCTCATTTGTTTTTTTCTCTCAGAGCTTGTAGTAAACATTTGCAATCGTATTTTTAATCTTTTTGACTGAATAGTATACTGAACTCATCTTTTGGCTGAATGTTCTTTTATTATACTTTTAAAATTTATTCCAGATTTGGTTTAGACTGATCCATTATAACAATTTTCAAATAAATGCACTAAGTTTATTACATATATAATCAGACTTTTTAAAAGTATTATTATTTTGAAAAAATTCTATTTTTTATATTAAATTCTGTGAAAGCTCTCATCATCCAAGTAACAATTCACACTGAAATTCTCAACTATGTCCTCCCAATTGGTACATTTGCTTTGTAGAAGCAGTTTACACCTAATTGTCCTAACCATAGTGAAGATCAAAAATCTTTCAAAAGTGTATTCCCAGACCTTGCTGGACAGTCCATTCTCTTCTTAATACATACTTAGGTAAACTATTTACTCTCTTCATCACCCTCTGCCTTCAATGACTTCTGCCTTCAAGTTTAGAACTCACAAAGCTGGACATCGTACAGTAGTTTGGCTGTCTGCCTTTTTTAGGGAAATTTGATATATGACATACTAGATATTTGGAATAAGATGCATGTTATATTTCCATCAAAGTTGTCAGAACTCATCCCCAAGATGTATGGATCTGTAATATACAGGGCATGCCAACTAAAGATTGAAATGCCTAGGTAGTCAGGCAGGAAAATTGGAAAGTTTTGTATTTCAGATAGCTTATCCTTGGTCTAATTCCAGTATAATCACTGTCATAAGTGCTAAAAACACTGACAATTCTACAAATGTATTAAAAACGAAAGGTCTTCTCAGCTTTAAATTTTATATATTTTAAATAAGCCAGCTGGTCTAACAAATTATATGAATTTAAACATATATTGTCTGTTAAGGTGGGAGGGTTAAATTTATTATTATTGATAATATTATGAGCCACTAATTATTAATTAAGTGATATATATAGATGAAAAACTTGTTGCACATAAATGTTCATTTAATATTAACATCATTTTCTGCATCAGCAATGAACACAGCCATAGTAGCAGCAAACCCTAAGAAGTAGATAAGGTAAAGAATGCGTGAGAACGATCACTTAACTGTAGGGGTATCCTAAAAGATTGTAAGACTTCAGGCTGTTATTCACTATAGCTGCTAGATATTATCTGTCATAGCATGTTAACCAACAAAAACAATCATATGTTCCTGATTAAGATCTGAATAAAACTGTGAACAGAAAGTTGGTACCATGGGAATAGAAAAAAAATGCCAGCAAAGCTGGGACAAATGTGTTTCCTGTGGAGAGAAAAACTAGTTTCTCAGGGCCAGCTAGTCTATGTGCCAGACAAACAGCTCACAAAAACAGGTTTAATGTTAGTGTTTTTATGCCTCTGAATTGCCTGGCTTAGAGATGGGTACTGGATTCCTGGTATATTATCCTCTGTTTATGTGTTCCCAAACCGATTGGCTATTCTGACAGTAGGGTGTGACCTCATTTGACAGTGTGCTAGCCATGCATATATAGCTGTTTTCATGCATCCTATGCCTTGGCAGAAGGAGCTGTTAAAGCAGTTCAAACTAAAGCAGACCCAGTGCTTCTTTTTATAGCTGAAGGAGACAAATCATATGTATATGAACCTAGCACAGGGATTGTGCCTTAATTCTCCTTCTGCAGGGAGAGACATAGGTAACTTATGGCAGTGCTTTCATTGCTCAGTGTTCCTTCTCACAAAAGGCCAACAAAAAGCACTTCACTGAGAGGTTAGAGATCCAAATTTCAATTTCTATCACAGTTCAATTCATACATCAAAATGTAGTTGCAGAAACAACTGATCTTCTTGGTATAACAGTGTGAGATCTGCTGTTCTGGTGTGTACTCTTTGCTCTTTAATTTTTCTTTGTTTTTCCCTGGCAAAAAAAGGATAAATGTCTCTGCTTTATTCCAAGTGACATAAAAACAAATTGCAATACTTCAGAATTTTTTATGAAATAGGACTCTTGTCCTCTGATCAACTGGGTAGGTTCCTAAGTTGATTGTTGTGTTTGGTCTTGCCTCTCTCATCATATTTTTGGAAAGGCTTATTTTCTTCATTATTCTCCTAGGATGAAAATAGTAGGAAATTTAAACAAAGAAAATCAAGAAAAGGGCATGGATTGCTCCCTGACAAATTGTTCTGGCACTACATTTTTTCAAGAAGTCTTGACAAGAGTCATTCTTTACTACGGTAGCCAGGGCCAAGTCCTATCTGTTCTCAGGTCTGTGGCTGCAGTTAGAGGTAAGTCTTGGCAAACTGACAAATAAAAATTAAAGTAGTAGAAGAACAAATTCATTTCTTAGACCCTTATCACTTCCAGCTGGCAAGGACTTGTAGTCCTAATGAGAAAACAGGATTTAAAAGTAATGAAGCTCCCTGGTTTCAGTTGTTTACTTTAAAAGATCTCATTCTGCAGAGTGCTTGTTTTCAGTTCCAAGTTTTAACAAGAACTGCATGTGTCACTGTAGGGATATTATTATTATTTTAAATTATAAATTTTATAGAAGAAGTTTATCTCAGTTCCTAAATTACTTCTGTTCATAAATCTTTATAATACAATAGATACCAGTAAGAAGGGAAGTAAGTATGATTCAGACCCACCCTTTTCTATCTTTAAAGAAAAATAAGTGTTTACTTCTGTGAAAATTTTAACATATTGGCACTAATAGAAGCTATCACACAATTAATATAGCACACTAAAACTAGTAAAAAATATTTAAACGCTCACAATTATTTGTTTTGATTCAAACAGCTACATTTAAAGATTGTTGACATTTTTCCTTCCTTAATAAGTAAATGATAAAAAATTTCAAAATCAAAAGTTGCCATTCTTTTTTTTTTTTTCCCTCATTTCCTCCTGTATTCAACCAATCTTTTGTAAATCTCAAAGTTTCAGTATACTGAAAAACAAACACAAACAGGATTGTGATCAGCAGCATAAAGTCTAGCTGCAAGCTAGACACTATTGGGATATACCAGAGATGAATACTGAGGCCAGTACTCCTTAACATCTTCATTAAGGACAGCAATGGTATGACCAAGCGGATGCTCAGTAAATTTGCAGATTAGACTAAGCTGGGAGGAGTGGCTGGTACATTTAGGGTTGTGCTGCCATTCAGAGGGACTTGGGCAGGCTGGAACAATAAGCCAATAAGAACCTCATAAAATTGGGAATAATAACCCCATGCTATCATACACATTGTGTCTAATCAACTGGAAAGAAACTTAGTAGAGAATAACCTTGGGGTACTGATGGACACAAAGTTGACTGTGAGCCAGAAATGTGTCCTTGAAGCAAAGAAGGCCAGAGGTATCCGGTGCTGCATTAGGCAGAACATTGCCAACAGTTTGAATGCGGTGATCCTTCCCCTCTGCTCAGCCCTGTTACACACGTTTGGGTGCTGTGTTCAGTGCTGTGTGGACACAGCACCTCAATGTGGGTAACCAGGCCTGAGCTCCCCAATATGAAAGACACGGACATAAAAGAGTGCATTGAGTGAAGAGCTACTTCAATGATTAAGGGACTGGAGCTTCTGCCCTATAAAGAGAGACTGAGAGCACTGGGATTGTTCAGCCTAGGGGAGATCTTATCCCATAGGAAAACAATTTGCTATGATTCTTTTCTTTTCTTTCTTTTCTTTTCTTTCTTTTCTTTTCTTTTCTTTTCTTTTCTTTTCTTTTCTTTTCTTTTCTTTTCTTTTCTTTT
>JAWWLV010000088.1:136759025-136771317 GCA_035041135.1 Platyrinchus mystaceus
CTCTTCTCTTCTCTTCTCTTCTCTTCTCTTCTCTTCTCTTCTCTTCTCTTCTCTTCTCTTCTCTTCTCTTCTCTTTCCTCTTTCCTCTTTCCTCTTTCCTCTTTCCTCTTTCCTCTTTCCTCTTTCCTCTCCCCTCCCCTCCCCTCCCCTCCCGGATACTGCTAGAATTTACCATACACGTGAAATCAAGTTTAATATTTATATTCAGTTCACTGAATTTAGACAGCAGCAGATTTAGACAGACTACGGAATATCCTTTGTTGAACAAATATCTATTTATTTTAACTGAATGATGAATTGTCTTTTTGTTCATATCACAAATGCTGTGAAATACACAATAAGTTAACAGATTTAATAAGCAAATATTTTCCTGCTGTTTTTCCTAGAAACACAAGCTTATCTTTAACAATGGCTCAGAATAAATAATGAAAATCATACATATGATTATATCTATAATGTTTACAAATGAGATTTCATGATTCTATGTCAACGCAAAAGTTCAGTTTCTGAGTCAATGCTTCCATATTTCTTTTGATTATATGCTGTCCCCAGGAAGATGTTTTGTATTGGAAAAAGGAAAAAAGCTTTGGGGATTTCCTTTTATCTATCCTGGGAACACGAGAGATTTTGCTGAACAATTTTGATTCCTAATTAATTCCTAATAGAAAACTGAGTTGAAAATATATTAAATTACTTTTCAAGGCCATATACCTTTTATGTTCCATAGCTGCAGGTAAAAGATGAAGCAGAAAAACCTGTCACGTACCATAAACACTGTTGAGAAATCATTCCTATGCCTAACTGAATGTTGTTCACATGCTCTAATTTGGAATAAGAATATAAAACTTGGTTCCCAGAAGATTTTATTTTGTTGGTAAGTTTATTCTCCTTTTCCATAAAATCTTTCTTCCATGCCTTTTGGTCTTAACTAAGGCATGCTCTGCTACTGCAAGGACACTGGGATTGTGAATATGTACTTTGGACTCTCCCTGTAGCATTTTGTAGTTCTTGAGATTTTTGGTCTAGGCTTAGAATCTGTAACAGTTTCTGGGAATCAGTATCACAATGTGACTATGAAGAATAAAAATAATTGGCTCCTTCCAGATGTAATATATACTGAATGATGAGATTTATGGGAAACTTGGCAGCTTGAGTCATTTCTTCCTCTCTTACATTCTACAGGGAAAAAAAAATAAAAATCACAGAATCACAGAAAATACCACACTGAAAGGGACCCGTGAGGATCACTGAGTCCAAGTCCTGGCCCTGCACAGGACCATCCCCAAAAGTCACACCATGTGCCCAGAGTATTGTCCAAATGGTTCTTGAACTCTGTCAGGCTTGGTGCTGTGACCACTTCCCTGGGGAGCCTGTTCCAGTGCCCAACCACCCTCTGGATAAAAAACCTTTTTCTAATATCCAACCTAAACCTCCTGACACAACTTCCAGCCATTCCCTTGGGTCCTGTCACTGGTCACCAAACAGAACAGATCAGTACCTACCCCTCTTCAAAGCTTAAAATGTTCAGTCCTATAGGACTAAATTCAGTTTTTAACCTTTTTTAATTTTTTTTTTTTTTTTCCAATTGAAATATGGAAATCCTTTTCAGGAATGGGAAAATGCTTATAGCCTTATGAATTTATTCTGAGTGTTACTGTTCTATTGCATGCATGCATGTGTTCATAAAAGTGTATCTATGTGCATTTAGAGCATTTATATTTGATGCCAAAAGAGCACTGAAAAACTGCTTAGAGACGAATTTGTGTCTTTAAACAGCAGAAGTAGTTACTGCATTACAGTGTCGGAGAGCTCCCTATTCATATCGGACAAAGTAGCTCTAAAGTTTGAGTGAGAAGTCAGGGTCTTTATACAGTTTTTGTGAGGCGTTGCAACATCTTTACATACATATTCATTAGGTTTTGACACGTAATTATCATATTCATAATAGGCGAAGTTTGGGTGGAGCTTGAGGCAGAGTCTCCTGGAATCATCTTTTGGGGAGGAATCTGGGGGTTGTTATGGCTTCGTCAACCTCATCAGGGGTCGTCTTGCTCCTCATCCTCTGATGCACTTTTCAACTTTCTTCTGTTTTGCTGACTACATGTTAGGAGTTTGCAAAATTTCTGACCTATGGTCCTTTTGCCCCGCCTTCCCCTCCTCCCCAAAATGCCTATCTTATCACTTGGTTGTTCAAAGGACATCTCTTCTATCTCTTACTTCAGTATGGCCAGCAAGACAGAACAAGCTGTCTCAACAGAATAGGGCATCTTTGTCAAAACATGGTACCAAATTCCATCTTAGTTAATTCTTAAAAACATAAACCCTGCATTCCTCAGGGCAAGGTACCAGGCTTTTTCTCAGAGCAAAATTCCAGCACTTTTCTCTAAATCCTTGTTTCACATTGAATCTTTATTTCCTGTCTGTGTAAAAAACAAGAATTTCTGTGCAAGGTTCCAACCCATTATTATTATGGGACTATGTCAATGAGACCACCATAGAATACAGCAGATTTAAATTATCTGGTAGATAAGGGAACAGGTTTTACTATCATTCTGGCAGATACTAAATGGGAAGAGTTCTTTGTACAATGCTACAAAAAAAACCAACAAAGGTAGCAAACAAATCACTACTCTGTTACACAGCATAAAAATTGTAGGATGAAGTATGTATCCGTCTTCATCTGCACATAAAATTATGGTTACTGATATTTCAGGTCTGTGTTCCCCTTCTTCAGAGGGAGCAAAGAATAAGCTGCACTTTAGCATGCAGAGGCCTGCCCTGTAACTGTGTTTGTATATATGCGGTGTAATAACAATTCATTGCAATTTTATATAAAGTTTACTTCACTGTAAATAATTTAAGCACCTATGGTCTCGGCCTCTCCAATGAAATATATGACAGACCTTAGGCATCATAACCAATACATTTGTAAAAACTTGCAACAGTTGAATAATTTTAATCATCATATTGATACCTGAATGAGGGTCAGTGTGAGAGAGAATGTGGCAATAGTGGCTTACATATGCATCCCAGACTGAGCTATTAGAAATGTTCTGGGAAGGAAAGAGTAAAGGGTCATGGTGATGTCTTGCTTCTTCATACCCCAGAATTTTTGGATGCCCTTGTACTCCAGGTCTGCAAACACATCAATCCTACTATATAAAATCCTTCACACTCTTTCAGGGCCTCAATGTCCTTATGATTCCTTGACCCTAGAGATCTGCACTGCTTAGTGCAGCTCTTGTCATCTTCTCTGCTCCTTTCACACTGGCAGCTGTCAGCCTCCCACTACCTGCTTTCCAGCTTTGTCATATCTGTTTCCACACCTAAACCTTTCATATGTTCCATACAAACCACATAAGTCTTTTCTGTAACAGGGATAAAATAAAATATTAAAAAATAAAATAAAGTCAACACAGATCACAATCATTGAAATAAAAATTTCTAACTGGGTAAGTCTCTGGGGCTTCTAAAGAGACACATGAATTAGAGACCTCCTTAATTTACTACATACCCTAAGAGACAACCTCTTAGAACATCCTCATAGTAACAGGAGAGCTCCTCTAAAGCAAGATTTTTCAGAAAGCCACTTCCACCCACTCAGATGTCCCTTTGGAGTGATCAAGTAAATTAGTTGGCCATATTATTACTGAAAATTGTACTTTAAGAGTTTTACAGAGCATTTTTGTTACCTGATCAAACTGCCTATTTTCAACTCCCAATGCATCTTTTTTCAGGTATGTTTTTCAGGGCAAAAACACAATGTAAGTTAGCGCTTAGAAAAGTTACCAAGCAATTTTAGCTATAAATGGAAAAAAAAAATCACACCATAAAAATTATAATAATCTAAATGTGTCATCACACAATCACTATGAAGGTTTTACCCAAAATATGTCAACAACAAGCTTTTCAGAGGCACTTCACAAATTTAATCAGACTGTCTAAAGATATAGAGAACTGCAGAATGAAACTAGAAAGGAAAACTAGGAGAAAAGAGGTCCAGGAATTCACATATGAGCTTAGCCACGCAAGAAAATATATAACTACTGTACCCAAAAGCTGTAAAAATCTGCTTTTAATCTTAATCCCTGTACCGAGGGATTAAGAGTGATCTTAAAATCAGTTACCACAACAGAGTTGTAGGTGTGAGAATGAGGTTACCTCTTAAACCAATATCCTGCTTTTCAAAGCGATCACATAAATTCACCTAAACACTCTGGGGGAAAAAAGTACCATACAAAGTAACAAGAGGTTTCAAAAGAATTTGTAAGCTGTAGAAATCCTTTTAAGAAAATCAGTTCTGCTAAAGAAAGAGACTGATATTGACATGTAAGTATTTCAAAACACTTAGATGCAGAGGTCTAGTGTTGTTTCCTGTATTTGTCTGTAGATATAGATCATTGCAGAGATATTATAAAGACAAACTGGTGACCAATTCACTGAAACCTGAAAGTCTTTGACTGAACAGCTTATTTCAGTATTGGGTAGAGGAAATTGGGAAAGTGGGAGGGGACATCATGGAGGACTTTCTGTCCTTCTGCTAACTTATGACTGCCTGCTTATAAATTCATTCATTGCTCAGTCTCCTAAGAAATATGTATTTTCCTTGTATTTTCAATTTTTGGATCAACCAGGATTTTTTCACTATAGTTGTTTCCTATAAAATTATTTTAGTTTCCAAGGGAGACATACTCATTAGTGAAAGAGATGTGGGAGAGCCAGATTTTCTTCTCTGCTGATTAAAAATCTGATCCAAAGTCTATTTTGCATGAGATGTTGGATCATTGACTTCAGTGCCTTTTAGATCTGACCTTTTTTTTTTTTGTTCTTCCACTCCTCGTCTATTAATTTTGCATTTGACTCCTCTTAAAAATTATCTGCCTAATTCACTTAGGCATCGGGCTGTTTAGAGATCTTGTTATTAAGGCATATATTCTTGTTACGTGTCTGTATAGTGCCTAAACAATAAATTGAGAACTCTAACAACAATTGCAACAGTAAACTTTGAAAAGTTCTTTTATTTGGCTGAAGTGTTCAGGTAACGCAGTGACATAAATCAAAAGTTCTTTTCACAGGACAATTTTATTGTACATTTATCTGATAGACTGAGTTTGTGCAAATGCTTGAAAAATATCTGAGATTGTGACATTACTATTGTTTGCTAATTTTCATTACAGCTTTTTTTAGATGTTCCAACCACAGAAGCTCTATTATACTAGGAAGAAAACAAACAAGCAAGAGTGTGGTGTCTTTGTTCAGTGTAGAGTTGTCTAAGATGAGCAAAAGGTGAAAAATCAAGTGTGTAGAGAAAAATCTAAGCAAGAAAATTTACACCTCAGGATGATGTGACAACCAGAAATAAAGCTCTACCCACCAGAACATACTCCATCTCATTTTCTGTTTTTGTTTACAGGCCAAGAACTGTTATTAAGTATACTATTACAAATTTTTATTAAGTTCAAACTAGAGATGATAACAATGGATTTCAGCAAAACAGTAATAATTTTTAAGTTACTCTGACATCAAAAATGCTTTTTTTTTTACTTTAGAAAATTGCATTCAGAAAACTGAAATATTATTGCAGCAAGAAATTTGAGATTGGCTCAGTTTGTGAATATGCTTAAGAAAATAGTCTTCAGATTCAAAAGATTAATCCAGACATTTTCGAGTTGTCATGAGAAACACTTAATATGGTCACTTTCCCACATGGGCAGTAAGATCTTTAATCATGCTTTCTAGTTTGAGGAGCAGTTTTGGATTTCAGAGCTTAGCATTGTAAAACTTTGGATGGTCATTAAACAAGAAATATTCTCGTAGAAAGAACTGACCGCTTCTTTTGACAAACCCTTTTCTCAGTTCCATTCAGACATAGAAAAAGACAGGTTGAAAGGGATGTCTGAAAATCGCCTGGTCCAAAACTCAGCTCAGAGCATGGTCAAATTAGAGGAGATTCCACTTGGCCTTGGGCAGTCAATTTTGAGTATCTTCAAAGAAGGGGATTCCACAGCCTCACTGGACAACGTAATTTTTCCTGAGTATCTGTTTTGATAACTTTTGTTATTGGGTTTTGTCCCTTCATGGAAAACATCCATGAAGGGACTGATTAGAGTGGGTCCAGAGGAGGGCCACAAAAGTGATCAGAGGAAAACCTACGCTATAAGAAAAGACTGAGGAAGTTGGGGTTGTGAAGACTGGAAAGGAGAAGGTTCCAGGGACACCTTGTTGTGGCCTTTCAATACTTCAAAGGGCCTTATAAGTAATTTGGAGGAAGACATCTACCAGGGCTTGTAGTGACAGGACAGGGAGCAATGGATTTAAGCTAAAAAAGGGTGGATTTCAGTAGAACGCAAGGAAGAAATCTTTTATGATAAGAGTGGTGAGACACCAGAACACGTTGCCCAGAGAGCTTAGGAATGCCCCTGAATCACTGAAGTGCTGGATGGGCCTTGAGCAACATAATCTAGTGGAAGTTTTACCTGTCCACAGCAGGGGAAGTAGGAGTAGATGATATTTAAAAGTCCCTCCTACCCAAACCATTCAATGATTCTATAATATGCACAGTACACCCAGCATTAGACAACTGTCTGCAGCAAGATGCAATTTAGCTGCCTTCTTCAAGGTAAGAATAAAGCCTGCTTTCTCCAGTCTTCTTGAAGATTTTAAGTTTCCAGTGTATGTCCCTTTTTGTGACTACCCAATCTCTCTGATATCTTTTTGAAAATAAATGACCAGATTCTCTCAGGGCATGCTCTGAGTCACTTCACACTGACTATCATTTGAAAGCTATAATATTTTCTGTAATTTGCATTCATTGTATGATCTATATTATTTTTATTTAATATTTGAAACATTTTGAGTTTTTTCACTTGGGATCACTTTGTTCTGTTGAGTATTTTAAAACACCTGCTTATTAAATTGTGCCCTTTCATTTTGTTGGATCCCGCAGTCTATTTTATTTTCTGGATATTGAAACTGAAGAACCAGATTTTATTTCCTTGCTTAGTTAATATTTCACTGCCTTTTATAATATTGGCCAATATCACTTTGAGGCATATTTACTTTATATTCCTTATTTCAGTTAATTTTTCTTGGCCAGTATCCTCTTTTCCACCATGCTGATGAGAAAATAAAGGTCTGCATTACCAAAAATGCAATGATTCTAGATTTGCATAGCGTGAGAGAGCAGAATCTGTCAGCCTTTATCATAATAATCATGGCTGTATACTAATTATGATCAGATCTTAAAGCATGCTTTAAGAATCTGATTCATCTTGACTTTTTCCTAATTAGAAACATCTGATCCTATAGTAGTGCCCATTAGAAATTCAACTTATATAATCAGTCACCTCTGAAAATGCAAATAATAGCTGAAAATGTTGCATGCCATGAGAGACATTTGAAACTTTGCAACCTTCCTAGTGTTTTTGTCATTTTACAATCCTTGAATTTTAACTTGTGTGCTATCTTTACTTACAGACTATTAGAATGAGCACAATGAAATAATATACCCTTTTACACTTGGAATAATACATCATCTTTATATGCACATTTGAAAAACACAAACTGGTATTTCAAGGATTGAGAGTGTTGATTATAATATCTCAAGGTGATTGTTCCTAAATATATTTATGTGGATAATGTGACAGTAGCTAATGTATATTTTACAAATCAACCCAATAGCTAACCATGATAGCATCAGATTTCATTTAGACTTTGATTGACTTGGTAAGTGAGACAGATTTAAGCTGCTTATGTTTCTCTCACTGATAATCTAGAAATTAAACTACTTTCTCTATAGCTGATTATTCATTTTAGGGTTTTTTTCAGGACTAACAATAGAAAAACAAAATTTTCTTCCATAGGCATGAAGTCTGAGATAGGAAATGGTTCTGTTCAATGAGATACGTGATGATAAACATAAATAGATCTCAAGAGAATTTTCAAAGAAAATTTCAATTTTTGTTTCACTTTTTGGCTGCATTTCAATCTCTGCTCATTTTATTTGCATTCATCATCAGTACTGTGCATTTGCTCTTGTCTGTAGACTTGTTTATTGCATTACACCTTCAGTATCCTCCTACTTTAAAACATCTTTTAACAAAGAGGGCATATGTCAGACTTAGTAAGTCTAGTGTTGTTTTACTATCAAGTATTAAATGAATTCATAAGAATAAGACAACACAGAAGTGTGCTTCAATAAACATGCTCCCACCACCCAGAGTGAATTTGAAAAAACCTGGGAGACATTTTCAATCAATCCAAACAATAAAAACCCTATTAACCTCTAGTGTTTGTCCTTCCTGTAGCTGGATTTTGTTAATCAGAAGTATTTCTGTTGAGCCATTGCTTCTTATTATTTTTGTAGAGATTTAATCAAAAGAAATATGTACAGTTAAAACTGGGCAAATACTTGCAAGTAATGTGAATCACGGTCAATAATGACTGACTCGTGCATTTCCAATATTAATTAAAAGTTTTGTTAGGACAAAGCAGATGTGATAGTACACAAGCAGAAACTAATACTGGAAAGCATATATATATATATAAGTGCATTTGAATTTGGAAGAAGAGCTATCTTTAAATCTACTGCAAACACAGAGTAGTAAATTAATCTCCCCTTCTCTCATCCTTCTCACATTCTTGTGCACATGGCAAGAAGACTGAATAAATTGTCTGAGAGGATACTAGCTGCTTGTAAGGATTAGAAAGAAAAGAAGGGAAACTGGACTGAACACTTGTGGCAGATCTGAGGCTAATAACCTGTTAACATTAACAGGCAGTAACTGCTCACTCTGCATTTTCAATGGAAAGACATGTTCAAGTTGGCTCAGATGCATGTTTAAGACTTCAGAAGGGTGAAGTCTTGGACAAGACAAATGATAATTAATTGCTTGTGCCATGGTTAGCAAAGGTGACATAGCTAATGGATCTCAAACAGGATGTGGGACCTTACCTTGGCAACTTTTGGCAGTGGTGAAAGAAGAAGGCAGCTACAGCATTCTTTCATTTGTCTTTTGTAGGTTAGCATAGTATCCAGTTGATGCTCATAAGTCTAACTGGAACTGGATGTTTCTCAAGTGCACTTTGTAACCTGAATCATCATCAACATTGACATCATCACAGAAAATAAAATGCAGACTAAAATTAAAAAAAACAAAACGGGCAAATCATATCTTTTTCATCCACACCTTTCCTCCAATAGAGCATCATGTTGCAGCAATTCACTGGAAATCTCACACTGAGCTCTTGCAGTTATTAAGGAAACCAAGAGAATTTGAACATATATGTACTAGCTCTGAGTGTACAAAAACTGATGTACTGCAAGACTTCTATTATACCAAAATAGAAAGTGTCAGGAAAGGATAAAAACCAATGGTGACCAGTCATTACCAGGAAAAAAAGAAAGGTGTTGAAATTCCGTAATATTTTAAACCAGATTTAAAAAAAAAATAAATAATTTTCATAAGACCATCTGTATAGGTTCCTTTCTTCTTGTGCCCTCCAGATTCCAGTTTTATTCCATAACACAGGTTGCATTCTTCAGAAAACCCTCTGCTAATTCGCACAGCCCTTTTGAGGTGTCATATGAATTTTAATGTAGATTCAAAAATACAATATACATGTTGCAAAAAGACTGTTTCATCCCAGCTATACTCCTGGCGGGGCCTCGAGATCAGCAGAGAAGTATTCAATAGGTTCCACCTGAACTTGCAATTCTGTGATTTTTTCCTGGGAGGTATGATGAGTCAGAGGGTTTTCAAGGCTACATAAAAAGAATTGAACTTCAACATGAGGGGGGTGGAATGTGCACGTAACTTTAGCTGGTTCTTGCTCATGTTTTTCACCACAAGTGCATGAGGAAAATTTTTCTTATGAGTTGGTGATCATTTCTACTTTGGACTATTACATAATAAACCTTGGCCTGGAATACTGATTATGTCTCTAGTGTATTCCTTACACACTGTAATTGCCATTTTATCTGTAAAAGAACTTTTTTTCCCCAAAAATTGTTTTACTCTTACCAAATATACCAACATATAATGATGCTACTATCTCTTTTTACGGCTTATAAAATGATACATATAGGAATGTGCAAATACAGTGACAGCTAGAAAGTATTCACCTGGAAAAATAGAAATGAGAGTTAAAAAAAGATACTATTTCATAACCTTATTTATAATTGAATTTTCACCCTATTTTTTTTCAGCTTTGACATTATTACTTTTGTCGTTGCCAGATAACAGAAAAATGTATATTCAGAGTAGCATAAAATAAGCCATATTATTGTTTTCTGTTCCTCATTCATTGGAAAAATTGTTGTAGGGAATGTATACTCCTGTCATGTTGTAAAAGTAAAGCTTTGGCTGTTGACAGTGATATGTATTTCTTTCTGCTTACCTCTGGCTTGATGAAAGAAAAACTGTTTGGGGAATATTTCTCATTCAATATTCAGAAACCACCTTCGCAAAACAGCAATATTGTACCTACCTGTGAAAAGCAAAGTGAAAATTGTAATCTGTGATGACTGTAATTGCATACAGCAAATGCATCCTCAGAAGTGGCAGGGCAACTTGAAACCTCCAGTGTAATTGCTGCCTTACTCGATTACTGACCTACTTCGGAGATGAAGAATATGGAAAGTCCTCCTTGGCTAAAACTCTGCATTTCAGGAACGCTGCAGTCCCTGCAATGAAGCATAAACAAGGTTGGAGAATGTTACATACATGAAATAAATAACCCTTCTCTAGAAGAAAACCTCCAAAGGAAATTTAATGTGGCATCCACTACCCAGCTTTAACTTGGAAGCTACAGTAGAGTACCATAGTTCAATTGGTTACTAACAATTGGCTGAACACAGAACTTAAATACTAATTTAAGGGATTTTTTTCAGGAAACTGTAAAAACCTGGATATTTTGTACAAAAACAATGCAAAACTAACAGTTCTTCTGAGTACTATAATATCACGGGTCACCTTTTATGTCTTTCTGTACCTTATCTCTGCAATTTCAGGAAGAATGAATGTTTGTAGAGGTGCCATTGTTAAAGAATAACTTTCTTCTATTTGATAACAGACTCTAACAGAATACAGTTGAATTCTATTCAATAACTGCTGGGAATATATTGACTTCTTTGATTTTTAAAAATATATTGAATAAAAACCTGAAAACTGTAGAAAAAGGAGGACTTTGGATGATATTTTAGTATTTCTTTATACAGACTGGTAATCTATATCTTAAAAGTAGTCAGGCTTTTTTTCTTTTTTCTTCGTATTATTTTGAAAGACTGTTTCAGAATGCTACTGATTAAAAATCTTTTTTCCTTTTATTTTCTACCTGAAGAATTTGCATTGATAATTTGCATGTATTTTTGGCTGTGCAGCACAGTTCTTATTACTTGCCTAGATATCATCTAATTACTGGCTTCTAAATAAATGAAATCTACTCATTTATTAAATGATTTATTACGTAGCAAGTAGACTGGTTCCATGACCCAACTGGTCAGATGACCCAACTGACCCTACTAACATAGCATTAATAATCCAGTGATTTCTACAGAAATAGTGGAACATTATGAAATATAAGGCATAAATTCCATTTTCCCCGCCAATCTTCTTGACTTCTCTTATGGTGTCACTGAACAGAGTTCAGCAGATTTGTCTCTTACCAAATGAATGTTTTTGATGTTATTTTATTTAGAAACAGCTTCTGAGCAAAAAACTATGCATTTGACGTTTTTTTTTTGTTCCCCAGAGAATGAGGCTATAGTTTTCCTTTTCTCCTTTTTGTTTGGAAGTTATTTTGAACAAATATTTACTAGTCTAGACACCACTGAAGATAATAGATCCAGTCCTTTTATCAAGGCTAGCATTTCAGAGCCCTATGCAATTAGTTTAATCAAAGTTCAATCAAATTTCATTAGACTCAGGCACTCTTGTGCCTTCATCAAGGACAGAACAACAGATATATTTGGAAAAAGTTTGATAAAGAGGTCTAAGTATAAATATATCCGTATAACACATGTAATTTCATGAAATTTGATATGTTAAAAAGAGGTTTCTTGGAAAACTGGATTGTTATGGTCTATTATCACTGTTTGAATACTCAATTTCTTTTGGAGACGTACATCCACAATGAATTTTCTTAGCCCTATACAGCTGTCAAACATTCACAGAGAATTCAGAGAAGTGAAATATGATACCAGTAATCAAAATTCTTGGGGACCCCTGGTGGCCTAGCGGTTAAGATGCTGGTCTCTCAGCGCCAAGGCCGCAGGTTCAAATCCCGGGGTCCC
>JAWWLV010000088.1:136771417-136785645 GCA_035041135.1 Platyrinchus mystaceus
CCTAAAAAATCCATTGCGCAGGCTTGAAAGGTAAAAAGACCTTTCCCAGATCTTTGTTCGCGAAGACTGGCCACTTACTTAATCAAAATTCTTAAAATTTTTTTGGTACCCAAAATTAAAAAATTGATTTTTTCAAAAGGACTAAGTGAACTATTCCCACCAAAATCTGTCCATAAGACTTTCTAGTTCCTTGAGAATCAGGAGACAGCTTGTAGGTCTGATTAATTTTGCCACTGATCTTCTAAAACTGCTTCCTGTATGAGAGTAAAACAAATATAGGAAATTATCTATCAGCCCTGAAGGTTTCCTTCATGCTTAGAAACATTCCATCCTTATGAAAGCTGGGTGAAGGAGGCAATTCTCAATGGTTTTGACCTACTTGATCTGAGTTAGCTTCTCCATACCAGGAGAATGATTGAAACCATGTCACACAGATTGGAAGAGTTCAAGGTGTACATCTGAAGTTCAGTCCTTCTAGCAAAAATTTGTGGATAAAAGTGAGGGCATATGCACAAAATTTTTTATAAAATATATTTCATGAATAGTATTGTACAGAACTGTTCTCATGGTGATTTGGAAATACACATTTTGAACCTTAAATATAAAATCATAGAGTTGGGCAATGGAATTGAAGAAATTGCATTCAGAAATATGTTCTCTGACTCCACAATTCATAGTTCTGATAACTAATAATTGTTATTACTAAAACATGGGGTTACAGAGTCACAGAATGGGTGAGGTTGGAAGGGACCACAGTGAGTCACCTGCTCAAGCAGAGTCATCTTGGATCACATTGCATAGAATTGCATCTAGACAGTTCTTGAATATCTCCAGTAAGGGAGACTACACAACCTCTGTGGGCAACCTGATCCAGTGCACGGTCACCCACACAGTGCTGAAGTTCTTCCTCATGTTCAGGTGGAACATCCTGTGCATCGCTTTCTGCCTGTTGCTTCTTTTCCTATTGCTTGGCACCACTGAGAAGAGCCTGGATCCATCCTCTTGACACTCTCCCTTCAGAAATTTACAGGCATTCATGAGGTCCCCTCTCAGTCTTGAAGCTGAACAGCCTGACCTCAAAAAAGAAATGCTCCAGTCTCACAGTCATCTATGTTGCCCTCCACTGAACCTGATCCCAGTGCTCCATGTCTCCATTGTACTGAGGAGCCCAGAACTGGACACAGCACTCCAGACATGGGTGTTAAAATATTGCATGTAAACTATGTGAAGCTGGACTGCTTTTATCAGAAAAGCTGAATGTGTCTCATAGTTACATATCTCATTGCAGAGAAGCTCTTACATTCTAACATAAATTGAGGTAGTAGCTAATTGCATTAGCAAATGTTATAAAACTAAAGAAGACATTGCATTTTGGGTTTGATTCTGGTTTAGCTTATGCTTTCTGTTACATATTTCTTAATTCTATTGAGCATGTTACTACCAGTAGCTACTGAATCACAACCGGTTTATGCTGATTTAAGTGAGAACTGGGTCTGCATAGGAAAATATGATATGCATTGGTATTCAAAGCCTAAAACCTTTCCCCAGGTGTTTTAATTGCATTTTCTCATTTGAGTCTGGATGTTTATTAGTCACAATTTTTTCATATGGCATTCCAATAATTTCTGGCAAATATTTTCGTACCAAGTTCTTCAGGCAAAGTTTTTTTCTAATAAAAATGCTTAATATATTGAAAATGAAGAATATTTATGGGTTTATTAGAATATCCACAACAGTAATATGTTTCTTCTTGAGGCAGAGTATGTGTAAGTAACCTTAGTGACCTGTCAAACAGAAAGAGTTTACTTGATGATGTTAAAAGATTTAACAAGATTTTTTTTTTCCAGATAAGACAGTACAAATAACTTTTTGGTGAAAATTCAGCAGAGCCATACCAAGAAGCAATACTCACTGTTCAGTTTAGATTATAAATCTAAAATTTACTCTTTAACATGGCTACTTACGCAGCTTTTTTTTAACTATTAATTCTATCAGAGTTAAAAGCTTATACTGTTTTAATAAATATAATTTACAGTGTTTTATAGCATCTAAATTATAAAGCTCTTTTATTGTCATTAGAATATTTAAAGAAAAAGAATCTTATCTCCATTTCTACTCTTTCTCTGCTTTATAGTACTATGGGGGTACTTAGAGAATTAGGTGGCATTCTAATCCTTGTTCATTTGACCTTCCTACACAGTTATGTTCAAATACAAACCAGCATCTTGCTAAAAATGCATTGACTGAAGCAAATAATAGAATCATAGAATCAGATAGGTTGGAAAGGACCTCTGAGATCATCAAGTCCAACCCTTGATCCACTACCACCACAGTTACTAGACTATGGCACTAAGTGCCACATCCAGTCTCTTCTTAAATACCTCCAGGGACAGAGAATCCACCATGTCCCTGGGCAGCCCATTGCAACGCCTGAATATAGAGTTCTTGCTTGATTTCTTCTCATTTTTTGTATTTACTAGTGCTTCATATGCCTCTCATTTTCCTGTTTATTCAACATTTCTATTAAAATCAACACTGATAAAACTGACCTATACATTATTATTATTACAGACTATTCTGGCTGCTTAAAGCCCACTTTGTGGTTATTGAGAGTTCTGGGTTCTAAAAAACAGCCAACTGTACAAGGAACAACATTAATATCCCTGCTTTAACACAAGAAAGCAATCTATAATACTTCTATCTTCAAAGAATACAAGCTGGTTTATAATAGGGGTTTCATGGGTTTTATGTCATCCTGCCCAACGTGCTTCTCATCACTCCATCATCATAATTAGCTTTTCAATTAACAGGTTTGTGTTTGTAGAAGATTAGCAGCAGCTGAATCAAATTCACTTTGCTCATGACAGCAACCTTTGCAATGACTATTGCTATTAAATAACACAAATATAAACAACAGAGAAAGAGGCTTTTGGATTCAAAATTTCTGCTTTCTACATTCTCAGTCAAGTTCAAGGCAATGAAATTGTCTTTTGTTTACACTAAATCCATGTATGTTGCAAATAAATGACCTTGGAAAAAATCCTATGCATTTCTACCAAATCAATTTTCTATTCTTATTAAAGTTAGCACAAAATAGAAACTACTTAAGTCTAAAAAAGTAGAATATAAAATAGCTGGAAAAAATTAATTATTTAAATATAGGCTTCTAGTATTATTAAGAATATAGATATTGTATCCTAAATGAAAACCTTTGTCAAATAGTACTAAAGAAATTACTAACCATATAAAATAGTAAACTTATTGATACAAATAATCTTAATTAAACTTTACTTTGCTTCCTCCATGAATTTTAATTTTATTAGTTATCTACTACATAGGACAAGACATATCATATCAGTCTTAGATGTTGCTATTTAACAAATGTAAATGTGAAGCAGGTAATATAGAATTTTGGTACTGAAGATCTTGCTGTACATATAGGTTTTTCCTTGATGAACTTACTGGGAGTTCTGATAAGGTCTTAAATGGGAGCTGACTCATGATCTTTTGTAGGATAAATCTAACAACAAGAGCTTAGGAAATATTCCATATAGCATCATAGAATAATAGAATATGCTGAGTTGGAAGGACCCACAAAGATCATCGAGTCCAACTCCTGGCCTTGTGCAGGACACCCCAAGAATCACACCGTGTGCCTGAGAGCATTGTCCAAACACTTCTTGAACTCAGGCTTGGTGCTGTGACCACTTTCCTGAGGAGCCTGTATCAGTGCTCAACCACTCTCTGGGTGGAAAACCTTCCCTGATATCTAACTTAAATCTTCCTTGACTCAGCTTCACACCATTCCCATGGGTCCTGTCACTGGTCACCACAGAGAAGAGATCAGTGCCTGCCCCTCCTCTTCCCCTCAGGAGGATGTTGAAGACTGCAATGAGGTGTCCCTCAGTCTCCTCTTTTCCAGGCTGAGCAGACCAAGTGCCCTCAGCTGCTCCTCATGCAGCTTTTCCTCAAGATCTTTCATCATCTTTGTTGCCCTCCTTTGGACACTCTCTGTCTCTTTTATATTGTGGTGTCTAAAACTGCACACAGTATTTGAGGTGAGGCCACACCAGAGCAGAACAGAGCAATGCTGTGCCTGATGCCCCCCAGGACACAGTTGGCTCTCCTGGCTGCCAGGACACTGCTGTCTCATTTTCAATTTGCCATCAACCAGGACTCCCAGGTCCCTTTCTGCTGCTCTCCAGCCTCTCCTTCCCAAGTCTATACACACAACCAGGATTGCCCCATCCTGGGTATATCTCCAGCATATCTCCTTCTGGAGATCCCTTCTGGATCTCTCCTTTTCCAACATGGTCTCATACTCAAAAGTCAAAACAATTCTTGAGTATCTGTTAATGTTTATTCAAGATACTTTGAATATTGAATGAAAATTGATTTATAATACCATGTGTGAAGAGGGAAGCTGTCATAACTGTCTATGCGAGTATTGTACTGTTCATGAAATTTTTTTTGAAAAAAAATATTTAAGTGAGTATTAGCACCACTTATCTTTGTGTGGCTACATAGAAATTATTACTTATTATTATTTCACTGAAATATTAAGCTCCTTTAAAATTGAAATTGAAGACTCATATCATCTTGTCTACTATATATATATATATATTGCTAATTTTATATAATCAGTACTTAAAGTGTGTACTACTAGATTCTACCAGATTTATTTCAATAGTTAGATCCTGCCTGTGAGTGATCTTGGACATCTTTCTAAGGAGGAACGGTCTGTGCCTCTGGGTCCAACATCCCAGTGCTGTGTTTATATGGAATATGCCGTGTATTATAGAGATGCTAGGGTTAAAGATAAATTATTAAGATTAAAAAAAAAAAGAAAAAAAAAAGTCCTATTTGGTTGTGCTAGTCTTCACACCTACTGCTCTGAGACATCCAGAGTAATTCTTATACAGTTACTTTGTTTACAGTTGTTTCGAGGATATTTAAAGTGCATAGTTTTTCTTATACTTATCCCATTAAGTTAACATCCTTAATGAGAATTTTCAGATGGGAAGAATGAGTAGAGAGTGTTTAGAGCTGGTGCTGGAGACTAAATCTGAGAGGGAAATTTAGGAACTCTCATCTGCGTGACAAAGTTAGAAGCAAGGGAAATATGAGGTATGGCTTACAAAGATCTTCATGTACAATTCATCTGCAACCTCAACATCCTATACTCTGTTTTCCTTTTTTTCTACTGATCCTTTGTAGTCTGTGTTCTGCCTGATTCAGTCTCCCGAAAATGTTATTAGCTGTATGTGCTTCTCTTGGTAAAAATCTAGCATAATGTGGTAGAAGAGCAGATCACTGTGGTTACATAAGAAGAGTTATCTTAATTTTTGAATACAGTATTCTGCACTGCAAGTAGCTTTAAGCTGTTGTCGGTGTCACATTTTGCTTATATATGTTTCTGGTACTGTATTTCTTAAATGAAAATGTTGAATATAGAGTACAAACATCTTCAAGTAGAAATCAAATATTCTCCTTGACTTGTTCACTTTTCTCCCATTCTTTTAGACTATTTTCTTTCCCTTCCACACTTTGACAAGTTTCTGAGAAGCATTTCTCATTTGGTTATTTTTTTTATCTTTGTAAGGAGAAGACTTTCCTAAGCATTGGAGGGGATGAATTGATTAGAATTTTTTATTATAATATTTTGAAAACATATTTATCAATTAAACTCCCAAGACCAGTTTATTGCCAAAGAATGGAAAAATATAGAAAATATCAAATTGTAATTTTGTCAACTTCTGTCCTTTTCCAATTGTTTTGTTTGTTTGAGAAAAGATAATTTTCCAGCAAGGAGCTATTCCAAGTCTCAATATATTGCATTTCTTGAGGCTCAAATCGTACGCAATGTTTTGTTGACTTTCTTAATTTTGTACAATTCAACCTGACATTTTAATTCCAAAAGATATAGTGTAATTAACAGAGTAAGAATACATTTAAGTATGATCTATCTGCTTCTATCCTCTCATTTTGCACATAGAGAAGTCACTTAACTACTCTGTACATATTCTTGCACTGTTAATGTGGGGATAATACTTTTTTATACAATAAAATGCTCATGGGAGTATATTGTATATTGTGATGATATTTATCTTATTAATGTGAAAAGATTTTTGAACATTAAAAAATATCACATTGCCTGTTTTTCAATCTCTTTGTTAACCAGCTTTAAGAAGTTTACAGTAATGCCTAGTAAAATTTCTGAAGCTGCATACTCTTGTGTTGTTAAATGGAAAATCTTTTTCACTGCAAATACTTGAGAGGCACTTACTGTTCATCTTTGAAATCTCTCAAGTTGTTTATGAATCCTGTGCTTGTGAACTTAAAGATCATCTAGGATCTTTCTATCTCTTCTCTTGCAAAATACTGCAAAGAGTCACAGTCTCTCAACAAAGCAATGGCCTCTGACACTCATGTCAGGGGCAATTCAGTGAAAGTTTCAAACATGTTGACATAGTTTTGTTTTATTCAATAAGATGAAATAAAATCATGTTTCTGCCACTATGAAATACGCTTGGTTACCAATTTTCACCATATTCACTTACTTAGTTCTGAACTGTTACAGTATTTCAAGAAATTTAGGGTTAAACACTCTTCAGATCATTTCAGATAACTTCAACAAGCTGATCACATCTTGTGAATTTCAGACCTAGTTAGCAAAACTTAGTCTGCATGGGAGGAAATGCCCACACTGAAAAAATAGTGAACTGAGAGGATATGAACACATCCTTCACATTTCTCCATGTATCACAAGGAAACAAATGGTAATGATGTTAAATGAACATTTCAGTCACTCTTTCACAACCTGGATTTTTGAAGCAAGAACTAGAGTGTTATCACCTACCAGTTTTTTAGTCATAGGATGAAAAATTAGTTACTAAGCTAATTCTTAATGAATTTACCTTGAGTTAAAATATTTCCATTAGTCATTACTGATATCCTAAATACTCATTGACAATCAATGCACTACTTATACACAGTCTACAAGCGCCTGACAAAAGACAGAGAAAGGAATAAGGAATAAATAATTTCTAATGCCTAGGAGTGTGGTTACATTTTTTTTAGGTTAAGAGTGAAAACTAACTCTGCTTATTGTTCCCAGCTATTGGATTTCAGATTGCATCACAGTGCAGGCTTGGAGCTCACAAACCAGATTCCTCTTAGATGAAACTAAACATGATAATGCAGCCCAGGAGCACACCTAATGCATTCTTGACATTAATGAACATTTATCTCTTAGGATCAGACAAGAGCTAATCTGAAGAAGCCCCCTGAAAAGCAGATGTTTAATATTGGATCTTCAGCTCCATCTGTTTTGTTGTATAGATCTTTTGCTCAAGGGCCAAACTAAATTCTAATATAGACATATCCTAAGGTTTTTGTTTTCTTCTCCCTCTGTTCTTTTCACCCAGTCCCTTAACATCTGTTTCCATCATTCCAGTTATTAGGTAGAGGAATAGTCTCTGTGTTGCACAACTCTATGCATGGATACAGTTTACTAGTTATTTCTGGATCCACTGATGACTAAGAGATCATATCTGTGGTTGAGACTGTTTAGCAGCTTGGACACAGCTCAGACCTCTAAATTGGCTGGTCCATGCCCCCATGTATTCCTTCTGGTCATTCAATCAGGATTTTCATAAGTCTTTGACTAACAAAACATAATCAATATTTCTTCCAGCTGGCTGAATAATCAACATTTTGAAACTACTTTGAGAGGAGATAGCAGTGATAGAAAGCAGTATCTGTACTTTTTTCCAATTATAAACTTATGTCACTGTTATTGTTTTTACAACTTTTTCCTGGTTGTGGCAATATAGGAAAAAGAAAGGGGCAAGATGTTTTGCAGGATTTAGATGGAAAGCTGTCTTACATGGCAAGGAACATCAGTACTACCCCAGCTACTTGTTTGGATGTGTATGAATTCCTTAGTGTTTTTTTAATTTTGGACTCTTTTTGCATTTCTTTCATGTTTTGTTTTGTAGAGGTTTTTTTGCTTGGTTGGGTTTTTTATTTTTGGTGGGGATTTTGTTGTCTTTGTTGGTTTTGTTTGTATATGGGCTTTTTTGGTTGGTTTGTTTTCTCCTGATGTAAAACAAAAATTTGTTCCAAACCTTAACTTTTTTTATGAAATAAAATTCTTGTTTTTGAGGAAGTCTAGTCATAGGTACAACAAAAATACAGTTTATTATATAAAAATCCCAATGGCTATGTAATAATCATGGTGATTATGCTACCTGCCTAAGAAAAATTATTAAAAAGTAAATGTCCATCAAGCCTTGACAATTGACATATAGTTTCATTGAAGATTTTGAAAAAGATAATGAAATATATTTACATTAACAAGTGCAGATAACTCATTGCTATATTCCCTGGTTTCAAAATTACACAGTAAAAAGCTACTGTATTTGAATTCCTATGCAGTGTAGGTGTAACGATTTGTGACAACCCCAGATACTTTGTCAGTTTGCACTTCACTCTATATGATTGGACATAATAAAATGTTGCCCTTTTTGTTAAGATACTGGAGCAAATTGTTTAGCATATTAATTGCTTCCTCTAATATGTGCATCAGCCCAGGGAAAAAAAAAAAAAAAAGAATCAAAATATTTGAACTAAAAACAGAAGAACAAAAGCATATTTTTAAATTTATTTTTTTTAAGCATCAGTCAGTAGTTAGAAGTACATATGTCGCAAACTACTCTTCTGTGCATTGCAAACTATAGACAAACTCCACCCTGAAAACAAAGACAAGGTGCCATCTGGTTCCTGTTAGTCATTTTAAACTCTACTTTCTCTAAATAAGCTAATATCTCTGAATTTTTATTTATGCAAAGTAATAAAAGCTTCTAATTTACCCTTGTACCAATATGCATGTAGGGTTTTGCGAGTTTTGTAGAAGAGCATTCCTGATATGGTTGCTGCTTTGCTCAGTGAGTTGCTGGAGGCGATGCAAAAGGGCTAAGGGCACTAGAAGTCTTTTTGATTCATCCTTTCCAGGTTTTTCTGCATAGCCATATTGGTCTACTGTGGGTGAAAGAACAAGGATAAGGGAAAGACATGAACATAAAGACACAACAGTGTCATTTGTTCGATAAAGACAGATGGGTCTTCAGTTGTATGAGATATGCATGAAAGAGGTAGGCACCAGGTAAAAGACCTTTGGAGAATTTCACAGTTAAGTAGAATTTGTCTGACACATTAGGATAACTTCTTTTTTTTTTACACTCTGTGAAAATCAGTTGCTTTCTGTTATATTTTCATGTAAGTGTGTGGTGCAGCTGTCTTCCTACTGCTCACTTTCTTTGAGGATCTTCTGTAGCAAACATTTGGCTCGTAGCGTTCTAGCATTCTGTTAGCACAGAATAGTTTGGGTTGGAATGGACATTAAAGATCATCTACTTCCAACCTGCCTGTCATGTTTCTCCATCATGTCAAGCAACATCCTGTCCTCATCCCCCCTGCCTGTCCTTCCTAATGAACCTGTATTCTTCCATTCTTTCATTCTAGTGATAGGAGTCATCCTACCACATCTCCACCATGCCAATAAGATGGTAGACCTGTAGGTGTGTGCAAGGGCAAGAAACGCAGAGGTCCTCACAAAAGACATCAAAAAGATTATTGTAAAAGAAAAAGAATAAAAAATTCTCTAAGATATGTTTTACTAGGTTATAACCAAGATGTAGAAAACAATTCTGTGAGGTGAATGAAAAGTCTCCAATTTTAAAAGCTTTTCCCTTGAAATACTTTTTCCTTTTTTGGTTTCATTTATCTACTACCTAAATTTTTCAATACAGACTTATAAAGTGAATAACAATACTATCAGAGCTCAGCTGGATCACCTGACTAAAGACTTGCCTCTAGCATATAGTGCCCTAGTGGAGGCAGAATTATGAAATTTCCCCCGTACAGAGAATTGAATGGAACATAATTTGTGAAGATTGCCCACTGAAAGAAAGGCAGCTTCACACCTGTGTCTGAATATCAAGTAAGACCAACATTCCTGGAGAATGGGACTTCTCGTGGCAATGTACTAGTAGGTGAGAAGGAGAAGAAATTAACATTTACCAAAAGTGGGGATAGAAAGAAGGCATAAAATGCAGGGATCAATCAATCTTCCTTTAATAATAGACTGGTTGTTATATGTCATGCTGTGAGTGGATACTAATACTAAATACATGCTATTAGTGGATATTAATACCAATACTAATACCTGTTAATTTTTCCCTCATATTTTGTTAGGGAGACAGTGCCACCCTCTCATCATCAATTGTTCAAAATTTTCTAAGGAAATCCTCAGCACACCGAAATCCACATGGCATAAATTATTTGACAAATTGACCCGAAAAATTTGGACAGCTTCCAAAATGTGATTTCCTAGTAACTTAGCTTCACATGGCTGAAGCAGAAGAAGACTACTGAGAATGTTTTGCTCCCCAGTTGCATATTGGAGGATATTTCCAGCCCTTTAACTTTCATTTGCTCTTCTTCACAACATAGAGCAAAGCACATTAGCTAGTGCTCATGATAAAAAGTCTAATTTGGAATTCACAGTACTTGCTTGAAATATGCTTGATGCTTTATTTGGGATAGAGGTGTCTAGAGATTAAATCTACAGCTGTTGGAACATTTTGGAATAGTGGGTGAAAACAAGTTATTAAGTACAGCTTGAAAATAGAATTGAACCTCTGAAGTGTAAGTTTTTCTAACTGCCGCAATATAAATTTGCATAAGAAACAAGCCAGGTAATAATTTGATTACTAAGGGCTTCACCCAACTTTGCACCAGTGCAACTACATGGGGTTCCATGGAGTTCACGGTTGCTTGAGTTCAACTCAGGGCAATTTTGGAGTTAAAGGCCATTTTTAAAAATATTTATTTTGTGTATCATCACTTAAATGTTCTATTGGGTTTGTTTCCACAAGGTTTTAGGATGTATGTAGAGGTAGACACAGACAGAAACATAGATTGGTCTAGAAGTTCTAGGAGCAGAATTTTCTCCTCAAATAGTTGACTGCTTTGAGTTTCAGAATTTTTTCTTGCTTCTTTTTCATGTGGAAACTTTCTCTGTCAATTAAAAAAACCCCAAACCCTCTTGGACTGTCCTTCAAAAGGATGGTTTTATTGCACTCGAGTACTTATACGTACAAAGTAAGAAAAGCCAAGCTTGATATTAGTAAAAATTTTTCAGGCTTTCACTTTCAGATAAAATGTGTATGAGATAATCACACATACCTAAAAGGTAACTTGCTTTTTCAAATATTGTGAAACATTCATGTTGTGAGATACTCGCCTTACATCATTAGATATTGACAGCTTTTACTTTATCTTTAATATCTCCTGTAGAAAGATTAAAATAATATTAAAAAGGAACAAATTAGTATATCTTCCTCATAGGAAATATTCACTACCTCTGAACTAAAAAAAAAAAAAAAAAAAAAAAAAAAAAGATATTAAATATTGATTTCAAGTCTAATATCTAAATAATTCTTTGACATTCATTATAGACTGTTAAAAGTTTAATGAATAGGAATATATTTTCATTTGATATTTACTATTTTCTCTTTTACTATGCTTTGATTAAATACTTGAGCCTTACAAAGTAATTTTTCGACTTTACCCAGAGTGCCATCTAATGGTACTGTTGTCTCAGATAAAAAAAAAAAAAGAAACCCAACAGTGTGGGTCATATTGAAGATTTCAAGATACAAACGAATTACATCACTATGTTGGAATGCAGCCATCAATTAGTTCAGCTAGTAGAGCAGGGTAGAGATGAAGCGATCCAATCTTCATATTGTTTTCTCATTGGATTAATTAATCATCTGCTACTTTAGTGAAACAATAAGACTACAATATGAAAATGAAATAAGAATAGTGTTAGGATAATCTCACTGTCTTTTCCTTCATCATCCTTTTCTCTTCTCTTTTAAACTGCCATCCTTTTCTACCTTTCTGAATGTTTCTTCAGTCTAATGCACAACATAAATTTCAACTCCAAGGATCTATATAATTGAAGCCGAAGACTAATAATAAAATTTAAACTTTCCTGACTTAATTTGTTCTTTGAAACTTTTAAAACCTACTGTTAATGATGACACATACCTCCATCTGGTGATTATTGTAGATATCTAATGAATTACTTGAGGTTTGCACAATCCTTTTGTTTTGGCATCCTATCTCTTACTAGAGTTTGCATTGACTATAAATCTTACAAATGCCTGTAGTAACATATCAGGCTCACTTGACAGTGAGACAAAATTTAGCTTGAAAAACCTTATACTGTATAACACCTTGGCCCATTATATTCCATTTATTTTTACTGCAGTCAGGGAGACCTAAATTCATCTAACAACAGATTCTGATTTCAAAGAAAAAATACACTGCTAATAATGCACTTTATGTTGGTCTCCAGATAGTGGTTTAAAAATTGAATTGATTTTTTTTTTTTTTTATCACATGCAATTTTATTCTTCTCAATATAAGAAGTAGTACATTATTGAGATTGAAAAGGTACAACGTAGGGCAAACAAAATGATTCAGGTCTACAGGTCTGAATTACAAATAAAAGTTTGCCTGCATACTTTAGAAAAATAGAAGTCTAAGCAAAGACCCTGTAGACAAGGAAATAAGTTGAATGTTTAACAAAAAACCTAAGTAAAGAGTAACTGGTAACTAAATGTAACTAAATGACAGAAGTTGGCAAAGAAATTATGAAATCCACAAATTGTACCAAATGCTTACACCCAGTCAGTAAACTAAATCAATTTAGTGATGAAGTGATAGACATACAGAATGAGCAAAAATTTAAAGATACGTTGTTGATGAAGTAATAGAGAAATACACCAAGGTTTTGCATATCAAGATGTCAAGATATGACCCCCCAGGTGCCAAACACAGCTGGACAAGAAACTGTGTATATGTGGAACCATGAGCTCCTTTGATTAGTATATTGTACCTTTCATAGGTGCTTAGAAAGCAAAATAGAGGATGGAGATTCCAGATGTGAATAACAAATTTAAGTCCAAATGTGACTGTAAGGTCCACCTGTAACCAGTCTGTATGTTCAAGAATATTTCATCCCTGAAGCATTCACATTCATTTTATGATCAGGATATTTAACTGGAACACTCCCACTCACCACTTCTCATTTTTTAAAGTCAGTAATTCAATTTGAGTCTTTCTCATTCTCTTGATATAAAGATTAAAAAAATTATGAGACTTTTGGGACTTTTTGCCCACACTTGCACTCACAAAATGGAAAATTCTTTTGAAATTCAACACAGAAATTTTAGAATAAAAGGCTTGACAGCTGTAAGCTTTTTCTCTAGGATATACTGCACCACAACCAAAAAATTCCAGCCATCCTGCAAAAGCAAAGTAATCTAAGCTTTATTTTGGATTGTTCTTCAGGCTGAAAATTTTCTACAAGAAAAGAGAAATTTTGCAGCTCTTGGACTGCATATCTATAACTTCAACCTATGATAGATAAGGGCATGTTATAAAATTACCAGGTCCATTCAAATCCCTGTTTTTACTGGGATTTTCTCAGTGAGAAAAAATACAATCTAATGTACTATATTAAATAAAAACCAAGTACTCTGAAATACTACTTTTCATTCATTTTTATATACTATTAAGACCTTACAAAGGAGAAACAGAAGGAAAATAGATGCAATGAATTTACCAGTGGATAATTTTGTGACATGATGATTTTATCAGTCTATTTCATATAGTCTGATAGATATTCTTGCTGCATAAGACTGTGGTATGATTTTTCAACTTCACATTGAAGTGCGACTAGATCTTGAGTAATGTTCATAACTTATTCCAAAAAGCTATGGATCACTTTCCTGGAATACTGGTCATTATTTTACTGAACTTTAGTTTGAAATAGAATCATAGAATCATAGAATTAACTGGGTTGGAGAAGACAATTGAGGTCATCAAGTCCAACCCTTGATCCAACACCACCGTGGTTACTAGATCATGGCACTAAGTGCCACATCCAGTCTCATCTTAAACACCTCCAGGGACAGAGAATCTACCACTTTCCTGGGCAGCCCATTCCAATGCCTGATTACCCTCTCTTTAAAGAATTTCTTCCTAATATTCAACCTAAACCTCCCCTGGCACAGCTTAAGACCATGCCCTCTTGTCTTACTGGTAGTTGCCTGGGAGAAGAGACCAACCCCCACCTGGCTACAACCTCC
>JAWWLV010000088.1:136794240-136851623 GCA_035041135.1 Platyrinchus mystaceus
TTTGGCAGTTCTGGAAACAGATCTTCTGTTCAGAGCGGCCGTGACAGAAGACCTGAGACAGACGGCTGCAGAATAAAAAAGGCAGGAGAAACATTGGACACATAAAATTTGGTAAGATACCACAAAAGGTATTTTAATTTAGAGGGATACTCTATTTGTGGGACCTGTAAGTCTCCGGCAAGTGTCTGACATGTCATACTGTTCTGTTTTCTATTGTTTGCTAATTAATTATTCTTTAATTATAATTTGAGTATCTCAAGCATCACTATTTAATCAATAACAATATGGGAAGGTTCCTCTGAAGCCAAGTCCTCTCCAGGCTGAACAAGCTCCAGTCCTTCAATCTTTCCTCATAGGGCAAGACCTGTACCTCCCTGCCACCTCCCTGCTTCTCTGCTGAATTTGCTGCAGTCTTTACCATACAGTGGTCAGACCTAGATGAAGTGTTAGAAATTTTGCCTAATGCTTAGTGTGTCATAATCTCCAGAAATCCCTCTGTCAATACAGCCCAGGATGCACTGGTAGCCTTTGCTTTCATACTTCTGACTTATGCTCCTCCTGCTGCCAGCCAAGACCACCAGGTCACTTCAGCAGAGTTGCTTTCCAGCCAATCAGTGCCCAAATTTTGTTGCAAGGGCTTGTTTTGGTTTTTGTCTGGTTTCTTTTGTTTATTTTTGTTGTTGTTTCCCCCCCACACCCCAAGTGCAGGACTTTGCATTTGTCTTTGACAAGTTTAATGAGTTTTCTGTTGTTTTACTCCTCCAGAATGACATCTCTCTGAATGACATTTTTGCTTTGACTGGTTTTATATGTTCACCTCTGTTTAGTGTTCCTATACAAAACTGATTACAGTTCCTCCTCCTGGTCATTGATATTGATATCACACAAGAAATGATCCAGGATAGACTCTTGTGTTATTCTACATTACCTACCTTGAGGAAGAGTATGACTCAGTAACCATTAACTTCTGAGCCTGAATATGCAATCAGTTATTTACTGATCTGGTTATTCTCCTATCCAGACCATAAAGTTTCAAGAATAGTGTAGGAAACAATGTTGAAAGCTCTACTGATCAAACTAGATGAGATCCAATGCTCTCTTTATCATAGAAGGTGAACAGGTTGGTCAAGTATGATTTAGCATTCAGAAATCCATGCTCACTACTGCCAATCATCTTTTTTTGTATGGCCATAAATTTGTTCCAACATGATTTGCTCTATGATTTCCACAAGGAGCAAACTGTGATTGGCTTGTAATTCCCTATGTTGTTCTTTTGGACTTCTTGGAAGATGAGTGTAATATTTGCATTTCTCCAGTTACTGGGAATATTGCCACTACCTCCATGACCTGTTAAAGATGAGAGCAGTCAGATCTTCAAGAATCAGTGCATGCAGATTTTTATTTCTGAATACATGTATAGGTTCAATCCTTTCAAGTAATCCCTGACTCAGCTATTATCCATTGCTGGTAGTTCTCAATCTTGAACCCTTTCACTGATCACAGGGGCCTTAGAGTTCCCATTGGTGAAAACTTAGACAAAGAAGGTATTTAGTGATCTCAGTCTCATCTGTGTCCACTGTCACTTGGTCATCTGCAGGCCAGGTGTTGCTTAAATAGTTTCAGAGCTCTGGTGGAGAAGAGATTATAGCCTATTAAGAGTCTATCCAGAGATCCTTATTGAACAGATATTGCAAAGACCACTCAAATGCTGTATCTGTAGCTAGGCTATTATATTGGTGGCTTATTCAGAAATATCTCTAATCCAAGCAATGCTGAAAACCAGCTATACTAATTTGAACAAAAAGGAGGAAAAAAGGTTTGTGATGTCTCATAATGACTTTAATAGTGAAGACAAATCTTGCTAATGTAAAATGTCCAGTAAGAAGCAAAGACAAGAATGTTGTACTGTGAGATATAGTTGCTGGGCAACTAAGTGGTGCCATATATAGATATGACCAGAGAATAATTTGAAGATATCCTCAAAATGAGAAAGGAAGGAAAACACTCATTAGATATTGTAGATACAATTATGGCAAAATAGAAAGTATCAACACACAAAATGTCATATGCAAAATGAAGATTTTTGTCATGAAAAAGAACTGAAAAACCTCTAAAAATAAACAAAGAAACAATACTAAACCAAGAAACCTTCAATATCCCAACCCAAACTAGCATAGATAAAAAAAAATAAATGTTGTACCGTGAGAAAATGTTCATATTAATTCATACAAGGCCACCCAGCAAACCAATGAAAAAGAATGACTAATTTTTGCCAGCTATTGAGGACACTCTAGATGATTTACCAGATTAAGCTGCTGACTGTGTGTATTTTTACATGCAAAGTATCAGTGTCATTGGAACAGCTTGGCAATATTTCACATGCCTCTTGACAAGTATTGTTGGGTACAAAGGGTTTTGGGTATGAAAGGGCCTGCAAGTCAATACTGACATAAAATAAATTAGGCTTTGAAGGGAAGTACAAGGATCTTGATTCCAACAGATGATATTCTTACCAAAGAAGTTAAAGAAGAGGCAAACCTTAACAATGGTGTGGAGATGCAACTGCATTAAGCAACTTTTCAGAAAGCATTTTAGGTCAAGATGAACCTGAAAAGACCTTCTTATGCCTTTTTCAGGTATCTTTTGATTCTGAAAAACTCCTTTAATGTAATGAGGACCATTAGAAATATATCCAGGCCAGAGGAGAGGAGGCAACCAATTTACAAAAATCAATCAAAAGCCTGATAATATTCAAGTAACACAAAAATAATGAGGCACAGGAATAACTGGAAATCAGGAACTAATATTTAATGAAGTAATTAAATGCATATGTGGGTCACTGAACCTTAAATACGATTATCTGTGCAGTAGCCCACAGTGTAATCAGACTGGACTGGTTTTTAAGAACTCTGAGAAGCAGCATTTAGAAAAATAAAGATAATAGCATTTTCTAGATGCAAACAAGTATAGATAACATTCAGGGAAGCAGCTCCTAGTTGCATTCTTCAATATGGAATAATTCTATTTTCCTTGCATTTGGGCATGAGATATTTGTGTAGGCAGATTTCAGGTCATTAAAAAACATCATGAAGAATTCACAGCCAAATGCACCTGTGTACATCAGACGTTATGGGAACTTGAGTATTAGGATGTGGGAATAAGCTGCTCTGGAAAGCTATTCTGTATATTATGCATGTTTTCCTGAATGTAGCAGAAATGACATGACAAAGGGAGTAAAGTCTGTTAATATGTGAAAAAACCCAAAAAGGTAAGCTAAGAAATACTAGGAATGGCAAGAAAACAAACCAGAAAATGTGATTAGTCCAGTACATAAATCCAGTGTTGCTTAAACTTTGTTCATAGTTTATATCAAACTGTCTCAAGAAGATGAAGCAATAGTGGAACTGGAAAATGTTCTTGGGTAGGCTGCAAGAGATGAGAAGCATACAAGACCAAGTAAGATTTAAAATTGGAAAAATGTGCTTCATTTAAAATCATGAATGAAAAAAAGAAAAAACTGAGTGAATTTAATTAAAAAAAAATCAGTTTTAAAGCAAATAGATTTTTTTCACATAATGCAATGTAATTTTGTAGAACTTATTCCTGCATGTTTCGCTAAGCAAATAGATCAAGAAATAGAATTGAATAAAAAAAATATCCTTTTATTGACAGTGAATTCCAAGATACTTCATTCTGGAAACTTTTAGTTCAGGATGAACTCGTTTTCATACTCTTACAGTCTCTGACATCTTGCCATTCAGCTGTTGCCACTAATCACATTCATCCACTGTGGATGCAACTGGCTCTCCTTACCATACATACACTCACTGCAAGACCTAAGTACTTCATAATAGCCTGAATTGAGTGCATTTATTTAGGTTTTAGGGCTGACCAAACTGAAAGAAACAAATGCTATAGGTATGTATTGTAATAGAAACATCTCCCCTCCCGTGCTAAGTGGGACTTCAACTCTACAGAAACTTGACTTGAAACTGACCCTAAAAAAGCATAACAAAATATATAGTTTTCTAATCTTTAATGTTTGTAACAAAATATAAAAATATAAACTGCTATGATGGCAATATTAAAAATACAGACAATTCCAGTATGCAGAGTGACACAAACTCTTTTTTTCATGTACACTTTATAAGAAAATTCAGTATTGTGTAACTTTTTTTTTCTCATTTGTATCTTTACAGATACCAATTGACTCAAAAATTACTCTGACTGTAGCATTTGAATGTTTCTAAACCAGGAATAGCTACGTGAACAAGAAGAAGATACAGAAACTCATTTTATATGACTATTGTTGCTAGGCAGAGTGCTCCACTGGGATCCCTTACTAAGCTTGTTTGTCTCACTCTGTCTGGGATTTTCAAAGAGACAGTTCAGTGACATAGTGGAAACTCAGAGTGATTCAGGTTTTTCTGTTTGTTTTTCCGTCATCTTTAATTCTGTAACTGTGGAATTTCTAAACAATAGGTCAGACCCTCAGAGGATAGTAAGTAGTTTTACAGTTTTTTGAAACATGTGGAGTTACAGTAATTTTACAGCCCAAGGCTGGCAGCCTGTTACTGCCTACAGAGAACTAAAAAATCCCAGTGAACTCAGAACCAGTCAATTACCTGACTTAGGATCTGATTTGATTCCTGCTATATTCATTCTCACGTTTATGACTAACTTGAGGTAAAATATAATCAGTCCCAAAAAGTATTAATCATTGTTCTTTCTAATTTTCTTACCTTTCAGGTTTTAGATCTGCTTTTGATCCTTCCCCCCCTCTATTTTTTTTGTTTGATTTTATTGTTTGGTTTTTTTAGTATTCTTTTCTGTTTCCCATTCAGTTATATAATTAGAAGTATTTTAATGTTATCAAAGTTCAGTGTGGGAAACTGTATAAAATAAGCCACATATTTTACAACTAGATATGTTAGCCTGACAATTGTGAAGTGCTAGAGTACGTGATTACATACTATTATGATTTCTTAATTCTGTTTGACAGGACCTCCAAATCCAACACAGTTTCTACGGAAGATAAAAAACACACAGAGTCATGTCTCATGCTTAGTATTGCTTGATGACTCACTTATTTTTTAATTAAACTGATTTCTCTGTATGTTTGAGTTTTAACTTGTATTGCAAAATGACAAAGCAGAAATGTTGTGGAGAAAGAAAAGCACGGGAAAAAGAGAACAGGGCTCCTTGAAAAAACATGAAATAACTCAGGTCTCCAAAACGTTTTGATGCAACAGCCTGTGCTATGCTGAGCTCTTTCATTACAGGTAAAAACCTGATTTCCTGATCATTTTCAGCATTCGTCAGAGTATATTAAGAAGAGGCTTTCCCTCACAGATGCAAATGGTTTAAAATGTGCTCTGCTTGGTTTGTTTTTAAATTCAGTTTCTCTCTGTGATTTTTTTTTCAAGTTTCCTTGGTTAAATGTAGCTTGGTTAGCCAATCTTCATAATGTCATTAAATTTCAGTACTAATATTATATGCTGTAACACCCTTGATAAGACACATAAGAATATAACTTTTATGGGCTTTCTTATTCTTAAATGAACGCTTGAGACCTATAAACTTAAAATACTCAGAGATAAGATGCATGATATAAATTTTCCAAAATACTGCAACTGATCACTGTATGAAAATATCCAGAAGCATTTGGAATCCTCTTTTTCAAATCAACTGCTGATAAAAATTTATTGATATCTATTTGGAATTTTCAAATATCAAGGGGTTGATAAAAATGCCTACAAAATGCCTTCCAATTTGACTCAGACCTTAAAAGGTTATTTGAACCTCTTAGAAGAAGGTTATAGCTGGACTACAGATATTTTTCTAAACCTTTATATTTTTACTAATGACTCTTTCTCTTAAATTATATTTGCTGGCCAATTATAACTCTAGAAAATCAAAGAAGATAGGTCATTTTACTTTTGACCTTAGAACAGTGACATGATTTTTTTTTTTGTTAAAACAAAAGGTTTTGTTTGTGATTCTCTCCTAGAGCTTGAATAGCATTAATGCGTCCAACACAGTTTTTTCAGAGATCAAAGAACCAATTCAAATGGCCCCAGTGGGTAAAGGGCTCTCAGCTAATGGAAAGGTCTTTGTGTCAGTGAAAAGTGCAGATGTTTTGACATGAGTATGTATGATGACTCCATCCATACCACTACGCCTCCATTATAAAAGATTTTTTCAGGTTCTTGTATTGCATTCTACAGCAGTGTAATCTTTCAGGCATGTCCCTCTGACAAAAAACATGGTTTCTTGCTCTCAGTATTGCAACGCACAGATAGAACAGGAGAAATATAGTGAACTTTTACATAAATGTAACTATACCATTTGTAAGTAAAAGTTAGCAAGTTTGTTTAAATGATAACCTAATAACATGTCCTGTGTAACTGGGACAGAAGCCAAGAAGAGTAAATACTCTGAAATATTTAATTACATAACAACAGATAAATGCAAGGTGTTACCTAACAGCTACCAGACACCTCATATAACATAACACTTGCCATGCTTCAATCTTAAACACCTTGTCGCTTACTAAGGAGGAAAAAAAGGAGATTTTTTTTCCCTCTAATATTCTGATTCACAGAAACAAAATGGGTAAGATTGGAAGGGACTACTGGAGGTCATCTAGTCTAACCTCCCTGATCAAGCAGAGTCGTCCTGGAGCACCCTACTCAAGATTGTGTCCAGATTGCTCCTGAATGTCTCTTGAGAAGCAGACTCCACAGCCACCCTGGGCAACCAGCCCATTGAGCTCTGCCATTCAGCCAGTTCTTTGATACTGGCAGCTTTTGACAGACAGCATTCTGCAAAAAAATCTGGCAGCCCACATCTTGGACAGGTGCACTCTCCTCTGGGTTAAGAACTGGCCGATGGTCAGACTGCGAGGGTGGTGGTGAAATGAGCCACGTCCAGTTGCTGGCCAGTCACTAGTGGTTTCCCACGGGGATCAATGTTGGGTCCAGTCCTGTTTAACATCTTTATTGGTGATCTGAGTGCAGAGATCAAGTGTACCCCCAGTAAATTAGTGGATTACACCAAATTGGGTGGGAGTGTTAATCTGCTGAATGGTAGAAAGGCTCTGCAGGGGGATCTGGACAAGCTGGATTGATGGGCTGAAACTGATGGTATGAGGTTCAACACAGCCAAGTGCCAAGTCCTGTTCTTGGGTCCCAACAATCCTATGCAGCACTACAGGCTCAGGGAATAGTGGCTGGAAAGCTGCCCTATGTAAAAGGACCTGGGGATGCTGGTTGACAGGTGGCTAAACACAAGCCAGCAGTGTGCCCATGTGGCCAAAAAGGCCAATGGCATTCTGGCTTTTATCAAGAATAGTGGGGCCAGCAGGACTAGGAAAATGACTCTTCCCCTGTACTCAGCACTGGTGAGGCAGCACCTCTAGTACTGTGTCCAGTTCTGGGCCCCTCACTTCAAGAAAGACATGGAGGTACTGGAGCAAATCTGGAGAACGGGAACAAAGCTGGTGAAGTATCCAGAGGGAAAGTCCCATGAGGAGAAGATGAGGGAGCTGAGTTTGGAGAAAAGGAGACTGGAGAACAGGAGGCTCAGTGCTGACTCTATTGCTCTCTGCAATTACCTGAAAGGAGGTTGTACCAAGATGGGGGTTAGTCTCTTCTCCCAGGCAACTAGAGACAGGAAGAAATAGCCTCAATATCTACCAGGAGAGGTTCAGGTTCATCAGGAGGAACTTCTTCACATAAAGTGTTGTTAAACATTGGAATGGACTGTCCAGGGAGGTGGTAGAGTCGTCATCCCTGAAGATGTTCAAGAAACAATTAGACATGACACTTAGTGCCATGGTCTAGCTGACAAAGTGATGTTTGGTCAAAGGTAGGACTTGTTGATCTCAGAGTTCCAATGTAACTGATTCTGTGATTCTCAATCCACCTCACCATCCACTCATGAAATCCAAAATTTCTGAGATTGTCTATGAGGATATCATGGGAGACACTATCAAAAGCCTTGTTGAAGTCCAAGTAGACAGTAGCTACTGCTCTCCCCTCACCTGTCCAGAGAGTTGTCCCATCATAGAAGGTAGGTCAGGTAAACATGATTTCTCCTTGGTGAATCCATGCTAAGTCTAAGCCCATAGCAGTGATAGCAGTGAAAAGAAAGTATCAGACAAAGGAAGAAAAGAAACATCTCTAATACTTTTGAGGTGGTTTGACCCTGGCTGGATGCCAAAGCCACTCTATCTCTCCCCTTTGCAACTGGACAGGGGAGAGAAAACATAGCAGAAGGTTTATGAATCAAGGACAGGGAGAGATCATTCACTGATTACCTTCATGGGCAAAACAGATTCAACTTGGGGACATTAATTGAATTTATTACTAACAATATCAGAGCAAGATAATGAGAAGCAAAACCAAAACTTAAAAAGACCTTTCACCAACTCCTCCTTCCTTCCCTGCTCTACCTCCTCACCCACAGTGGCACAGGGAGATGGGGAGTGGGGATTAAAGTCAGTTCATCACACTCAGGGTGAAGAGTCCTTCTCCTGCTCCAGCATGGGAGTCCTCTCACGGAAGACCGTCCTTCATGAACTTCTCCAATGAGAGTACATCCCATGGGCAACAGTTCTCCGTGAACTGCTCCAGTGTGGGTCACTTCTCCACAAGGTGCAGTTCCTTAGGAACAGCCTGCTCCAGAGTAGGTCCCTCACAGGGTCACTAGTCCTATCACTAAATGTGCTCCACTGTGGGCTCCTGTCTCCACAGGTCATCAGGTCCCTGCCAGGAGCGTGTTACAGCATGGACTTCCCACAGGATCACAGCCTCCTTGCAGGCATCCACTTGCTCTGGCATGGGTCCCCTCCATGGGTTGCAGGTGGATCTCTGCACCCCCAAGGACTTCCATGGGCTGCAGGGGCACAGCTGCTTCACCATGGTCTTTATCATGGGCTGCAGGGGAATCCCAGCCTGGAGAACCTCCTCCCCATCCTTCTCCACTGACCTTGGTATCACAGAATCTCAGAATCAACCAGGCTGGAAAAAACCCCTGAGATCATCGAATGCAGCCTATGAACACCTCCTTGTTAACCAGACCATAACACTAAATGCCACATCCAGTCTCTTCTCAAACACGTCCAGAGACAGTGAATCCACCACCTCCCTGGGGAACCCATTTCAATGCCCAATCACTCTTTCTGTGTAGAACTTCTTCCTAATGTCTAACCTAAAACTCCCATGACACGGCATAAGACTGTGTTGTCTGCATAGTTGTTCCTCCCACATATTCTCATTCACTTCTTCTCTGGCCACAATTACATCTGAGCAGTAAGTTTTTTTCCTTCCTTTATATATCATCACAGAGGCATTACTACCATTCCTGATTAGCTTGGCCTTGGCCAGTTGCGATTCCATCCTGGAGATGGCTGGCATTGGCTCTACTGGGGGAAGCTTCCAGCAGCTTCTCAAAGAAGCCACTCTTTGGCTTCCCTGCTACCTAAACCTGGCTCTGCAAGCCCAACACAGCTTTTAATAGGAGCCATCATAATTTGAAAAAAGATGTGGAAATCATGGAAAAAAAAAATGTAAATCCCAGATTCTGGGACAGACTTTTAAATCTGCCTTCTGTTAAACAAGTTCAGATTTTCTATTGACTGTTTCCTTTCCTATTGCTTTAAGTCTACTCTAGTGGAAACTTTTCATCTAGGAAACAGCAAGTCTATATTATGCACATTGTTAATTCCTGATTAAATAATCATATGCTTTGGTGTTTGTTGGCATTTACCTCACTTTGAAAGGCCACAGAGCCTTTGGGCACAAACACACTGTCATATTGCTGTTGTGTTCTGTGATTTCACTAACACGGAAGTTTCAGGAGCAATGAGTAAGAGTTATCATGATAGGCAGAAAGTTATGTGGGTCAAGAATTTGTAACCATCAATGTTGAGGAGATTCTTTACATGGTTGTTCCATACTAGATATGAAAACTAAACTTAATGAAGCAGGGTAAAATAAAACAAAAAATGGTCAAAAGGAGAAGCCCACAGCTACAATTTCTAGATTGGTTAATTTTGCACGTCAATGTTGTTTTCTGCTGTTATTTCCCTGATTATTTGTAATTTTCAGTTTGAATGTTATAAAGGAAACACAGTTATAGCACTGTCGTCTTTCATCTGACTCCCATTATGCACAATTTAACAATATTTTATAAATCCAAGAGATGAAGAAGATCTCTATTGTACGAGGAACATGACTGGTATGCTGTTGTTATGACTCAGTAGGAAGTTTTTGCAGATTCTCTAGTAATTCTCCATGCTTCAGAAATATATTTTTTTGTATGCTGGAAAATAAAAGAAAGTGTTTTCTAGCTGACTGAAATGTTGATACAAATTTAAGCAAATGAGGATGTCAGTCTCATTAAAATGTTCATTTCAAAGTCAGATTAATTACAATATTTTAGATTTTTTAGATATTTTTGTATAGAAACAGCCTCTTCCCCTACCAGACTATCACCAAAGCAAATTTTCCTTGAAGATATGTTTGAGATTTTTCTTTTTCCTAGCCTATAGCAGACAGTTTTGGGGAAAGGAGGGGAGCATAAGGAATATATAACAGTGACTGCAGCAACAAGAAATTCTTATCAATGGAGAAAGCAGCATTTAGAGGAAAGTATATAACTTCTTTTTACAACACATGTTCAAAATATTTTTAGGGAAAGATAGAACATATTATTACTTTTTTTTTTTTTAAATTAGCTAAATAAACTTGTGGGGTTTTGGTTTTTTTGGTTTTCGGGGTGGGGGGTTCAATTTATTTTTTTTTATCTTGGGCAGGTAACCAATAGTCTGGGACTTACAGGTTGCTTCCACTGGTAAGAAAAACTACTAATGGAGCCTATTTTGGGTTCAGTTCTGTTGATTTCCATAAGCAAGTCAAATGGCCTTATCTAATCAGAGGAATCAATTTGCACATTCTCAGTTTTCTAACCAGCCTTTTCAGTCAGTACAAGCACTATTCCACAGTTGTTTGGGTCTCCATCAGTCTTTCATTTCTTCTGATTCCCTGTTGCCTCTGGCATCCTTTCACTTACAAACATACACTATTACACGGGTAGGATACAAGTGATACAGCTCCTACATATTTTATACAGCTCCAGGAAACTTATTCTGAACTTCTTCCCGGATGTTTTATTGAACTCTGGTTTGGGAGAGTGACTTCAATTTTTTCAGCCACTTTCCACCCATATGTTCTAACTGCTTCCTCCGTTTAACCAGGCTGACAAGTAGATCTACTGATACCAGTGAGATAAGTCATTGCTCATTTAACAAAGGCAAGAGGACAGGCAGCTTTCAGCTTTCTCCACTATTACCACTGTCAGTTTCTACTACTATAAAAAGTAACATGCAGGCACTGGGGCTATGCTGATTAATACTGTTCGAGGAGGTACAGCATGTGTGCTTGTCAGGACAGAAGGACAGAGCCTTGGGCTTCTTCCTTGTCACTGCCATTTGTAGTGGGTGTCTTATTGTTGTATACAGGAAGCTATCCTGTAGTGAAACATGGTACAAATGTAATTGAAATAGAGGAAGAGGAGAAGGAGAAAGGGAATATTTGGTGTCCTCTAATGTGAGCAAAATGTCCTTTTTCATGAGCAAAGCAAATCTGCCTTCCCTCTTCTTATGCCTAAAAAGTATGGAAGGATCTTTGTCTTTACTACAGGTATAACTATTTGCATAAAAAATTAATGTAATTCTTTCACAGCTGAAAAACAATTAATAGTGATAAACAACATTTAAATCACATATGCTGTCAGATTTTCATATCTTATTTGAAAAGCAATATTTGAATTTGATAATGTATTGTAGTATGTCCACAGTCTGAAGTGTTACACTGCAGGTGAGTGGACAACCCACAGCTTATGCTTTAAACCACAGATATGGATACAAATTCTGTGTCCAGAACTCAGGGTTGTTTCTTTCTGGGGTCTGAGGTAGTGTATCTACATTGGTTTTCATTGGTTGTCCGTGCTAATATTTTGACAGTAGGGGACTTCAAGGGTGGCCTCCGTGAGAAGGGACTATGGGCTGACCATGCTGGATGCAACCAGCTCCAGCCATCTCTGCAGTAGATCCATCACAGGACAAAGTTGAGCATATCAGAAAAAAAAAAAAAAAAGACAAAAAACCCCAACAACAACAACAACAACAAAACACCAAACAAAACACGGCAAAACACTGCTGTGCAGTGTGAGAGACAGAGGAATGAAGGCAAAAAGGATGAGAAACAGCCCTGCAGACACGAAGATCAGAGTAGAAGGAGAGGCACAAGTGCTCCAGGTGCCAGAGCAGGGATTCACCTACAGCTTGTGGAGGAGACTACAGTAGAGAAGGTATCTCCCTCCAGACAATGGAGAGAACCAGGCGGATGTTTCCTGAAGAAATCTGCTGCTCGTGAAGAGCCCATGCTGGAGCAGCTTCTCCTATCAGGAACTGCAACTGGTGGAAAGCTCACTCTGGATCAAGTTTAACCTAATGGACTGTAGCCTGTGGAGAGGAAGCAGGCAGATGCACTTCTTGAAGGCAGCCCTTGGGAAGGACTAACATTGGAGATGGGGAAAAATTTGAGGAGGAAATTTTATAGACTGACTGCAGTTTCCAACTTCTCATAACCAATGCACTGCTCAGCATCCAAGGACATGAACAAGTCAGGAATGAAGGAATGGCATTGAGACTGGGGAAAAAAGTTCAGTGGGATGTATTTTGTTTTTTATCTTTATTTGTCAAGATCCAAATCTATTTTAATTGACAATTAATTAAATTAATTTGCATGAAGTAAATTTGTTTTCCCCATGACAGTAATTGGTAAGTGATCTCCTCGTCTTTATCTAGATTCACAAGCTCTTTCCTTTTACTTTTTTTGCCCTGTGCTGTTGAGAAAAGAAGCTGAATGGACATCTGGCATCAAGACAAGGTCAACATACCTTGCTGAAAGCCAAACATCTAATCTCTTCCTTGTCTCACTGGGCTTCACTTTGTAAACAGTGGATGGAAGTAGGCACCTTTAGAAGGAAATGCATCTGACCTGTCTAAGAGTGAGCTGAAGTGAGTGTTACCTTGATTAGACAGAGACCTGAGAGTGACTAGCTCAGTCTTAGATGCCAAGATTTTAGACATCCTTTTTTCTGTCTGTGTTACTGTCTTTTAAGTTCCGGGTAACAACTTTGATTTCCTGTCAGAGAATATAAAGTCTTTGGATTTTAGACTTTACTAGCTTTGTTTCCTGTAATAATCATTAGCAAGAAAATAGTTGCTCTTCTTTCTTTTGCAATTAGCTTTCACACCATTTTTTTCCTCTTTTTTTTTCTTTCCTTTTTTCCCCTTATTTTCCTTTCATGCCAGAGCAAAGAAGGATCAAAATGGCAGTCAATGGCCTTTAGAAAAGTATTTATAAAATGATAAGGATTATATTGTGTTATATATCTCTTTTTTTCCATATGGGCTTTACTGCACTCCCTTTGTTGATCCTGTTTAACACCATCCTCTTCATCAGCATGAAAAGGAAAAAAGCATTTTTGACCTCTTTTATAAAAATGTGAATTGTTTTATGCTTTTGGCTGTTTATCAACGCTATTATCATACCCTAATTGATGGGTGACAAGAATTTCATTTCTCAGTGGTGTCTAATGTAATCTGTAAATTATATTACTGAGCCTCATTGCATCTGACACACTTTGCATTTTGACCAGTTGGCCATACAACCTCTCTTTTGAGATTTAGATTGCCAGAAATGTAACAGAGAACAAGAAAGGCTTCCTGCCAATCAAATTATAGAACACTGAAAAGGTCAGAGTTACACAGTGTATTACTGTCTTCAGAGATTGTACTGGATATTAAAATTCTCTGATGTTTCATTTCACTGACAAAGATTGTAATAAGAACAGGAAATAGCACAGGATAGATCACGCTTTGTGACCACAGTGTTTATGAGGGTGATAAATGAAAAACAAACAAACAAAAAAACACTAAAAGGCCAAGTCCTTCTCATCGTATCTAGATATTTAAAACATGGGGTTCTTCATTTAGAAAATCCAAATAAAATTCCTTAGGTCAAAATGGCCCAGGCAGCTCTGAGTTAGAAAAAGAATATAATAATTCTGTACACAGGAATAGAATGTGAAATGAAATGTGAAAGAAAATGAACAGATCAGAACAGTAGGTAATTTGCACCAGGCAGTTTCCTCCTGTAATTTACTGTATGCTCTGAAAAATTCAAAGTAGATATTCTAGCTACCACTTCAGGATAAAATGAAATCAAAGCTCAAAATCCTTTCCACAGTGGATGAGTGGCAAAGTAGCATGTCAGGAAAGTTGTTATTCATGGTCTCAGGGACCCATACTGAAATATTTTTTAATGTTTATTACTATTTTACTGTTTGGGCTTGTTTCTAAACCTCCTGTAGTCTGTACCTCAGTCATCCCACACAGATAGTACCACAGCTTGATATTCTGACTCCAGTGTTTTATTACCTTATTCCCTACCTGAAAATAGTTACATAAAGGAATGGATAAGTTGCTTTTTATTTCTTTTAGGTCATACATGTGTGTCTGTGTTATGAGACATATTGTCTCCACCATCTCTTCCTCATCTCAGATAAGTGGAAGTAATGGAAAAAGTAATAGAGGTTTAGGCTGACTTCCCATACATCCAACTTTTCCTGTAGTAAAAAATTACTTAGCTGGAGCAGATATTCAAGGCTTAAGATATGACTATAATAATAATAATAAAAAAAAGATGGAGAGAAAAAAAAATAAATAGCAGTAATATTAAAAAAAAGTGGGATAAATGTTTACCAGAAAGAACAAGCAGAGAGTATGAACCCCGAAGAGCTAAATACAAGTTTCCTTTCAGAAAATAGTTCTTCAGAGTAGATGCCCTGTATTAGAAAATATGTTTCTGAAAGGAAGTAACAGTTATATTGAGGCTTTTATGAAATTAATTTATTTGTTTACTTTCATTATTGTAATCTAAAAGTCCTGCAGAAATACTGTTCTACAATATCATCCTTCATCTGCTGTCTCATTGCATTGTGAGTTTATTTTAGAAATGTCTTCATGTAAGCAAAAATGTACCAAATATAGGAACCAGAATAGAACTGTCCCTAGATCCACTAAAGTGCAGAGAACGCTGTCATATAACATAGGTAAACACACATATGTCTAAAGCTCTATGGCAAAGATTAGTAGGTATAGGTTGAATTTATTTTTTATTATTTTCTTGAAATATTTGTGTGACAATCAGTTTCTAAGTGTAGAATGCAACGGTTTTGGTAGTTTTTACTGGTACTGTGGTGGCAAGTGTATTCATATTTTTCAGTTCCGTGGGTGTTACTGTGATGGTAGACATGGATTTGCCTGTGTTTGAAGCTGTTGTTAACTGCCATGAAAATCTGTTTTTCTTCCTGTATTATGCACATTAATTTTAGAATCTGGGTTTTCTTCACAGTCCTTAATAATTTGATAGGAAATACCACATCTTAAAATAGTAATAAACCCCACATTTCTCGATTCTGGCACCCCCCCACCCCAGATTTATGCCCTTCAAACCATTGGTAACATTGAAGTAGAACTGATAATTTCAGATGTACACAAAAAAGAAATTAACCATTTTGGGGGGAGAATAATCATTTGGCCTAATTTTACTTTTGGAACAAATTTCATTAAATTCATATAAAGTTTTTTCAATAGATTTGAGAATTCAGACCAAGTCCTATAAGTTCAGTACTTTAATAAATAATGTGATAACATTTTAAACTAAACTGACGTGCTGCAACTTTTACCATCTATTTTCACTGCGCTAGCATTCATTGCCATTAAAACTGACATTAGTCCCACCCTTAAGAGTAATTTTAAAATTAATTTTATTCTATTACAGATAAACTTTTCAATGTTTAGTACAGAAAGATTAATGGCAGTACACAGGCAAAGCATTTGCCACACAGAGTATTTTCTACTAAAATATAATATTTCTTATGCTTTTCTGTCTCATTAATTCCCTTCCTCCCCGCCTCTCTGTTTTTGGAAAATTATTGAACATAACCAAATTACAGAATCACTGATACATTTAGTTTTTAGGATACTGTTACAGGTATGGCACAGATTGTGAGCAATCTTTCCTGCATTTCTGTGAGCTCTGTCTCTCAAGGCCAGGTACAAACTATGTAAACAACTTAGAAATTCTGGGGCCCTTTCAAGGGAAAAGTCTGTTCTGGGCTGGAGGTGAAGTTCCAGAGGTGATATTTCGTGTGGACACCTGTGAATAACCAATTAGAAGTGTGATACAAATGTAATCTATGCTTTGTACCCAATGATATAAGACTAACCAAACACCAGGGTGAGAAGAAGTGTATAAAAGATGCAATTTGTGTTAATAAAGCGGACATTTTGTGGATCACGTTGATCGAGCACATCTGTACCCAAGCCCCTCCGTCGATAGGATACCTTGAGAAGGGAAAGTATTCTGTTCATTAAATATACAAACAGTAGTCAGTATTAGACAATATTTTCCTCCAAGAGTTTTCAAGTGTAAAAAGGAGATACAAAGCAAATTATATTTTCTCATATGTGACTCCTTCCCTAAACCATGAACAAAGCCTACACATCTATCTTCATAAAGTATGAATTCTGAGTTTATAGGAAAGGAGTTGTAAACAGCTGTTATTGTTTAAGCCCATCCGGCAACTAAGCCCCACAGAGCCACTCACTTCCTCACTCTCCTCCAGCAGGATGGGGGAAAGAATTAGAAGGGTAAAAAGGAGAAAACTCATGGACTAAGGCAAAGACAGTGTAAGAAGTAAAGTAAAAGCTGTGCATGCAACCAAAGCAAAGCAATGAATTAATTACCCGCTTCCCATGGGCAGGCAGGTGTTCAGCCATCCCAGGGAAAGCAGGGATCCATCGCACACAACAGTGACTTGGGAAAATCAAGTGCCATCACTCTGAATGTCACTCCTCCCTTCTTCTTCTCCTGGCTTTATGTGCTGAGCATGATGCTGTAAGTAAAAGAATATCCCTTGGGTCAGTTGGGATCAGCTGTCCCACCTGTGTCCCCTCCGAGCTTCATATGCACTCCCAGCCTCCTCGCTGGTGGGGTGAGGTGAGAGGCAGAAAAGGCATTGACCCTGTGTGACCAGTGTTCAGCAACAGCAAAAACATCCTTGTGTTATCAACATTGTTTTCAGCACAAATCCAAAACACAGTCCCATACAAGCTACTGTGAAGAAAATTAACTCTACCCCAGCCACACTCAGTTATACTACTCTTGCAAAAATATTCATCATCATTAAAATGGGACCAAGTTCCATCTACCAGGCAGGGGACAGTGTGCAGTGAAAAACACAGTCTGGTGTATGCGAGTCAGACTATTAATGCATTTTATAATGCTCCATGTTTGGATTCTTTTAGTTTTCAGCCATGGAACAAAACATTTGGATATTAGATTTGCTAGTTTTCTAGTGTCCATAGCTGACCTGATGGTTCTTAGTAAGCTTTTCATATGAATTGCTTCTGTAGATCACTGCAGAGTATGACAATACATGCTAGTGTCTGACAGAATCAGTCTTTAGCATATTAAGAGGAGAGGATGGGAGAACAAGGTTTCAGTGATACCATCACAGGCTGAACTTCCCCAAAATAGTTTGTCTCCTCATTTAGATGTAGCTAGTGGTATGAAGGCTTCTTGTCTTCTCTCTTAGGACTTTGAAAGTTGGAGGTGTAAGATGCTGAAAGACTGGAATCTGTTCAGTGGGGGACTGAAGTGTTTAGGCATCTGGAGCACATGCCACAAAGGAAAGTGTAAGAGATCTGATGTTTTTTCAAGAAGGGAATACTAGTGGAGATTTACCGTGATCTCCAACTACGTTAATGAGAGGCTGTAGAGAACTGACAGACTTTTTAAAGCTATAAAGTAAAATGATAGTAAGCTACGGGAACAACTTGCAATAAGGAAAGTTCTGATTAGGAACAAATTTAGAGTAAAAAAATTACGTAAGGATCATAAAACATCAGAATGTGTCATCCAGAGAGGACGCAGAACCTCAATCTTTCAAGCCATTTAAAACCAAATGGTACAAGGCTCTGAGCAACCTTACGTAAGCTGATTTTGCTCTACCTGGGGGCTTGAAGTAAATGAGATCCAGCAGTCCTTTCGAGTCTGCCTTCTTCTATGATTCTCACTTAATTTGCAGGCAATGTTGCAACATTTATCTGTCAGTGGAAAAAATACAAGTTATTTTTCTGCACAATGTCAGACAAGAATATGATCCTTCCTGCTTCTCAAAGTCAAACAGTGATCTTTAGTGTTCATTATTATTATAAGAATATAGAAAAAAAGATTGATGCAAAAAAATGAAAAAGGATAGAATCATACAAAGTTTGGAAAAAAAAAATCCATAGTTATTGGATGGGATGCATGAAAACTGTTACACAGGTATGTTTTACTTTCCTTACCATGGTCTGTGCTATTTAGGTTGAGCTATTTATTTCTCTTGACACAGTCATTAGGAAAAGAAGACAGACCCCAGTTATAATGTTCCATATAATCTGGAAGTGATTGGTACAAACTAAGCAACTCTGACCTTTCTAATGTCCTGACAGTCAGTCTGATAGCCTTTCTCAATTCTCCTTCTTCAGAGCATCAATCACCTCTGAAAAGCAGAAGGGAAAAAAAATAAAACAGGCTACTACCCAGCTGAATAAAAAATGTAGGGAAAGAGTTGGGTTTGACTACTCAGATTTATTCATATAATAGTTCCCTTCATGACTGCTAGAAGCTTGCACAATTGATTGCTCATTTAATGACATTGTCTTTACTCAGAACTACACTAATGACTCTGATCTTTGCTTAAAGTCCTGTTGTCACAAATGCCATGAGTGAGCACCTGGTGGATTGCTTGAAATAGACATTTGTAGTTTGCATGGGTTGTTCTTTCTAAGGCAATAAGTCTGCATTTTAAACCTTAAAGTGTAAAGCTAATGTATTTTAAAACTAAAACCAAACCAAAACAAGCAACACCCTTTTGCAAACTGGGTTATGACTGGGCATAAAGAACCAGTGCTGGTCTTTTAATTCTTCTGAGGCAAATCTGTGAGTCCTGTGATAAATCAAATATCATATATTATAACGCCAGAAGGGATACCAAATGTGACCTGCAGTAAAAGCTAGGATTAGTATTCACAAGTGCTAATGTGAATTAGGGAAAAACTGATCTAATTTTTAATATTGTGTTTGATTAAAAATTAGAACTATTTATAAGCTAGTCTGGTAGCTAATTATCTCATAATTTAAATTTTAAAGTCATATTATTGGGCTGAATTTGCTTAGCTTCCATGTCCAGACACTGTAAATTCTTAAATTTCTGTGGGCAGAGCATATTACTGAGTTTTGTGTTTATATAGACAGATTTAGAGTGCGATTCATCTCAACAAAATTTAACAGTGATACTCAGTTGAAGGTGAAGAACCTTAAATTTGTGTGTGTCAGATTTCCAGAAATCCTGGTTTTGGACAACGGAGTCAACAGTACATGGAAGTCTAAGTCACTGGATGGACAATTGGTTGAGCAAAATTGCTCTCTAGGCTCTTTTGACTGCACTGTCCATATCTTTATTGACAAGAGCTAGGTTTTAGACATTCACTGCACTGTGAAAATCTCACTTGTTTTCAGTATCTTAATTTGTGTTTAAACCACAATTTTGCTGAATATATTTCTTTATGCTGAATTCTGGCAACACAAATAATTGGCCAAAATCTGAAAAAAAAAATGGTATATCTATCCTGTCATAAAAATGTATCCAGGAAAGACATTTAAAGATCTGAGAGAGAGCAGTAAAAAGGGAAAATATTTCCATAGTCAGTAAGTGTCAGCCAATAAAGTCCTCTCTGGCTGAACGCAATATACCAAAAAACTGTAATTTTTTTTGATGGGTAATAATGTATATCAAATCCCATTTTCTAAGGGAAAGTCAGTTAAATACTCAACCACACAAACACTATGAGAGCTTAAAAACACCATAGAACTCAGCAACAAATTACTCAAGCCCCTCTGTAAGCAGTTCTGTATTTCCTTTAAAATCTAAGAGTGCTGAAAGTAGAGCAGATAGCTTAGTTCTCTGCTGCACTGGGGTCATTGTTTATAATTCAAAGCATATGTGGACTCATGATAAAATGGACTGAAAATTAAATGAGTGCAACTAAACTTCTGTGTATATGTTGTCTACTGCTTTTGTTTAATCTACCTTTGTACTTTTCAGATCTCAAGGGTTGACCATAGCATCTGCTCTACCATCTGTGTCTTGTATAGAAATCTGAAATATGCCTGCTAATAAGCTTCCACACATTAATTGATTAACACATAGAAGTTCAGGAACCTTTAAAAAGAGGCACAAAATTGCTGTGAAGTTCAAAACTAACACTGATGAATGACCTTAAACTCTAATTATGTTGCTTTCTGTCTCCTAAATAGTTTTATGAGAGTACTTTTTACTTCCCTGATTGAGGAAAAAAAGTGAAAGTTGGAGGAACCATAAGGTCAGGAAGGAAAAGGAGAAAGATTGTTTGTTTGCTGGTTTAATTAAGAAATGGATTTTTTTTTTCTGATGGTTGTGATGCAGCCAACCTGCATTTATGAGAAGAAAAAACTGGTGCCAAGGTACTGCTTTGTTGCAACCTGTATTATAAACACAAGTGAAAGCCAGACCTTGCTTAACACAAGAAAGAGTGCAAGATAAAGGTAGAACTGATTCTCTTCTCTTTATTCATTCTTAAGGTAGACAAAACAAGTGCTTAACATTTCTTTCAGTAATTGCCATAAATGAAAAAGCAGACAAGAAACTGCTCATTCTGCTCTGACTAAAAAATAGTTTGTCCCAATTTAAATTGAGGTCACATTTCAACAGTGATGCAGCAATGGGATTATTCATGACTGTAAGGTCCAGCAGAACACTTTTCCTGTAGCAGGTGCACCCAGCCCAGCAGGTTTTCCAGACAATAACCTGTGACTGACCTCAGTCATGTCTTGGCTGGGTTCAGGTGTGTGGCACTAATTGGCCCTGTGCAGATCAACCCCCACCACATCTGCATAGCGACTGTTGTGGGGGCAGGTAACACCCCTGGCCAGTGAGGGCTAATGTGTTGATATTTGACCACAGATATCATTCAAATTAACTATAAATGGAGTCCTGCAGGAGGATCAGTTGAGTCAGTCCTCCTCGGAGCAGTGTGCCTGCAGTTGAGGACTCCCCCCTTGGCTCTGGTCACCAGCTCAGATAACTCCTTGAGTTTGAGAGGCCTTGCCTGGGTGAGTGATTGTGCATTCTGGAGAATTCTTAAGCCAGTCAGTTAATATCAATTTCATCTGAGATTACAGATCTGTATTCAAATGTTGATGGAGTTTTAATTGACCTATTTGGTTTATTTGGTTTAACTGGTTTGTAAAATCTTATTTTAATATATTATTTTTCTCAGTTTTATAAGATGGGGACCAGAGCCTTTGAATATAAGACTACTTCTAACCATCTGTAGCAGTCTACCAGAAACAGAAAGCAATGGGGATTTTCAAATGTCCTAAGTTTCAGGTACTTGTATACTTTTGACTTTCTAATTCTGCCTTGAATTAATTTAAATGTATTTACAATGAACTCTAGCTTAATGAAGTGTTTCTGACCAAGGTGGGGAAAAAATAAAAAAGGCCATCACCAGTTTGAACATTATGGATGTCAATAAAGACAAAGTTTTAGTGTTCATATTTAACATTGCACTGAGCCTGGTTATTTCTATCTGGGCTTATTCATCTCATTTGTATCAATGACTGTAAATGCATATTTGAATGAGTTTAATAAAGTCTTGTTTCCTTACTACATTACCTTTTTGTTACACTCTTGTGCGCAGAAATGTCATCAAATAACTGGAGCATGTACTGGGTAATGTATACCAGGAATGTATTTTGGGCCCATATCATGAAATCTGATTTCTCCTGCATACCAGTGGTAGTCACAAAGCAGGAACAAGAAATGTGTAATGCTGTGTCAGAGCTTCAGAACAAAGTATTGTTATTCACATACTTTGTTTTTCAGTATGTTAATTTTTCCCAAGGTTTTACCACTACTGCATTCCAACCATACCTGCCTTCAGCACTAGAAACAAAATCTCTTCTTTTACCTTCTTTTCTTACAGTCACCTGACTTTATTAACCATTAAGATGATCCTAAATATTCTTTAAGAAATACTGTCCTTGATACTCTTCAAGGAAAAGCTCTTGTGGAGAAGTGCTTGTGTACTTCAACCACTCTGTTGATTTTTAATTTTTTGTGAACTAGTAGGGAATGTAAATTTTTTGCTGAACTGGGATTCACAGACAACATTCTTATATGAAATTATCTTCATATAATGAAATTATCATAATCAATAATTGTTGGAAATATATCTCAGGCAGAGAGGACTTTCAATCAATTATTGTATTTTTTTAGTGTTGAAAGTGATATAATGTCTTTTAATGATTCAAAACAAGCAAAGAGGAAACTGGCAACTAACTGACTTCTGTGTCTTCTTATATTAGAAGTCCTAGTCCATACTCAGAAGGAGCTTGTTTGGATTTTTTTTTTATGTATCTATCCTAACTTTTTTTCTTGGAAAAAAAAAAAAAAGGAAAAAACCAAATCTTCTATTCCACTAAAAATTAAATCCATTTCACTGAGTTGGCCATTATGCTAGCTGTAGAAAACAGACTTTTCCATCATCGGTTTTAGGTTTCAATTTGAAGTTCCCATTGGAGAAAGTAACTGCCCCAAAGTAACTACAGGCTTTTGCTCACTACATGAATATTTAAAAATCAGGGACTAAATTAAACTCTTTATCAGTAGGAATTGAGTGAATCATTTCTCAAAAGAGCAAGGTGCAGATACACAACTTCAAAGAAGTGGCATGAATTCCTTCAAATCCCTTCAGACATAAGAGAAAAGCAGCAGTTTTCCACAATCTAGATATGGATACAAACCATTATGCTGATGAATCAAGAGGAAACCATGATGTTCTTACTATGTTTTTTCCTATGTTAATGAAACTACTTTCCTGTTTGCCACCATTTTCATTGAATCAACTATTTCCTAGAAAGAAGAAAAAATTTTACTTGAACATAAATAAGGTAACTACTTCTTTGAAATTGGCAGTGATCTTTTGTATTAAGATTTTAATTTTTAAATTAATAATATTTTAATACTGTGATTCTAAATCAGAAGAAAACTATTCAGAATTGGCTCAAGCAGGAAAGAAGATAAGAACATAAAAAAAGAAATCATCTGGGGTTGAGAATTCTGGTTTTTGATTTTTTTTTTCTGCCAGCCAGAATTATGATCAAGTGAAGAACAAAAGAATGAAACAACTTCAACTTTTGTTATTCTCTGCTAAATCTTTGGAGCTGAAAGTTGACCTATGTATGCTCAAAACTTTCATGAATTTGAAAATAAATAAACCAGAGCAATTTATTAATCATTACTCTAGGGTCATGGTTAAAATGTTAAATTGATTTACAGTTACTATATTCAACTTAATGTGCTCAGAATAAGCAAATACCTCTTCATGGGCATATTTTGCCAAAGTATGAATTTTGAAATATTCTTTCTTAGTGTGCAGAGATTCATATGTCAATTATATTAAACTTCTTAATGTAAGCCAAGTGTTTGCCACCTCTAAGATATTTAAATGACATGCCATATAATTTAGGTTCCATGGAGTCATTTGACTTAATATAGGTGACATTATCCCCAGTAATTGTTTCTTAATAAGGTTACATTTATAAATTGTGATTTTGAATTTTTTTTTTTATCATGGTCAAAAGCATCAACAATAGCTAACTGAAGAGCACATTTATGATTTCTTTTGCAATTAATGAGAAGATTTTTTTTTTCCGGTGAAGAAGAGGATCAAATCCTTTGTTATTTTCCTTTTACATGCCTTTTTTCCCCTAGTGCTTCCTAAAAGAATGCTGTAGGGAATTTCACCCTATAGTTGAGGCAGCAGCTGTCATCCACTCTTGGTTTCCATCACTGCAAATGAAGTAGTGCTGGCAGTACTTGCTTATAAGTTCTTATTTGATTCATAAATTATTCTGTCACTAATGCCCAATCTGCCCATTCTGTTATTATAATTTGGGACAATGACAACTTTCCTTGTCAAATCAAATAGTTACAGAGACAGTAACAGACAAGACCTGAGTGAAAAGCAACAATAAAAATTAATATTATTGCATAACTTTTGTAAGGTCACAAAATACTTTCTTTGTTCCTCCCAATACCTTTTTCTGTTTTGCCACATAGCTGTGTTTGCACAGGCAGTTATATTTCTCTTTGTGGAAGTACTCCAGGTATCTCCTGATATGTGAATGTCTTAACAATGCCCAGGGCAGTTTAATGCCTTGTAAAATTTATTAGCTATCATGTAATGCTATTCATTCAGTATAATACTAGAACCAAGACCATCAGTCTCATAGCCTAAGAATTTATCTCCTCTGCTAATGGCAAAATCCATATGTAGGTTTTATCTTGAGCTACTGTTATGCTGCAGTATGCAGGTTTGTAAGCTGAATTATTTTTCTTCCTGGCTGTAACACCATGAATTAAGTATATATGATAATAGATGAATCCACAGTGAATACATCATAATCTGGTATAGTTACACTAAACAATTTAAGATGAATAGCAACAGAGTCTCAGGAATACTCATTCAGTATCATGTTACACCTCATCTCTTAATAATACAAAAAAAGTTAACACTTTCTTTGTTTTACTCCTCAGGCTTCAGAAGGTGGTCTTAAGATAAAAAGACTAAATAATTGTTCAATTTGAGGATCCATCAGGGTAGTGGTGGCTGGAGTGGGAGGTTATGAATGAGTCTGAGAGATCTTTCTATTTTGGAGATGTGAATTTTCTTATGAGAAGGGTTTAAAACATGAAACTTTCAAGGCGTTTCCCCACCATATTTTTTATCTCATTCTGTCACACAAAAAATATGAAAACATGGATGCAGTCAGCTGCTGAATTAAATTTCATCACTATTTTTACTTTATTGCTATATTAGAAAGACAAAAAAAATCATCACATTATAAAGGGGTTCTGCTTAATTATCTTTACAAATACAGAGTAGTATGTCACCAGGTTATCACACTACTTACTGTAGTAGAACTACATACAACAATTACATTTAACATAATCCCAGCTCCCATCAGGACAGGGGGATTGCTTCTTTCAATAGATGCTTGTATGATAAGTTAACTCTGCATAATTTTTCAGTTAACATTATACTTAGAGCTGTTTGAAAAGACTTTAACAACATAATTCTTTTTTATTTATTTGGGTTTTTTTTCAGAATTGCACCATGGTCATATTAAAAGAGTGATGTTTACATTGAGGCATTTTGCTATTTTGTTATTGAAGAGCATGTGGTGGAAGGTAAGATCATTTGAAGTTAGAAAACAGCACAAGTATCAGTGAGCATGCGAACCTTGTGTCGTTTTTTCAGGAGAGATTATTTTTGTTTGGTTTAAGGTCATGATTAATCAATATAGTTTAATCAGCTTTAGGAAAAGTATACTGTTACACAGCACTAAAATGAGTTTAAACTGTTAAAAAGACAAACGAACAATGAACAACAAAAATGAGTCTTTTGTGCTTCTACCAAAATCAATTTCAGCAGCAATCACGTTATAATGGTATGCTTGTGATACAGTGAAAAGGTCAGTACAATTTCTTGCCTAGTTGGCATTGTAACTTTCAAGCTTCCCTGGGCAGGAGTTGTGATCACAGTGTCTGGCAAAGTCATTTTTCCACAGACCTTGTCGTGTTTGTCACATTATTCTCCGGAGCTGAAGAGTTTGTCTGTAGCATTCTTAACTTCACAGCCTGCTTTCTCTTCTTCCTTGATTTCTTTTAGCAAAATTGACAATAACTTCTTGTCATTAAGAGCTGACATTGTAGGGCGGTAATAAAAAATGGCTGATTTTCACTTTGCTATTCTCAAACTTTTCACCCTTAAAGCCTCTGCAGCTTTGTCCCTTCAAGTAGAAAATGTTATTGCTCTGGGGTTGCACCATCCCCAAAAAACCAGAAAGTGCTTTGAGCAGGCAGAAAAAAAAGAAATCTGGAATGCAATTAGGTAGCATGTTCATTGCTTATGAGCTGATATCTCTGTCATGCTACAGAAATCTGGGTAAAAGTGGAATAAATAACTCCCAAATAATTGCTTCCTCTACAAATGGAAAGGATCATCGATACGATGAAAAAGACTTGCTAATGCAAGTATATTCTTCCTTTTAACCCTGAGATAAATGAGTAAGAGCAGCTGCTACCTACAATACAAAAGATTTTATTTTTTCGTATTCATTTAAGGTAACATGAATTTTCTTCTGATTTAATTTTTGTTATCACTGACAGATGTTTACACAATAAACAAAGTTTTCAATCAAGCACTGGAGGAGCATCTAAATTCCGAGAAGTATTGCCCATTAAAATCAGCTTTCCACGGATTCCAAAGAAAAGAGCTCAGGTCTCTAATTCATTGACGTAATAGCTAGAACCAGCTTGGATAAAACTGGAAATTTGTTTGGAAAATACTGCTTTTTATGATCAAATTTCACAATTTTTATGGCAATGTTTCAGAATTAAGGATTGCAGGGAATATTGACCCCTTTTGGCTGTTAAGTTTACTGCTCATTCTTAGTTTAGTTTGTATTCAGCTACACTGTTTTTTTAAAAAAAATGATGTGCCACATGTTACTCATAAAACCTGTATTCTTTCCAAAGGGTATAGCCTCCTCTTCTTACCTATTAGCCATAGTAATCAATGCTTATGTAAGAAACTGGCACACAGAATGTCCATATCAGCATTATAAATAAAAGATTTTTATCCTGAAAAAACAGAAAACATTTAAAAAAACTCCCAAAAGAAATATTCTTTTTTCTTTTGCTGAATACATTCAATGAAAGTGTATGAAGAAATAAAATAATGAAAACATTCAAGGGAAGACTGATAGAAGAAAAAAAGGAATTAAAAAGAGTGAAAGGATTAAAGATATGAAAGGAAAGTAACAGTATTTAATAAATTTCCCACACACTTAAGTATTAAAAATAATAAAATGTCCAACATTTTTAATTTTGGTAGTATATATCACAGTAATTTTCAGCAGAAACTATGGTCCTGAATGAGTTATAAACTTCAAAAATGTCACTCCATTTATTTTTTTTTCATGTTCTACCTTTTTAAAAGACTATTGGAAAATGACAAAATATTTGTGAAAGAAAAACCAGTTTCATCCCTTGATTTCTGGAAAATTGGTCCTTGATTTTGTCCCACTGGTCTATAATTTGCAATTACAAGTTATATCACTGGATCCATGACCTTTTATTACACCTATATTTCACTTCTTTTTCTTACTTTCCTGTAATCTTTTACCATCTCCTGCTGTTTTGGAGAGAAAACTATCAGTTCTCCTGCCTATTTGCCTTTATATTAAATCAATTCGATTGTGTTATATTCCCTTCAATTGCTTTTGCCACTTGGGGTCTTACGACAGGAAAACTGCCTCCAAGATGATATTTCAAAAACAATTTAGCCAGACTTCATGCGTTGTTTTCTGAAGTAGTAACACAATCAGTAGATGATACAATAATAGCAATGGGTTCTCAGATGTGATGTGTTCCATACCAACAATATTTCTTAAAACGCTGCTGTCTCCCCTAAATATATCATTCTATTAGAATTTTCTGACACTTTGTATCTCAAAAAAAAAAGAAAATTGTTTTCCAAAGTATGCTCATTCTATCCAGTGACCAGTTCCTGCTCATACTTACAGTAAGTTCACAATTCGAGCAAGTATGTCTACGGCTATTACAATATTCATGACAGAGAATACAACACTGACTATAGACAAACTAAATGGCGCTCAGCTTCATCAGTTTTTAGGTATAGTTTGCCTCGGAATTTTCTCTAGATATTATCCTCTATTTTCCCATAAAAGTTAATTCTGTGTCATTTATGTAAGTAAATGAGGTAGGGTTTTCTACTCCTTCAAAATAAACAGAAAAAAAATCATTAAACTTTGTGACCAGATCCTAGACCTCTGAAAAAATTCCAGGCTGGATGTACTGTGTACTCAGGCAACAGAGCTGAGTTAGCCAAGAAGCTGAGTGCTGTCCTTGAGGTGGGTTCAAAACAAAAAAAGTTCCTGTACATCTGTAATGAGCAGGAGCAGAGAGAGCCCCACGCACCTGTGACATAAGGGCTAGTTTTTTAGCTCCACCTAGTGGAGTCTTGAAAGGTCTCCTCTGAAAGTTTGGGTCATCTCAGTGCATTTGCACGTAAACCATCAGGATATTTATCTAGTACTGGTCATCCTTCAGCCATTTCAACCACCTCAGTCTTGCTAGATTTGTGTTGGTGATCTTTCTCTCTCTCTGTGATGGTGGCATATCAGTCTCCCACAGTGAGGGCTCAGTACTTTCATTGTGAAGGTTGTCTGATTCTCAAAATCCCATACATTTATTTGTGTTGTTTTGAAAGTTAAGAGTTCACAGATTCAATACATTAAGTCTAGATAAAAGGTTCCTGAAATACAGGAATTTGGGCAGAGAAAAATAAGCAGCTTTTTAGAGGTCAATAGATTCTTCCTCAAATCTTAGGCTAATACTGTTTGAGATCAGATCCCCAGTGGCTTTTGCATAGCACCACTGTTTTTCTGAGAAAGTAGAATTTAAAATTATAGCCTTGAACAAGCAAGGCACAGCTCTTGCTGTGTGCACGTGTAGTCTTACACATCAGATGGATTACACTGTGCAAGGAGGGACTGATTTGCAGAAATAATTTTTAACTACCAAAACTCATAGCATTTGAAAATATTAGGTACACTAAGGGGGTATGCAGTAGCTTTCTCTGTGTACAGTGTAAACAAAACCTGGTCCTTTTCAAGAATTCAAGGGATGCATTTTTCCTTCAATTCCTTCAGTCTTCTTCCAGAATATGCTTCTTCCTACAGATGAGGGTGGAGAATGCAGCAGGACAAGAGAAACTGGGAGGTATATATGCCCTCTGGAAGAGTTTTTGTTTTATTTTTTTTCCATATTTTTTCTATGTTCAATCTTCCCTCTCTATCTACCTTGTAAGTCCTGTACCTCTTTGTGATAAGTGAATGAATGTTCTCAGAGTATGCAGGGAGCGCACAAAATAGTACAGATGATGTCACGTTTTTCAGATCTGTATTTCAGAGCATCTTCGTCTCTCTGGAATGATTTTATTGAGCTAAAAATCTTACTAAGTTCTCTGTTGTAGTAATAGAGATTTTTTTATTTGGATTCAATTGAAATTTGATGTATTTCATGAATAAGATAAAATCAAGTATCCAAACCAGATTATTTGACACATGACTCTGGATATATGGTGCTTCTGAAGGTCAGCACTGATTGATGCTGTTCATTCTGTCCATGTCACTGGGTAGACTACCCACAAATACTTGCCACAAGACAGTTATCTTGGTGTGTTCTGGTCATTATTTTTTCCATTGGCAAAATTTTTAACATGTCTCCACAGAAAAGATTCAGACTGTTTAGGAAAGCACCAGCCTAAATATAGGGGTTTGTGGGAGAAAAAGGGGTTCCCTGACTGTAGCCAAACTATTTTTCCTTCATGTCACACAAGCTGGATTTCTTTATAGGTTTTGGGACGCCAGGAGTATGGGCCTTTTCTTCTTTTCCCAAACTCTGAAAGTCAAACAAGGAGCTTGTAGAGGCCTGCCATTTGAGTCTGAGAAACTATCTCTGAAAAGACAGCAGCTAGGTCAAGACTAATTTGAATTCTGAAAGATATAAAAGTTCAAATGTGAAGTGGAGATGTGTGATTCATACAGAGTGGGGGAACTGGTTGTGGGTAGGGGATCTACACAGGGTCTGAGAGAAAAAGACCTGGGCCTAGCTGTGAAGGTCCAGCTGCAGCAAAGATAGGAAGTCCAGCTAGATTAAGCTCATAAAAGAAAGTCTTGAGGACTACTGCAGTATCTAAAACCTACACTAACATGCACCGTGTTCCTGTTTCTATCAAGATTATAGAGCAGAAAGGGTGTCACGCAGCAAAGAGCAACTCTCTTCTTAATACGCTGGTGTTACTTTAAGTATGTTGACTTGCTGAGTCATCAGAATAAATAAAATTAGAAAGAATTGGAAAAGTTGACAAATACAGTTTGATTTTCAGGAAGGGACAAATGGAAAAAAAAATAAACAGATCTGTCTTAACTCACATTCATAATTTATTGTAACTGCTTCCACTCAGATTAAGCTCCCGGGGTGCCCCATCTTAACAAATTAGTGGAACAGGTCCTTTTTGGCATGAATTTGCCTTTTGTCTATATTTGGCTGTCCTGTGGTACACATTCAGAAACACTTGCAAGGCATTCAGTATCCTAGTCAAGTCACTCAGTGGTGCACATCCAGAGCACCCCCTGGCAAAGCAGATCCAAGGACTTCCAGCAATTGGCTCTCTGCATAAGTTGTGAATGACCCATTCCATCTAAACATACAATGTGGAAATAAAGTCTTGTAGACATAATGGATCATAGCAAACATGATCATTTCCTCTTTGCATTCTATCAGTAAGTAATAGAAATAGAACCAGAGATTCCACATAATCACAGGATGGTTGAGATTGGGCAGAACCTCTAAAGGTTATTGGCTCAAGTAGGGCTACACAGAGCCAGTTGTCCAGGACCAGGTCCAAACAGCTTTTGGATATCTCCAAGGAGGGAGATTCCACAATCTCCCTGGGCAACCTGTGTCAGTGCTCAGTCACCCTTACAGTGAGGAAGTGTTTCTTCTTTTTCTGTGTTGCAGTTTGTGCCTGTTGCCTCTTGTCCTGTCACTAGGCACCACTGAAAAGAGACTGGCTCTGTCCTCTTTGCATCCTCCCTTCAGGTACTTACACACGTTAGTAAGATTTTCCCCCTCAGTCTTCTCTCTTCCGGGCTCAACAGTCTCCACTCTTTCAGCCTTTCCTCATAGGAGAGATGCTCCAGACCCTTAATAATAGGATCATAGAATCATAGACTATCCTCATGAGTCCCATCCAAGTCAGAATATTCTAAGTCCCTTTCCTGACTCTCCACAGACCACCGCAAGAATCACAGCATGTGCCCGAGAGCACTGTCCAAACACTTCTTGAATTCTTTCAGGTTTGGTGCTGTGAAGTGGTCACAGCACCACTTCCCTGAGGAGCCTGTTCCAGTGCCCAACCACCCTCTGGGTGAAGAACCTCTTTCTAATATACAACCTAAATCTCCCCTGACACAACTTCATGCCATTCCTTCTGCTCCTATCACAGATTCACCACAGAGAAGAGATCAGCATCTGCCCCTCCACTTCCCCTAGTGAGGAAGCTGCAAACTGGGAATGAGGTCTCTGCTTAAACTCCTCTTCTCTAGGTTGAATAAGCCAAGCGACCTCAGTCACTTCCCCTCTAGACCCTTCCACATTTTCATTGCCCTCCTTTGGATGCTTTCTAATAGCTTTCTTTCTTTCTTATATTGTGGTGTCCAAAACTGTACACAATATTCAAGGTGAAGTTGCCCCAGTGCAGAGCAGAGCAGGACAATCCCCCCCCTCAACCAGCTTTGGTGATGCTTTGCCTGATGCCCCCCACGACACAGTTGGCCCTTCTGGCTGCCAGGGCACTGCTGACTCATATTTCACTTGCCATAGATCAGGATTTCCAGGTCCCTTTCTGTGGCACTGCTTTCCAGCATCTCATTCCCCAGTCTGAACATACATCCAGGGTTGCCCCTGTCCAGGTGCAGAATCCATCACTTGTTTTTGTTGAACTGCACACACTTAGTGATCACCGAGGCCATTATCATGGCCTTTTGCCGGACTGTCTCCAATACGTCCCTGTCTTGCTTGTACTGAAGATCCCAGAACTGGACAAAGGACATTTAGTGTGGCCTCACTGGTGCTGAGTAGAGCGGAAGGACCACCTCCCTCAACCTTCTGGTAGAACTGAGTCTGATGCAACCATCAGCCATCTTTGAAGCAAGGGCCCATTATTGGCTCATTTCTACCACAAATATAACTAAGTCTTTTATACCTATGTATTCAAGTTAGGAGAAAGTATTTAGGACTCTAAGAATCTAGCTATGGCTGTGTTTCAACTTCAGCCTAGCTAGTAACATTAACCATGTAAACAGCTATCATGTCCTACAACAAACAAGTCTCAATTACATAAAAGCTAAATCAAACAAAAATCCTTGAAGAAATTAACTGGAAACAAAAAATACCAGTCTTTATTAATTCAGAATTACAGTTTCTAGGTGACGTCTTGATGTGTGCCACTAAAGTTCAGTTCATTAAAATGCAGGTTCCTGAAAACAAGAGCAGTCAAAAAAAGTATTGCTGCCTAATTTTGTCATTTTTAGTAAATGCCCCTGACACAATAAGCAGTGTATACATACCTTCTGTCTTTGAAATGTACTGAAAATGATGGTACCTACAATCGCCTTGCAGTCAAATGTTTAGGGTAAATTTAGACCACATTTAGTGGAACGCAATGTATTTTCCAAGGCTTGCAGAGATGAGAGCCAGTATAAGTCCATAACCACTGCAGTCTGGAGAGAAAAGATTTATTATTTTGGTGCAGGGTTGCGTGAATGAAGCTATATTTCTTTCAGACTGAATCTGGCTTGTACCCAGATATTTCAAGCCCACTGTACCCTCCAGAACTTTGTAGGATCACATTAGTGAGTATAAAAGCCCCAGAGACATCCCCTTAGTTTAGTCCATACAGATACAGAAAAATTTTCCAGTCCAAATTACTCTATTTCTAAAATCTACTTATCCTCATACTCTGCAACTTTTCTTGCGGCTGAAAAGCTTTACATACCACCTACTAAACTGAACCAAAGATATATTTTAGTCTTTGAATTACAATGAATGCACCACGCAAAAATACCCCAATATTTTTTATGTTATATGTGCATATTTCTTTCAGAGAAACAACACAATATTGTCTGATCGAATTCATTTCACAGTCACCAAAATATGGGGTTGAAATTTCCAAAATTATTAATTTTGACTTAAGAGGTCAGAAGAAATCCAGGGTAGAGGTCTAATAGTAATTAATTTGTATATTCTGCAGCTATCGCTGGATATATTGTGCTCTCTGTGAAACTGTGAGGTTAATAAAATTAAAAAGAACAGTATTACTTATAATATCTTGACTTTATTACTTTATTTCATACCTTTTATATAAAGATGTAGAACTGTTTAGGTTTTTCCTTTCTTCTGTGATACTGTGAGCAAACTAGCAAGGGTCTGCTACAAAGCAATTTGAAGTCTGCATATTTGTAGAAACTGTTGAAATATTTTGCAAACTATCAAGAATTCAATATTATGCATGTTGGTGTTTCAGTTTAATTATATTTGCAATGGTTGTAAATATTTAAAGTAACTTCAGTAATTTATTTTAACTAAGGATTTTCACATAGTCTTTCTGAAGACTTATTGCAATATGCAAAAAGAACAGACATTTAAGTTTTTAACTACTGCTAAAGATGGATATATTAATATTTTTTCAAAACAAAAGAAGTACTTATGATTATATGTATACAACATTTGTTTATATAATTAATTTATAACAAAGAAGAGGTATGAATCTTTCCATCAGGAAACATAGTAAAGGAAAGAAAAAATCCCATTCAAATTCAAAATTCAAATACAAAGTTCATCACATGATGGATAGATAAGGTAGTAACACAGGGGAATGACTGCACAAACCACAGGCATAACTGGGAAGATCTAGTTAAAGCAGAGACATCAGGAGACTGATTACATCCTTCTTACTTTATTTGGTAGATAGGTTGCTTCTTGCTGCAGGGGGAAAAAAAAAAAAATCTTGTGTTACATTCCCTAAGGCCAGTGACAGCATTTTCAGAGCCTCTGATTTATTAAATCCAAAGGTTGCCTGAGACATTCTCCTTCAGATGGTACCTTCAGCTGGGAGTACTCTGCAGAGGGACTGACAGTAGATCCATTCTCCTTCCTACCTCTGGCCAAATCTTTATAGAGCACAGTGCACCCGTTCAGGGGAACAATGATGTCCTCGTTCCCTCCGCAGACTGCAGCTGACTGACAGATCATTATCTATCTCTGCTTGTTCTGCATATCTCCACCTAACATATCTTATTTACTTTCACGAATAAATTACAAAAGGCAGCTCAACCCTGTCACATCCCTGCTTCAGAGTAAGTGCTCTGAAGGAGTCTGGAGAGCACAGTCACTTCACTGGAAGAGACATTATTAGAAATGAATCCCCAAATGTGGTCCCAGGTTTATCTCTTAAAGGCTGAGGAACAAAGGTCAATATAACCTGTGACTGCCCTTTCCTATTTGTTAGCTTTCTGTGATTCATAGAGTTTTGTCATCTAATAAATTGAATTTTGATGAGACAATTGGTATTTCTTCCTGTTATGCATATTCCCAGCTCTAAGCTAGATAGAATTATTCCTTGAGTCTTGAATTTCTAAAATGTTCACATATATTTTAAATATAATGGCTGAAAAGTTCTCCACTGAATTTATTCACTTAAAAAAACCCCAAAAAGATATGGAAATAAAAATCATTACTTTTTTTTTTTTTATGCTTAGAATTGGTTTTGTTTTGGTTTGCTTATTTTATGATTTTAAGTAGTAAGAAATTACAATATAAACAGAGTTCTGAGGACTGTATTCCTGGAACAGAAATCCTTCATGTTTCATTATCCAGCATCTATGAGACATTCACATTTTAAAAATTGCCACTTAGTTGCAGCCTAACCTCATGGGCTCCAGCAATCTCTCAGATAGCTAATATCCTCACTGTTGTTTTTCACAAAGCACATAATTTGAGATGTTTCCTATAGCAAAAAGAGTGCTATTATCTCATGGCAAAGCCCATACAGTTATCAAGACTAAATACTAACAAGTCTCCACTGAAGTGGGATAATCAGGGTTTGATTAACCTGTCTAAACCAACGATTTCAGTACCAGGAGGGCTGAAGAAAGGTTACCAAATAGTGGAAAAGCAACTCGAGTAAAAGTGATGGATATGTTTTCTGTTTGGTTGGATTTTGGTGGTGTGTCTATATTTTTGAGGAGTGGTAAAATTTTCAATTGTGGGGAGGTGGGGAATAAACAAAACACAAAGGGCAAAAAGGAAAAAGTTTTGTACCACATGTAAGAATCAAATTTTGTCTTACAATTTTTGTCTTATATGTTTGAGGGGTAGGCTTGTAGAAACCTCATGAAGTTCAACAAGGCCAAGTGAAAGGTCCCGCACCTGGGTCAGGGTAATCCCAAGCACAAATACAGTCTGGAAGAAGACTGGATTGAAAGCAGACCTGAAGATAAGGATATGGACGTATTGGTGGATGAGAAACTCAACATAACTCAACAATGTGCATGTACAGCCCAGAAAGCCAACCCTATCTTAGGCTGAATCTAAAGAAGTGTGGCCAGCAAGTCCAAGGACGTGATTGCACTCTATAACACTCTCTTGAGACCCTATTTGATGTACTTCATCCAGCTCTGTGGACAGGGACCTCTTGGGGTGAGTCTGGAAGAGGGCCACAAAGAAGAACAGAGGGCTGGAGCACCTCCCCTATGAAGACAGTCTGAGAAAGCTGGGGTTGTTCAGGCTAGAGAAGAGAAGGCTCTGAGGAGACTTTATAGCAGGCCTCCAGTACCTACATGGGGCCTACAGGAAAGCTGAAGAGGTACTTTTTACAGGACCGTGTAGTTGATAGAATAAGACATTCTGGCTTTAAATTGAAAGAGGGTAGGTTTAGATTAGATATTAGGAAGAAATTACCTACTGTGAGGGTCATGAGGCACTGAAACAGGTTTCCCAGAGAAGCTGTAGATTTGTCATCCCTGAAAGTGTTTGAAGCCAGGTTGGATGGAGCCCTGAGCAACTTGGTCTAGCGGAAGATGTCCCTGCCCATGGCAGGGGCCTTGGAACTGTATGATCTTCCAGATCCCTTCCAATCCAAAGCACTCTTTAATTTTATGATTGGGTGGTTGTCCGGTTTAGCATCTTCAGCTGAAAATCAGGTTCATAGCTGAAGAACTGAAAGTTTATCAAATCAAGGAAAGAGAATATGAATAGAGGAAAGTAATAATGATCTGAAAAAAGTGTTTCCTCTGATTTCACCTTATAAAATTATTTTCTGCTTTGTCTTTTGCTTACACTAGCAACACAGCAAAAAGAACTTTAGATATTTCGGAAGAGATCACAATATATTCTAATGTTGTTTCAAAATCTCAAATGTCTTTATTTTGTTAAATATAATGTAGTATAAATAAGTGGAATTGGAAAACAAATTGCAATGAAAAGTTCTAATAATATTGGAGTAAAATATTTTGATTTTGTGCATATAATCTATGAGCTATATATCATGTAATTTTTTTTCCTGTAAATCATGTTGTCAAAATTTGACATTCTCTCAAAAAAGTAAGTTTTAGATAAAACAGTTTACTTGATGGACAGCTTCTTCATCAAAAAGAAAATTCAATTTGTTTTTCCTGTAGGAGTTATATACCCAGATTATCTCAGAACTAGGAATAAGGACATGCTGTATTGGCTTGAATATTGATGGGGCCAGAGCAAAAACCTGTTTAAAAATCAGAAGTAAGTAATTATGTGAAAATATCAGACAGTTAATGTAGCTTGTAATTTAGGTTGTATGTCAAACATAATTGCTTTCCTAATGTCTCTGTTTCTTTAAATCTGATGTTTAGTTATTAGAGGTTGTTGCTGTGTGCGTGTTCTATGATCAATGAAATAAAGAATTTCATCATATGATTTATCAGCAGCTCTGATTTACTTGGGTTTTTTGAGCCAAGCCCAGTTGAGTTTTATGGGGTTTTTTCCCAGTGTATTTCTCAATAAAAGAAAAAATAATCTTTTTATAGGCTTCTTTGGGTTGGATCATTATATTACTAAAGAATAAGAAGCCTGATAACATGTAGCTCATATTCATAAGGCAGAACATATTTTTGGGGGACTTGTGTTACTTTCCACACCCAGCATGTAAGGATAATAAAGAAGGATCGGTAAAGATGGTAAAAAAAAAAAGAAAAGCAGTCTATGTTTTTATTTTCTTAATTGGAAAAGGTAATTGTTCCTGTAATGTCTTTTCAAGAGGCTAAAATACTTCTCATGGAAGGTCACAGATTTTACTGGAACCTGAAATGTACCTCAAAAGTTTATTTAAATTCTTCTTGTTTTGAAAGCTTTTATTTATTTACCTCCTGATTGACATATGTTCAAAACTTTAAAAAATTATTTCAGTTTTAAAATTTTATTTTTAAAAGGAAAATATTATCTTTTTTTTTAACCATATGTGTTAAGAGCTCTGCAAATCCTTCGTTTCTGCCAGATTTTCATATTGCATGATATTGGGATATCCAGCATGTTTTGATAATTGTAAGTAGAAAGATCTATTAACTGGATAAAATAAAACCTGTTCTGAAGTTTCGCCCACCAGTGAATATGACCCACATGAACTAGCTAAAGGAAACCATACAACAAAATGTAGTGACAAATCAACTGCTCAGTGGAAAATCAATAGCTCCTTGAAAATTGCAAGTGCTTAATTTGTTTTGGGCTCCAGCCTGTTTTTCAGTGTTGTAGCATATTAGTACCTCACTGCTCGACCCTCCAAACACAGCAAATTATATCTTGGAAACCTCAGAGATTTCAAGATCTGAATCTGGAAGTAGAGAAGCACTGAGCAATATCTGTGCTGATTGCCAGAGAACTACTGTTCTTAAATACAGGTCATGAACTAGCCTTCCCAGAGAAATATTGCCAGGAGTGAATCATGTTCTTAAAGGTCTTTTCCAACCTAAATGATTCTATGATTCTGTGGTTTTGCTAGAAGACTAAACATTGACAGTGGAGAAGAGAATAAGATGACTTCAAAGAGGAGGAACTGGTTTCTTTGTGAAGTTTTAGGGAAAAAAGAAAAAAAATAGAAAATAATTATTGATCTAATCTTTTTTCATTGACTGAGAACTATGTTTAGCTAAATCAAATAAATGCCATATTTATTCAGTCTTTGGGTCTATGGATAAATGGGGCTATAATAAATGTATCTTATCTAATTTGTATAGTTTAAAAAGCAGGTATTTATGCTCCCAGTAGGAATGCAGATAAAGCTGGTTAAATTATATGTTTGACCAGACCAACAAAGTCTGCTTCATGTCATATCCCTAGCAGTTAGTTTACTGTATCAAGTTACGATACAAATTTATTCCCCCCGACATTCCACATTAGTGTAACACAATAACTGAAAGATTTCCCTTCCTTTCCTTTTTTTATCATTCTATTTTAGGAACCAAACTCAACAGCAGTTGCGTTATCTGGGAACTCACATATTGTCTATATGTTCACTCAGGATAGTCACTGGAGGCTGTATGTCAGGATCATGCACTGCAGATCAGTGCAGGTTACAGGCCACAAGTATCTACACTTTGTGGCTAAATAAAAGTGTGATTGCAACTGAAGAAAATTAAAAGGCACTATGAAGATTTTCCTTTAATTCAAGCTCTGAAAAACTTAGATTGTATGAAAGATTTTAAAGATCTAAGGTTTTGGAGTCTTGCCTTGCTCCCTCTATTTCCCTTTGTTCAGCTGTTGGTTTTTAGGGACTTTATGTTTGTTTATTTTGGTGGGGTTTTTTGGTGTTTTGGTTTTGTTTTGGTTCAGTTAAATTTTTTTACTGCTGTATTTCTTCTTAATGACTTATACTCAGTTTCAGTTAAATATGGGAAAATGAACTTTTGGCCTTTCTGTCTCCAAAATGTTGTGTACTTGTCAATTCACATTTATATCTCAGCATTTCAAAACCTTCTTTAGCTAGGAATGTCATTGTCCAAAGGTGAAGAAGCACCTACCAAGACACTCTCTTGAGCAGTAATTATTATTCTTAACTTTAGAAAATTCTTCCACTGCAGACCAACTTCAGAGCAGAAGAAAGCATAGCTAGAGGGAAAAAGTTGAGCCACACAGTTATCTTTTACACAATAAAATAATTATATTTTATAAAATTATGAAAATATTTGGTTTGTGAGTATATGTTTTATGACTTCTATACTTTTGTTTAATTCATAAGTGAGCAGGAGGGAAGAATTTAAACTTCCTAATCACTCTCCAGCAATTGTGGTAGTGCCATTGTTTAAACATAAGTATTTTGACAGTCCAGGTATTCTACATGATTGCTCAGGTCAAGGCATAAAACTATATTATTTCTAAAACTTTCATAGAAGGAATCCTGACAGTGGGGTAGGCAATCTGAAGGAGAGCTTGCATCAGCTTCTTTCCTTGTGCTTGTACAAGCACAAGAAGAATATTGCACGTGAATTTACCTTTTGCTGACATGAATAAGAAACAAATTTGCTGAAATTGAAAATATTTCAACAATATGACTGGAGAAAATTAATTCAAGAGATGGTGGGCCATGCTTAGCTCATTTCTCCACTATGGCAGCAAATATTTACATATGATCTCTTTTGCAGATCAAACCTGATCCTACAGTATTTTCATTCCTTCTTTTCCTCATAGAATGATGTCCTAGACTGTCACCTTGGTAGTGAAATATCTTCTGGATTCCATCTTAAATTTCAACATGATTGTTTTATACATATTTATCTCTTGAGGTTTTTTGTTCTTTCTGTTTTTATTCCTGGAGAACTCCTAAGGAATAATTCAACTGTACCCACTCTTGATCTCCTTTCATAACTTAATCAATTTCTTTTAATGTTCTTCAAAAATATAAATTGTCTATTTAATCAACCATTCTAGTAACCATCCTTTCACTGTACTCCAGCTTGAATTAATCTTTGATTGGTATGAAAAAATGAGGACACATCAGTCTCTCCTACTTACTTCTGTTACAGTGACCAAAACCACTGGAAAGTTGAAGCGTGAAAAAACCCACAAGAGGTAATACTAAATTCAGAGGTAAATATCCACTCTGAGCTCACAGGAGCTGACAAAAAGCACCTGCTTTTACTGTTAGGCTAATGTAGAGTATGGGTGCCAAGGATATCCACAAGCCAGTCCTCAAAAACTTTAAATTTCACCAGTAAGTAGTAGCTAGGGGTCATAAGCATTAGAAACTGTTTGGAATATTAATTAACAAATCCTCCAAAAAATCTCCCAGAAACACTCTACCTAACCATTTCTGAAAACAATGTCATACATATAAAAAAGCTTAAATATTTGTTTTCTTGAGGCTTTTATATATAAAGCTCTGTGTGTTTTAACTCTGACATAAAACTTCCTGATAAGGTGTTAATGATAAATGTTTTTATGTTAAACTAAATTCTTTTAAATTCCTCTGAGCAACATCAGCTTGCTCAGTAATATAATTGCAGTAATTGACAATAATACAATAAAGTAATATAACAATATAGTAATAAGATAATTGGCACGGATGTTCTGAATTACTAAATTGATGCTTCTATCAGCAATTATTATTAAGATTAATTTCCCATATACTCAAAGAATTTGAAATATCAGGTTATAAAGAAATTTAGACTAGTTTAATTTTAGATAATTCAAATATTTATATATATATATGTATATAAATGTGCTTGGAAATGAAAATATGGAATGTTTACATACTATTTAAATACTATTGGCATAACATTTCAATGTGGATATATGCACATGCACACATAAAACAGCACTTAAAAGCGCAAGAACAGCACTCAGTCAGTGAGGCAGACAGTAACAGCAGAGGAAAATTCTGTGGCTGAGGACTAGATCCAGGTGGACCTGGCTTTTCAGAGCCAGGGAAACCCAAACAAAAGCTGAGAACCTTCCCAGGAGCCAGCAGCTCTCGTGGGAGTCAGACATAGCCTGGTCATTACCAGGAATGATGACGTCACACTGAATCCCACCTCAGAGTTATCAGTGTTTCTACAGGGAAAGCCTTGAGATATCTCATGCTTCCACACAGATGGAACTGCTAAGGAAGGACCTCAGTTCAGGCAGTAAATTGCAGTGAGTGCACAGACTCTTTTTCTGGAGTAGAGGTGAGTACCTGCATAAGATGTGCACAGGCTGATGATCTGTTATGTCAGGGGGCTGAGTTATATGAAACAGTTAAAAGGCAGTAAAGTACTAGGGGACCCAAGATGGGGATAAATGGGTGGGTTCCAAACCACTTCTGTAGGGGACAGCACAGAAAATGAGGCACCTTATTGATCCTCAAGAGCAGGTGGGTCACCTTCTGGCACCACATCTAAAGCCAGGTATGAAGCTTTAATAGCTATAGGCACCCATGATAAGGGCGTGCAAGGAGAAAAGCAGCATACAGCAGATACTCTTAAAGGAAATGATGAATGCTGGTATTGGGTGACAATCTGTTAAGGGACACTAAGGTGCCCATCTGTCAGCCTGACAGGGAGTCATGAGAGAAGAAGCTGTCTAAAAATAAGGCACTTATTTAAAGTTAGGGGTCTAGGTACTTATTACTAACAGACACATGCATCTGAGTAGAACTTACCCATTTATTATAGATTGAGAAAATTAATTTTGGGGAAAAAAATCTCCTTCTGAAGATTTTTATTTATTTTTATTAACGATTTAACCTATTAACTTAAACTACTCTTACTGCTGAAAGTAAATAGCTAAATTACACCCTAGCTCTTAAAGCTCAGGGATATGAATTTTCTCTGTAGAAAAGCTAGAATATGGTCAGAAAAAAAAAAGAGAAAAAAAAGAGTGAAAGAATCAAATAGAAGAAAAAGATGAGGAGAGGTGGAGAAAAAGAAGTGGTCCAAGGAACCCTCTATCATTTACTGGAATGAGAATGCAGCTAAAAAAATCAGATACACTCAAAATTGGAGTGAATGCAGCATGATCTAGAGGAAGGGTCCTTTTTTAAAAATAAAAAAAATAATTGAGAAAGGATTATAGTAAAAACTGACTGAAAGGAAAATTTTTACAAGACAGAATGAGTAGGAAAGAAGAGATTGATAGAAATTGGCCCCACAGAAATGGGTTTTCTGGAGACGAAGTATGAAAGGAATGTATATCATCCTGTTTAATCTAGGATTAATTTTTTTTTAAACATTTATACTACTAATTCTCAGTCTGACATAGAGTACAACAAAATGAGATTAATCTCATCCAATCTTATCCAGCTAAAGTACAGACATCTAGTTTAAGCAAGTACTATCTACATGATGGTGTGGGGAACTCCAGAGTGTCATCTATCCTGGTTTTGTTCAGATAATCTTTGATAAGATTATTCCTATTCCCTATGCACATATTTCAGACACACTTCATAATTCTTAGTGTATATGTGATGAACAAAAAATAATTATTTCCTATTCTTAGGCAATAGGTAAATTTGTGATGCCATACCTGTAATGTTGAGGTAAAGTAATTAATTTGTAAAGAATATGAAAACCTTCTGGGGAAAAAAAAAAAAGAAAAGAAATTATTTGTTTGAGTACACATTCAATACCAAATCTTTGAAGCAAAAGTACACTGGTGCTAATTGACATCTAGAAAATTCTTGCCACCTTTTTTCCCAGCTGCACATTTTATATCCACTTCTGTCTCTGTATCTTTTCTAGTATGCATTGTCACACTCACAGTAGACCAGCTACACTGCAGATTAGATCCAAAGCTTTCTGTATAATAAAAATCAATTTGCAGAAATTACAGTTCAATCAATTTGCAATTAAGGATAGAAAGGACAGAAAGAGAGAAGAATAAGAAAGTTGGTGTATTCCCACTGTTATAGTTAAGGAACAGAGTGACTAATTCTGTCCATATCTCACATCACAGTCCCCTGTCAGGGATGGGTTAGTTAAAAATTAGTGGTAAATTAGCTGATGAGAAAGGATGCTATTTAAACTTAAAGGAGGAGCAGAGGAGAAAGGTATCTAGTGGTGTGGCTGCTGCTCTAAGAATGGTGCAGGATCACCCATATGGAAAATGGCCTCAGTCATGGTAAATTCATTGCTGGATGCATTCACACAACAAAGTATTTCTGTGCAGAGATGTTAGCTAATATAGCCATACACTGCAACACTTGTTACAGCTAATTACTAACATGATCCTAACAGCTGTCAATTTTTATGTTCAAGCAAATAAAATATGAAATATGACTTGGTACTGCTTAATGCAGAGGTACCTTGAGTGAATCATTCAAGATCACAAAGACTGTGGCAGAGATTACAGGTAATCCCATTTCTGCATCTCTGTGTGATCCCTCAACCATAAAACCTTTGTGAACTCCCAAAGGTGCTGGCATATTATGATGCTAATCAAACTCATGAATGCCTTTCCTTTTTTAATGACTAGACAAAAAGTATAGTCTAACTTCAGTACAGAACTGTTTCTAAGATCTTGTTTGCATTCAGGAAAAGCACTATTTTCAGGTATTCATGCAAACAAAAATTCAGTAATATCTATCTAGATGAAACCTTTTCCAAATGAATGACCAAAAAAATCAAAACTACTAAAAGGATTCTGGTTTTATTGTTGATATCAGCCACTTCAATTTACCAGAAGCCTTTCTTATCAATGTGAAATAAGTTCACATTTTTTTAATTTTTTCTTCCTTTTAAGAAACCCTTAAAGCATAAATTATCATTTGTTCAATTTTCTTCTTTTTTTTCTACATTTTTTAAAATCTGCTTAATACTGGAAAGCCTTTGGTACATTTTTTGTATACTGGAGTTTGAATTTTTTCACATAATAAAGGCATAACTGTTATTAATTTACTTGCATAAGCCATTTTCTACAGTGACATGCAGGTATGATTATTAATATTAATTCTTGAAAAGACTCCAGTTTCTATGGTAAATGGCAGACTGATAAGTCTCCATTTTCTCTTTTCTCTCTTATCTGTTCCTTCTCTCTCAAACACCATTCTCAAAAAAATAAAACCTGAACATGGAAATGTAAATCAGCTATATTAAATTTCTTAATCTTATTAAAGCCATGATATGGTAAATAATTTTATGAAAGATAACATTGGCTAAGTCAAGTCTTTATTTGGCAGACTCTCAAATTGCTCATCAGAGGCCCGTCTATCAACCCTGGAACAGCTTAGACAGAAAACAACAGAGATAAATTTGAGAACAGTCAGAATAGTCTGAGTAATGCACTGCAAACATTTAATTCTAATAGTAAAGACTTTGAATAGTTATTTTTCTGATAACAAGTACTAATAAAATATTTTAACTTTTATGATCTGATTAGTAAATTGATTTTAAAATGTCTTTCATTTTCTTGTTTTGATTTTTCTGATATTAATTTGCAGATATTTGTCAATTGTATGATGTAGAAAGCCTAAAAACAGCTGTGAACATGGGTCCTGTAATGATACTATATATATATTTATGTGTATATATATGTACATATAAATTCACACATGTACATATAAATTCACATAAATGAACATGCAAGACAACATGTTCATTTAAAGAGCAACCTTTCAGGTAGAACATGTACAAATATAGCACGATTTATTAAACTTAATATTCATAATTTATATTTAAGCAAGTTACAGAGCAACTTCAATGTGAAGTTAGAGCATCACCGAAAAAGCAGAAGTTTGGGGATGGTTTCTTTTTTCTTTCTCTAGCAACAAACTAAATCAATGAGTCATACAGGGGCATCTTCATATTCAGTAAAATAATTAGTGTAGCATCCTGCAAGAAAACTTGAAGGGGCAATTCACTGGTTGCCCAGTATTATTCTTCCTAGTGAGATTACAGAGAGTGTCAAAGATCGGTTTGTAGGGTTGATCCAGTGGGGCTATTCAGTAAAACTGCAACTGGATGGGAACAGGAGAATGGACTACAATACCCTTTGTCTTCTTCAACAGCCCAACTTGCCATTTGTGATAATTTCCTACATGGTCAGTTCAATTAGTTTTGCAAATATATATTTTGGAAGGTGTGTATTATATCTGGTTCAGATGGAGTTAATTTTCTTCACAGTAGCTCATATGGGGCTGTGTGGTTTAGATTTCTAACCTGTTTCTCTCTCTGCCCCCAGAGTGAGTAGGTTAGGGGTGTGCAAGATCCTGTGAGGGAACACTGACCCAAACTAACTAGAGGGATGTTCCATGATAAACAATAAATCTGTGTCAAATTTAGGTTAATGGGTTTTTTTCCAAAGTAGATGTTGCTTGGGGACTGACTGGACATTAGTTTGCCAATTAAAGATGATGAGTGATTGCCTTTTATTTATTATTTATTTATTATCTGTGCATTTTTTAATTTCTTTCCCTTTAGTTATTGATGCATTCCTGCCTCAATTTAATCCCAGCTGCAGTGAAGTGAACTGGATGGGGGCTTAGCTATCAGCTGGAGTCAATACACTACCGATAACAAGGAAAAATTGGTCTCTAATATTCTGATGAAACAGAAAAAGATTTAAAAATTAGCTGAAAGGTGAAGTTCGGATATAAAATAAAGAAAGGAAAAGATAAAAAAAAGAAAACCCCAAAAGGACATTGCTCGTGACAAGTGGTACAGTGAGATTTAGGTTTTCCACGTCAATGCTGTTAAGTAATTAAATGGTTTTGCTAGGGATATACTGGATTTTTCATACTATTCATTTACTATTTTAATGTCTGTGTATTTTTCTACCAGAGTCATGGAAGTGTTGTTAGAATCACTTGTAAAAATTATAGAGCCTGTAATAAGCAGGAAATTAAAATAAATTCTTTCTTATATTATTAATCACTGATCCTAGGCTTTCTCAAATGTATCTCAGCACTAGGTGTGGAATGGTATTAAGACAATTCAGGTTGCTCAATTATCCTCTTAATGACTATCACATATGTTGAATATTTCTGGAGCTGCTCACAAAATATTACTTATCTTTTGCCAGAATTTCATAACAGTAGGCTGATGTATGATAACTTATATTTGTTCTCCTTTAATTATAAATGGTTCTGACAATGCTTTGTTAGTTTTAGTATAGAGTCATCATTTAGTGTGAACCACAGTATTTATGAACCATACAAATTTTATGTATCATGCAAATTTGTTTCCTCTACAGATAAAGAGAATGCTATTGCTCTAGTGCTGCTGGTGGTGCCTCCAAAGCTGTTTAACTGGGGAGGATCACAGCATGACTCACAGTGAACTTGAATGTGCACACAGGTTTCAAAGAACAATAGCTTACATCAAAAGATCATTATTAGCTATTCAACATCAAGACAATACTAACAAAAAAAGAATATTTAGTAGTTATACATTGGAAAACAGAAGGAAAAAAAGGTAAAAAAAAATCCAAAAGACTTTTTAACTTGCTCCTGTGTGAATCCTTTTACCCTCAATACAAGATGTCACAACTTATCCATGCAAGCCTGATGATAGCCTGCAAAATCTTCACTGAAGGTTACTGACAGATACATGAATGCATAGAAACTCTGTAATGTATTTCCTGAACCTACTTTTCAACTAAAAAAGCCTACTTCAGTAACATCATGGTGGAATACAGAACACAACTACACCATCAAACAACAAAAATCATACAATACAACAAATCATCATACAACAGAATCATAGAACAGACAGGATGCCAAAGCCTTCCAACTGCTTCTAACCACAATTCTCATTCCTCAGATCTCCCCGGTGCCATTCAGAGCGGGAGTCAATGAATAAATGTGTGAATGAACAGAATGAAGGAGTGAAGTTGAGCATGGTAAAATAGGGGAGTGGGGGAAAGGGGTTTTAGTTTTTGTTCTTGTTTCTCACCATACTACCTTACTTTGCGATAAATTAATTTTCCCTAAGTTGAGTCTGTTTTGCCCACAACAGTAATTAAGTGATCTTCTTGTCTTTACCTTGACCCATGAGCTTTTTCATTTTATTTTCTCCCCTTGCCCTGTTATGAAGAGGAGTCAGAGAGAAGCTAGGTGAGCAACTAGCAGCCAGCTGATGTCAACCCACCACAATGAGTGAGAAACTGATAAGTCAAAAGCATCACCATTTCATTTACAGAGCATTTTCATATTGATTGCAAACATGAGACCAGAAGATGGTATGAAATTCAGCACAAGAAATAAAAATAAAACTATATTTGTTATTTTTTATCATAAAAAAAATGGATTCTGCTTTACTTTAAGAAATTCAATTTGTCTCCTTCTCAGAGCAGGGATACAAAATGAATATAAGGACAATGTAGGTCATTACTTTCAAAAAAAAATTAGTAATCTCTTTGGCTTTACCCTCTTGTCATCCTCATTATCTTTCTGGATTACACCACAGTTTCCCAATGAGTTAATGTTATCAAAATTTTATCCCTTAATCTTTCTTAAATATCAAGTGATTCTACAAAATCTCTCAATATTATAACTGCTCTTTTTACACCTCAACCCGTTTGATTCAGCCAACTTTTAAGAAAGACACCATTTTCTTCTTTTCCACAGTTACTCAACCAAAAACATTTAGTAAAAAACTTATGCTGATTTCCTATCCTAATGATATATAACAGCGTAATATCTGGCATAGGTCACCAAGCCTCCTTTATAAGAACTGTCTATGAGGCATCAAGCACATTTTGGTTCAATATAAATGACAGAACAATGTTTTCTTTGCTAATGTCATATTAGTCATTTTAATCTGCTGCAAGTTAATCACTTAATGCTAATATAGTTCTTCCCTCTCCCTACCAGCTGTGATCTTATGGTCTTTTTACTGTGTGTCAGTCCTCCCACACATTCTTTCTAGGGTTCATTTTTCTCACAAAGTTGTTTCTACCCTGTAATTGTCAGAAAACTTAGAATAGATGCTGGTATATTCAGAATTCATTTACTGACCTAGAGGAATCATCCATTATGTCATTCAAAGTGCAGAAAACAAGTGTACTGTGAAAAAATACTGCAGTGGAGCTGAAGTTCCCTAAAAAAACAAACAAACAAACAAACCAAACCAAAGCAAAAAAACCCCCCACCTTTTCCCTTAAGAAAATAAATGTTAAATATAAAGGATTTATATTAAATGCACGAGTAAGAGCAGAATAAGGCATATGACTATATATGAATAAGATATATATAAGATTTATATTTAAATAATAGCTATATTGAAGAAATCATGAGAATTTGTCTACACTGTGCTTTGTGGCTTTTCCACTATGTGGGTAGGAATATTTTTAACATTTACAAGAAATCTCTAAGACCCTGTGTTCATTTTGACAGTAGGCAGAAGTGCAAATATGTTTAATAGTTGTTTCTTCTTTTGAATAAATACAGTTACTTTGTATTTGGCCAATCTGTTACTCGTTCTGAATTTCTCTAGAAACTCAATTATTCTAAGGGCCAAAAAGTTTTTTCTTATTCAGTCTGGACGTTCCAAGGCTAGAAGCTCTCCTCTCAAGTGAGCTGGTTTCCCACTTTTAAGCAAGTGATATTTTCACTTCTAAGAAAATTCTGCCCTAGTTTGATTTAATTTTCCTACCACAACATTGAATATATTTTTCAATATATTAAATTAAATACTGTTATATGCATATAACATTCATATAATAATATACTCAGTGTCAACATCTGACAGAATTGTTTTTTGTCTTTCTTTCTTTTTTTTTCCCTTTCTCTTTCTTTATTCTCCATTGAAAGGTTAGTGATTAGCATAAAAACAATGATCTCTTCTGTGTAAGAATGAAACAAAAGTGATCTGTAAAGTACAATGCTTTTTTAATTGTATTATCAAAAAAAATCTTCAAAATGTGATTAGTATAAATCAACAAATGATTCATCAGTTACTTCTCATCTTAAGGGAAGAAAGAAACTGCTAAAACTTTTGGTGAAGGCCAAGTTCCCCAGAGCTTTTTCCTATTGCATGCAATAGTATAGTTCCAGAAAACATATAAAGAAAACTGATTAGCAAGCAGAATGAAAGTGATATTTTATTTGGTCCTGTCTCCCAGACACAGAATCACTAAATCACAGTTAACACTGATGTTCATGAAATCCATAATATAGTAGACTCTTCTGTGACTACTTTCACTATTGTCAATCTGAAGCCTAGTTTAAGTTCCTAACATGTCCTCAGAAGTAACTTTATAAAAATGTTAGGAGATTAAACCTGGCAAAATACAAGCTACCACTATTCAGTATCAGCTCTGACAATCACAACAGTTTCTCCCACATCTTTGTACAATGGATGTGCTATACCAGGGAAAGTAACAATAAATTTACAGTACGTTGTGTCATATGATATCTGCCAACCCATGTGTTTTCAAAGCTATAATCACATTTTAGAGATAGTAGACTATCTAATGCCTAGTATTAAGCCATAGAACTTTCTCTACAAAAATACAAAAATGTAAAGATATAATTTACATGTGAAACTTTTATTTCTTAGGATGTTGGAGAAAGAAGGACTAATTATTATTTTTCTCCTTTATCCCCATCTATTATATATTTGCTACATATATAAGAATTTAGGCAAGTACAACAATTGACACAAACAGAAGAGAGGCAAGTAAGGAAGCAACCAAACTATGAAACAAACCCTTACTCAATAAAGGAAGTCACATATGTGCTTATATTTCCAAATTTTTTCACAAAGATCCAAAATATAATTCTTATTACTACATTAAAGAAAAAAAGATAATTGTTTTAGAACCACAGAATCTCTTTTTCTTCAGTAGATTTAGTTCAATAAAACTTTAGAAGTTTTTGAGAGGTGAGAAAGATGAACCCATTGGAATGAACCAGTGAAAAAGATGCTTCAAACTGAGGAAAGATTTTATAAAATTAACTCTTCTAATTTGAAAAGAAAAACAGAGAAATTTTAAGGATCCATTATTTTGGATAAATTGTTTGTTTTATTTTTTGGGGTTTTGCTTTACTTTGGTATGGTTTGTTTGGGTTTTTTGTTTTGGTTTTTGTTTGGTTGGTTTTGTTTTGTTTTGTACAGAGTTGGGAATAAAATGCTGGAGAACAGCAGCACAGAAAGGTAGTCCTGATCGATGGCATGTTGAATATGAGTCAGCAGTACCCTGGCAGCCAGGAGGGCCAACTGTGTCCTGGAAGGCATCAGTCAAAGCATTGCTAGCTGATCAAGGGAAGTGATTGTCCCCCTCTGCTCTGCACTGGTATGGCCTCCCCTCCAGCACTGTGTGCAGTTTTGAATGTCACAATATGAGAATGGTATTAAACTACTAGAGAGCATCCAAAGAAGGGTTGTGAAGATGGTGAAGGGTGGTAAGGTGAAGCCATACTTGGCTTGTTCAGCCTACAGAAGAGGACACTGAGGGGAGACCTCATAGCAATCAACAGCTTCCTCATGAGGGGAAGTGCAGGGGCAGGCATTGGTCTCTTCTCTCTGGGGACCCAAGAGAACAGCATGAAGCTGTGTCAGGGAAGGTTTAGGTTGGATATTAGGTAAAGTTTCTATGCCCAGAGGGTTGTTCCCCAGGGAAGTATTCATGGCACCAAGCTGCCAGAGTTCAAGTGTTTGGACAACACTTTCAGGCACGCGGTGTGATTATTGGGGTTATCTTGTGCAGGGCTGGCAGTTCTACATAGATGATCTTTGTGAGTCCCTTTCAACACAGGACATTTTATGATTCTATGAATGGGATACATTTTATGCCTTCTGGCCTCTTTGTAAACCAGACACTCTCAGGGGACCTACAGAACAAGTATACAGTTACTCCAATTCTTGGTGCTCTGAGGAAACGTGTTAAGTGCTTTGTCTTCATATTTTGAGCTACCTTCAGAAATATTTTAAAATATCAGTGAACTTTATCAGCATTTACAGCGAATGGAGAATTTAATTCTGTTATCTACACAGAATTTTCACTTGGGTCATGAAAATCAATACTGCCTGGGTTGATTAGATTTGGACTTCAATTAACCTTTTGACTTGAAAGTTACCAAATTTGGAATTAAACTTTATCACACTTTATACATATTTCTAGAATTAATATTTCCATTGCTGTTTATTTGTAATGTAAGAATGCCTAAAATTGCAGTATATTTCCCTTAGAATATTGGGCAGTGTCCTAAAAACAAAATTAAAAATCCTAAACAAGCAAAACCCACAATCAAACAGAAAGAAAATATCCTTGTCTCAAAGAGTTTGCAAATTTAATAAGGAAATGTACTTCCAGCAGCTGCTAGGGTAAAATAAAACCTAACAGCTAAACTAGGACCCAATTAAGTGTCACCATGTATCTTTGGGTTTGTTTTGTTAATTCTTTTGGGGTTTGGTTTTGTTTTGTTTTGTTTATTCCTTTTGCAAATCAAATGTAAAGCAAAGAGGGGATTGTTGCACAACTTTTGATCCTTCTGTAAATGATCATCCATAAAACTGGTGGACTATGTTATATATATATAAATATGTATGCATTTTCATAATGAGTCCATGAAGTTATTGAAGTATTGATGCAACCATCATAGTGAAAATTTTCAAAAGGAAAAACTGTTCATGTGTTTTAAACCAAATCAATATCAAAGTGATTTATTGATTTATGAACAATACATAGTTAGCAGTCAATCAGTGATTCATTCAGGATCAATATCAGCAATACAATATATAAACCTCCATATTAGAAACTTACCAAATGCTAAGAAACACACTTCATAACCAATTCCAAAATGTAACCTCACAACCATGCACACGTACACATAGAATTGCATACACATTGTCTCACAGGTGATATGGGCTAAGACACACTCCCTCTTTCCTGGCTGTATGGATTTTCCAACTTGCATACACCTTCTGTGGGTGATGGGGTTGTTCCACCTTTATACATTCCTGTGCTATCCCCCAGTGAGGCCATATCCACCCACGGATATGTCACGGCATCCAGTGGCTCTGGATGGCCAAGTCAGAGGTCCTGATGTCATTGAGAGACTTCTAGCAGTGCATAAACAGATTTTGATAACTGCTGTTTACACTTCTAGGTCTCTCCCTCACAAATTTTACAACTTAAAATTTTGCAAATTCTCATGCCTCCTTTATCTTTCTTTCCCAGCTCAATCACTCTTCATTTTTAAAGTCTCATTGTAATAGCCAGACTACTCTAAAATGTCTGATAGTCCATCTTCGTTTTTAAATTGATCAGTTTAGGCAAAGGCACCCTCAGGAAGTTTAGGATGTCCCTTTCACAGACCTATTCACATACCTGTTTTAACAACTCCCATCAGCCAAGCCAAGGGTGGGCAGTGGAAATATCCCACAGTAGTGACTGGCATTACATATAAGAAATTGCTTCAATCTACTTTGCAGGGAAAAAAGACAGAAACTTTAAAGATCCAGTTATGTTCCAAGTCAACTAGAGGTTTATTTTAACATATAGTATTGAACCAACCAGTCCAAGAAACATGAAAAAAAGCCACTAGTATTCTCTTCTTATTGAAGATCAAATCCTGAAAATCTCTCTCAGGAAGATTTTGGTTAAGCACTGATCTGAGTTGAAGGGAAAGCAATGAGAAGGAGATCCACACAGCTTCTTCCCAGGCCAGTCTTTCAGACACAGTCCATGTACCTATCTCCACTTTCAAATTTTCTGAGCTCTTCTTTAACCTTGATGTTAGTCTTCAGTCTCATTGTAGTAACAGCCAACTTGAAGAAACTTCATGTCTTATCCTAAATCTAAATTTTCTCAAAAGTTCAGATACTCAATTTAATCATCCATGCATGGAGAAACAACATTTTGGGTTTATTTATTGGACAAAAATATTGTATTAAATAAACCATAAATCCTTTCATAATTCGAGTATCTATTTTGCTTGAGAATTAATAAAGGAAAACATGATCAAAAGTTTTTTTTTGTTCATTGATTTTTCTGAAAATAATAAAAGCATTTCAACTCTATAGAAAATTATTGGTGTAGAAATGTTCAAGACAAACCCTCAGGCACACACATAAAGCATATTTTCTGTCTGACATTCACTGCTACCAACAACAATTTAGGACAACACAGAGGTCACTCTCAGAGAATCACTACATAGCTGAACAAGAATTATTAATCACATAGGAGTCTACTTCTTTACTTTTTCTCCTAATATTTGTTTTCAAGTTGTAAGAATGTACTAACAAATCATATGGCACATAGAATTTGCGGTATGACTATAACAATAGCCAGCTATTTTTATAAAAGAGGATGGTATTGGGAGTAGAATGTGGACTAGTAATCAGATACAGAACCTTTATTATTGCATACATACACTAGTAGCTAGATCTGTGTGACTGGGAAATAATAGTCAGAATGGAAAGAAGTTTTGTTTACAGAGTTATAATCTAAGAGTTCGATACCAAATTAAATAACTTAATGAATAGGCATTGGTAGGCACAGAGATCAGAAAATACTAAAAAAATATATATAAAGCAACTTCATGTCTCGCTTCAGGTCCTAGGTGCGACAGAGACATCTGAAATAAATCAGAAAACAAATACATAGAAAACAACATTTTATTCCAAATGTTTGTGAAAACATCTCTTAAAACATGATGGTGACAGAATCCATTTAGTAAAAGAAAAGCACTTACTTAAATATTTTTATGTAACTTAGATTTCTAGATGTAGAATTTTGGAGTGATCTCTTCAAAATCATATCTGATACTCCTTTTAGATAAAGAGACAACTTTTTGGTCTTCCAGAATTCAGGTCAACAAAGGTTAAATCAACAGTAAATTAAAGTTCTCTAAACTGTGACCTTATGCTGAAATTTCTGTGAAAAGTTTTCTGATTGCAGCACTGTTCATTTACAACTCTATAAATTTCATTACAACTATCAGTTTTATGTAATGACAGTTCTTTGATACATTAAAGACTAGATTGCAGTGGTTATGGCAATATTGGCATATAAGTTTATTTCTTTTCTATCTGTCCTAGTGTAATTTTTAACCTGTGGTGACTAGATAGATAGTGGTACTGATAAAAGGAGCATGAAATTCTTCTTTTCTTCAAGGAAGCTTAAACAAGTTAAAGCAGCTGATATGGCTATATCACATATATGCACAGATTTGACAGCAACTACCAAATTCTGAACAAATTTTCATGATATAAGCTAGTAAATTTTAGTCACTCACCTCCTTCAGGATATTTTTTGACATCAAATTGGTCAGGAAATACAGAAGCATATTTTTAGTGCTGTTGCTTAAAACATTTTATCATCCTGGCTGCAGCCAATAAAGGATGATCCAATATACTGCAACTGATACGGGGAGCTTTCTGGTTGACAGCTAGTCCAAATGTCAGTTGAAATGACGCACTTCTTCTTGTATTGCAAACTGTAAAACAGTTTGAGTTTCACACACACAATATGTTTTAGATTTGTGGTTTTTGAATGTTTAAAAAATATGCTTACAATGGTATAGTGTGATGTATTGTGGTTTCAAATGCTACGTAACCTTAATTAACCCTACATGTTCTTCTATCATGTATGGCAATAAATCAAAAGATAGCAACCCTGTAAGCTTTTTCTCTTTTCCCAGATAACCTTATTTTTGTTATTATACATGGCCTCTCATCCTAATCCACTTTTCTCTTTCTTTTTTTTTTCCTTTTTCTCCTCCTCTTCTCTTCCACCTGACACTGCACTCAGTTACGTCATACTTTTTTCTCTTTTGTTTTTCTGAAACATGAGGCAGATAATTAATTTTGTTAGGTGTATGACAGATAGGTGTTATTGAACACACTAATGTAAATTAGTCCTATCAAGCTCTTTGTTTCACACAAAAGACTTAACTTTTTATTCTATCAAATTTTACACTATTTAAAGTGTAGAATTGAACCTCATAAAAATGTACTTTGAGCAACTGAGCACTTTCTACCACTCCACCAAGAAATGAAGCTTACATTTTAATCACTTGTTTTGTGACTGCATGTTTGTTATGTCTTAAGATTTTTGTACTTTTTCATCTGATATGCTCTTTCTGATGGAGTAGTTACAGTGAATAAGGATTCAGTGTGTTTCCAAGACATAGGCAAGTTTGGAATAAGAGTACCTGGCAGATGAGAATATAGATGTAAATTTCACAAATCAGTCCAGTGTTTTTCAGATCAGTGACAAGATTAAGTTACCTAGAAAGGTATGCATTTTTATGTTTTTTTAAAGAGAAAATCACTTTTTTGACCTTGATCCTTTGAGGAATAGCCAGTATTTATTCTGTGAGATGTATCAAAGCTATTACTGAGGACTCCCTTCATTTACTGATAATTCTGCCTTCTAAAGTTTCTTCTTGTCCATGAAACCTTCATAGTGAGAAAGTGGAAGAGTTATATTTCCCAGGTCAAGTTATGCTTCTGTTTGTACACTAAGCTGGTGAGAATATGATGTAAAAGTGGATTAGCTTAGAGCTGAGTGGGTATAAAGTAAATAAATCATAAACAGTTTAAACTTCATACTGGAACAGGCTCAGTGTCATTAATCATTCAGTCAAGAAACATTAATAAACATTCAGGAGTTGAATGAATAACTAATGCCAAGCACTGCATGTATGCCAGACTTTCTGGTATCCATCCTGCAGCAGAAAAATTCTGGAACAGAACTAGTGATAGAATGCAATGTTTATACAATAGTTGAAAAGTTTAATTTAGGGTGCCCATACTAATGTATTTGTTTTGCTTGCTTGTTTTTTTGAAGAATAAAATAAAGATTAGGTGCACACAAGCACAAATTAGAGAAGAGAACTATTTGAAAGAGGGAATGCAGTCACTCTGGACTTGCACACTATTCCTGCACAATACTGTGTAGGAGAACTACACATGGCATGCATACTACAAGGAGCAGAAGACATAAAGAAATAGAAATTTGAAAGCTACTAAAACACAGAGATGTATTAATTCTGAAGAAATTGTCACAAATATTATTATGGAGGACCTACTAAAGACAAAAGCATTGAAGGCAAAATTGAAAAGAAACCATAGTTTAGCTCTCCATTACCTATGCTCAAGAACATTTCTTTCCTGCAAGTTGAAAATTCCTTTTTTCTTTTTTTTAACTACCATGTATGTTGTCATACTGAAACTTGCAGCATAATAATTCTACCTATGATTAATGTAGAGTTAATTGTGTCACAGTAGAGGCATACAACAAAATTGGAGTGATAAGTAGCTCTCTGTATCTGTATTAGGTTTGCATGGCAAGGTCTTGGTAGAGAGGTGAATACAGGGCTGTCTGCTTCTTACAAAGCTATCAGAATCTTCCCCAGTGTCTAACAGAGCCAATGCCAGCCAGCTACAGGACGGACCTGCCACTGGCCAAGGAAGAACTCATCAGTGACAGTGGTACCACCTCTAGGGTAATACATTCAAGGAGAGGAAAAAAATGTTGCACAATGGCAGCTGGGAGATAGGAGTGAGAATATGTGAGAGAAACAGCCCTGCAGATAACTAAGGCCAGAAAGGAAGGAGGGGAACGAGGTGGTCCAGGCACTGGAGCAGAGATGCCTCTGCAGCCCATTGTGAAGACCAAGGTGAGGCAGGTGTGCCCCTGTAGCTCATGGACATCCACAGTGGAGCAGAGATCCAATGGCAGCCCCTGAAGGACCCCACACCAGAACAGCTGGATGTGTCCAAAGGAGGTTGTCACCCCATGGGAAGCCCATGCTGGATCAGATTCTTGGCAAGGACCTGCAGACCCATTAAAAGAGGAGCTCACACAGGAGTGGGTTTGCTGGCAGTACTTCTGACCCGGTTGGGTGTCTGTCCTGGAGCAGCCTGGTCCTGAAGGACTGACCCCCATGGAAAGAACCTGCACTGGAGAAGTTCATGAAGAACTGTAGCCCACGGGAGAGACTCACACTGGAGAAGTTCATGGAGGACTGTCTCCCATGAGAGGAAATCCCACACTGGAACGGAAGAAGAGAGTGAGGAGGAACAGTAAAGACATTCAGTGAACTCATCGCAACCCCCATTCAGTGCACCACTCAGGTGGGAGGAGGTGGAGAAGTCAGGAATGAAGTTGAGCTCAAGAAGAAGGGAGAGGTGGGGAACAAGTGGTTTTGAGATTTGAGTTAACTATGCAGATGTGGAAAGTCTAAACAAGTTGTACAAAGGTATTACCAAATCAATATCACAAGGAGACTAGAGAGGCAGTTGAATGAAATCGCAGGCAAAATCTGGCCTTAGAAAGGGTGTCAGTAAGTGACTGATCGGAGATACAACAGTGAGAAATATATATAAACATGCAATAAGAGGATTTACTCAAACCAATAAAAGGGAAACTACAAGATGGATGCAAGCACATTACTACTACTACTAATAGTAAGTGGCCAGTCTTCGCGAACGAAGATCTGGGAAAGGTGTTTTTACCTTTCAAGCCTGTGCAATGGATTTTTTAGG
>JAWWLV010000088.1:136862018-136876437 GCA_035041135.1 Platyrinchus mystaceus
GTGACCTTCTCTTAGATGGATGGCCTTAGGGGCTGACGAGCTCCATCTACCCGGGGGACCCTGAAGCAGGAACGGGAAGTGAACCTGCGACCTTGGCGCTGAGAGCGCAGCATCTTAACCGCTAGGCCACCAGGGGTCCCCCAAAAATAATACAGAACTGAGGTAACTGGCTGGTGCATCAGACTGTTCCTGGCTGGTACACTGCCATATAGAGCAGCAACCTGCTCAATACGTTTGACAGCAGACAGAGATGAATCACATAATATTCAGCAAGGGGAAATGCAAAGTTCTGCACATAGGGAGAATTAACCACAGCCATGAGTACACAGTGAATAGATTAACAACCACTTCTTAACAGCCACATTTGGGACAGTCCCCTGCAGATGAAAATAGTAAAACATTCACCTCTAAGGGTCTTAACTGCCTCACTCAGTTATACTCCTTGTCTCTAAGGCAGCAAAGGTCTTTCAGGCATTGTGTGCACTCGTGTAATAGAAGTCCTAAAATAATATGGTAAAATTGTTGCCATGTCCAAAGTTGTTCATGCCAAACTTAATAGATACCCTAAGCAAGAATGTCAGATCATCCGAACATCACTTCAAACTGCATAAGATTTGAAACTGACTCCATTCTGTTTAGATCAGTTTTACTCACTGATGCCTAATTGCAATGTTTATTTTTAACATGCCAAAGCAAGATTTGACTTGATAATAGATTTCCATATATTTAGTCAGAAGAAGAGAAGGAACCAGCTGTAGAGTTCCTGGAGGCAAAGGAACTCATGGAATTCCTTTCTTCTTCCTTTCCCTGTCTTATAAAGCTGTTACTTGGATATCTTTCCTACGTGCTGTATTAGCAAAAAGTTGTAGGAAACTTGTGACAGTGAGAGATGACAACCAAGTGTATTAGGCTTGGAGGCAGGCAGCAGAGCTGAGCTCAGAAGCGTAGCAAGCATTTTAGAAGCAGTTATCATTCTAATAGATTATTTGATAGAACTTTATCAAATTACATCCAATGTGCCTAGTGCATTCCTGTGAAGTGTGCATTCCTGTGAAGTATGCAATCTTTAGCTAATTATTGAAGGAAGTTCATACCAAAGCATTCAGGCCACCAAAAGGAGAAAGCCTGGGTTGGAAAAGACAATCAGTTTCAGTAGCTGTGCAAGACAAGCAGTCATCCCTTTTCCTTTCAGACATTTTAAATGATGAACTATTCAAGGATGCAGAGAGGGAACAAACAACCTAAGAAAAGAAGGAAGAAAGAAAAAAAATTGGTGTACTAGAATAGTGAAATTAGAAAATACGTATTGTTGCCTGCTAGGCAATGAAACCTAGGAAACCTAGCAAATAAACTTATACAACAACTGTGTCTAATCTTAGCATTTCTGCTGCTATCCATATTAAATTTAAAACTAGATGTTATCACATACTAAAAGATTCCCACCCATACTTTAAAATATGTAAATCTGAAGGTGATGCCTCATATCATGCAATAATGTGTGGTCTGGAAGCAGAGAAGATGAAACTGAAACTCTTTGTGTTCTCAAAACGAATCTTAAATCAAACCTGAATAGTATGTGAGTCAACCACAGAGAGGATTTATTCTTATATCTGTCAGTTCCTTTGGTCCTATTTTTCAGCCAAGCAGAAGTATTCCCAGAGTACCTATTTTAAAACAAGTAACCATTTTTTTACTTAAAAGGAATGCTTAATGACTGTTTTGGACATCTATGCTCCTTTAGAGTCATATAGCACTAGTTACCACAGCTCTAGGGAACAAACAATTATTAGATGATAACATCTCCTGGGCCAGTAGTGGTTTGGGAAAAGGAATTTTCATACCCAAGCAAGCTGTGGCAATCATAAATTTATGCTACTATTATTTGATTTTCCTAGTCTTATTTCTGCTTCCATGAGATATTTCTTAGAATATATTTGACTGAAGATTTGCTATTGCAAAAATAATTTCTTTTAACATACTAAGAGAATACTTGGTTATTTAATGTTGATTTTTGTCTCCTGCAGTCTGTTCTCTTCTTCACCAGATGCAGTAAGAAGACTTTTCTTCTCCTGAGAGAAGGAAATAGTTTCAAGGCAATAGTGCCAAACCTCCAGCATCATGCTGTCACTCAAGATTCACATAGGAGAAAAAAATGAATATGACATGAAAATTCTTTGGGAAGTGTTAAAGGGTTTCAAAGACAATTCTAGTACTTAAAACCAGAATATGGCCTGGTCTAATCCAGTTCCTACTTTCCTTTCTTGTCTCTGACAGAGCAGTGGTCCAAAATCTTTCTAAACTCACCTTTACACCAGCTTTGGTCAGTATCCTTGTTCAACAAAAGTAGACAACAATAACATAACTCAAAAATTAGGACATTCTCAGAAGTGGAAGAAGGACATGATTTAAAACCATTTTCTCTTCAACTTAAAACAGAATAGGTTCTTCCTATGTTTCATATGAGGCCCTAACATCCCAGATGTGGATTGGTTCTCATTCATGCCTGTTGGTTGACCATTTAATACATTTCAGGACTTAAAATGACACAGTCAGTATTATATTCTGCCAGAAAGATAATGTTTCTTCAGCATTCCTCAGGCAGTTATTTTTCAGTGTGCTGTATAGGGAGATACTGGATTAGAGAATTTAAGAATTTAAAGGTTTTTTTCCTCTCTATAGTTCAAATTTGCCCCATCTAATAACACATCTTGGGTTTGGTTTTTTTTTTTTTTTTGCAATAGGAGATTGAGACTGTCAGACCAATATAGGTGGAAACTTTAATGTGTTTCTTTTCTTAAATTATTTCCAGTAAGGAATGGATAGGGAAGGGGGGCTAAATTCTGACTGTTCTTCCACAGCTTAGGTGGTCAACTAACAAGTAACAGCTTGTAAATCCTTATAATGATTCAAATATATGTTTGATTATCCTATCTTTCCATCTTGTGAAGATAGCTATGACAGCATAAATTAAAATTTTTTTCTTGGCTCCAGATAGACAGACTGAAATATCAGACTGTGATGAATTTGGCACGTAATTGGTATGGAAAGCACTGGATGATCATCCTCTGAAATGCTCCTGGGTAATTTCCAAGTTCTTCACAGGGAATTGTATGTCCATAATAAAAGAGACTGATGCAAGTGCAAATGGTGCAAATGTCCTCCCTACCAGATATTCAGAACCTATGATGAAAAAGTCAACCTGAGTTTTGCTCTGGAAGAAATGCAGGACTCATATTTGTCACCTGCATGTTCAAGATGTACACAATGGATCTAATCCTCTCTGACATTTTGTTTCACCCTGAAAACTCCTAGATAGCTTTTCCTATCTTTACTCCCCTGTTAATTCCTCAGACATATTTCTGAGGCATGATTCATTTGTTGTTGTCCCCATTATGAGTGACCCAATAATATGCCAGGATATCAAATCTCTCTATTGAAAACAAAGAATAATATGTGGTAATATTTGTCTAAGTTCAATTAGCAGTAATTTCTAGAGAATTAGTACAACAGTAATGCATCTGTAGGGTGACCTCTCTCTTGTTTACGTTAAGTCTGTTCTTGTTCCTGAAGCTGAAATAAACAGCTGATCTTGTTATCCAAAGGACCATCATGTTCTGCATAATAATTTATTTTAAATACTCATTTATTTTGGGTTAGCTAATTTTCTTTTGTGTCTGTCATAGTATTTTCCCTTTTTTTTCCCTTAAAAACAAATTAAAATCTGGTGAGGATTCTTAAATTTTCCAGAAATATTTGCTTAAAGCTAACACAGATAAAAATATTTAGTTATTTTCTCATGTTGCAGTTCCAGATATTTGGACAGCAGATCAAATTACCAATAAGTGGATTAAATGGAAGTCATTATATGTAAAATAGGAAAGCTACTCTTTAATATAATAAGAAATAGATAAAATTCAATATATGACAAAGCAATTTCACAGGCAATTGCTGGACTCTGAAATAAAAGCCTTACTTAAATATGTTTAACTGTGTATTACATTTCTATGAAATAGTTAAAGAAATATCTGTAAAAATCTCTTTTTTCCACACAGTCCATTCTCCAAGAACACTTAGTAAGGTTTTTCTATTTATTAATTTCTCTATGAAAATTTGATATATGCCAAACATTCAGAAAAAAGGTCTAGAAATTAAATAACATCTTCAATACCGCTGTGTTTAATGGTTTGTTGTGATACATAAATAAATTGCAGTCAGTATTGCCTACTCTAAACATTTCTTTTTGACTGCTTTTTACATCATCATTGAGGAAGGAGAAAGAGTGATTTGTGATTTTCCAAGAATTCCACTTTGTCTTTTCAAAAGTGAATTGGCCTATTGTGTGTACTTTATAAAAAAACAGATAATGTAGAAGGGCTAATTTCCAAAGAGGATTTCACCTTTTTGCTAGCCTTTTTGATATTGCAATTAATTATGCTTTTAAATAATTGTGATTGTTCTCAAGCATCTAGATGTCTAAATACCAGATTGGGCTCACAAAAAAAGTAATTAGACTCAAATGTACTATAAAATTAGCTCTCTATTAATTACAGATTTGAAATGCAAACACAAAAGTGGAAATTTAACTACAATACTATTGAAAAGGAAAGAGAAAAAAAGAGATCCTTATATGGCAAATATCACATTCCATTATTTTTGTCTAACCACTGTACTTTTATTTAAACATTCTACTTAACAGCAAATAACCACAAAGCCCTATCCCAAGATTCTTCCAGGAAAATAATAATCCTACATCTTATACTAATAAAGCTTAAAACATAAATAGTCTTGGCACTCCCATAGGACCACGCAAGATTCTAGCCAGAAAAAATTGCCATTTTCCCACAGAAATCAGATTCGGAAGTTGTATGTGATGTTTTGCTTGCCTTGTACCTGTGAAGTTACTGACATTTCTGCAGAGTGGTAGTGGAAAAATTTCCATTCCAACTCAAGGATATTTTATTGTTGATTCATATGGTTACTAGACAAAGGGTAAGAGAAAGAGAAGTGTTAAACAACCATGCAGTTGTTTTCTATCTGTAGAGGGGACACTAAATCAGCGAAGGTTTGGGTTTTTTTAGATTTTTAAGGAAGCACAGTACATGAATTAGAATCCTTACACCTATAACAGGGATTATTTACACAGGTTTTCTCTTTACTTCTCAAAGGTTTCTGCTGTATATCACCCACTTCATTCTCAGAATCACCTACTATATGAGCCAGCACACTAATGTGTCTGCCAATGTCTCAGATGTTTCTTCTTTTGTAATCACTTTGAAAATATTGCAGTTTCTCATATCAGGAGATAAATTTCTCAGGCTTTTCTATTATCACAGACTTGCCATATGAGCATACAGTATTAACTATGTGAATATCTTGCTTTAAGAAAATTATTATAAAATTCTAATGGTTTTATAGCATCCTGGTTACCATGTTTACTTCCTAGCAACAGAATAATATTTCCTAGTGAAGTGAAACCATCATCAATGGTGTAAACATTCAGATGACAGAAAGCTGAGCAGCAGAAAGATTTAAGATGGCAATATCAAGCAGACTAAAATATTTAGGAGCAGAAGTCACAGACTTCCTATTGTTTATTTTTTAAAAACCTCCCTTACTTGCTCATGATTTTTCTTGGGCTCACAGCTAATTTCACTGATTTTTCTCTGAGCATTTGCTGAGATTGCTGTTCCTCTACATCCACCACTTCCTCTAACAGTTAACAACTGTGATATGAAAGCAGAATGGTATTTAAAAAAAAAATAATTCCATTAAACAACATTGATACGTAAACTGTAGCTTTTAGTGGCAACATGTCTGCTTTCACAAAAATTTCACTAGAATACTTCCCAAGACTGGAGTCAGAAAGAGAGGACATGAGATTCATTACTCTGGAAGAAGCACTCTAATGATCACAGCTTACATGAATACATATGTGTGGGTGTGGGCATTAGACTTCTGCCCTGTTTATCACTGGCAGCTCACACCAGCCCAGCTTTTCCCTGGCACACTGTCCACAAAGTAGGAAAGAAGCTGCAGCATTACATTCTCACCCATCTCACATTATATAGACGGGGATAAACGGGCAATCTACTCCTCACGTCTCAGTACTGACTGTGGAGCATACAGCTAGCTGTGTAACACTCCACACTGCAGATGTGGACACCTCTGGTGGATGCATTCCTTTTGGAGGGGCTTTAAATTTGGTCTGTAATATGCCAGAAAATTGGCTTAAACACACAGCCACCTTCTTCTGAGAAGAAGAGAAGAAAGAAATGTGGAGGAGGCAGTCTCATTGGTTTGATTGTTTTTTGGTATGTCATTGAAAAAAAAAATCTGAAATAATTTTCTGTTACACCTGAAATTTGGGTTGGGGTTTATTTTGTTTTATTATTTTTCTATTATGAAGAATTCCTATTATCTAGACAGCTGTAATTAATATGGAAGACATACAGACAGACAGCACTTCCCAAACTTTCAAATCCAAAAAATGACACTCATGCAGTAAAATCAACTAAAACCATGTTGCTGAATTAATGAAACATTTGCACACTGCTATATTCTCACATTGAACAGAGAATTGCTGTACCAGATTTGGATGACAGATACCATATATATATATATATATATCTGTCTCAGCCATCTTAACTTTTTAAAACTGTCTTGTCTTACCTGCTTGCTCTTTATAGTGAGATGCAGCTAGTGGATTCTGTTCACCAGCTGATGGCTATGCTCAATTAGAAGATTGCCCTGCTGTCTGCAAGAATGATTTGTAAGGTCTATGGAACTTGACTCCAATACAGAAGTCATAAGTACACTTTTCATTGAACTCAACCGGCTTTAGATAGAGCATTAATTGCTGAAAGAGTATCTGGCACAATAAGTTCAAATGGAAATGGGAATGGTTAGAAATATATTAATAACCTGCAGAAATTACAAAATCCTCCAATTAAATGTACCAGTAATCCAGATGCTAAATTTGGAATAAATTTCATTATTACAAACCAAAAGGAGAAAGGAAGAGAAAGTAATGCATTCAACACAATTTTCTATTCAAGTCTTTTTCAAGATATTTTTGTAAATAATCACTATTATTATTTATGTACTGTGAAAATTGTTCCCCTTTCTGCACTTTTCACCTGAAATAATACTTTAAGGTCGTGTCAATGTAAGACCAAAGCTTCTCACTTGGAAAACTGAGCTGAAACACGAAGGCTTTATACTTCAAGGGCACATTGATGCAGAAGCCTAGTGCAGTACTGATGCTGAGATAAAGGCATTTGCTGAGGTCATCCACCTTGGTACAATGGTACCCTATAAATAGGGAAACATGAATAATTTACTTACGTATGAAGTAGCTGATAACCCGTTACTCTAGACATGAGTGGAAATATGTCTCTGATGTTACCTGTCGCTGAACATTGACTGCAATTATTATAAGATGGTGGTACTAAAAACAATATTTAATATATTTTTTTGACTATAAAACCAAACACTTCAACAAAATGTCTTTATTTTCCAGGATTATTTAGTGAAATCAGCCCTCCTAAGACATTGGATGTTTGTATGTATGCATTTATATTTTGTGTGTAGAATTTCTATATTACACCATCACTGAAGTTTTCATCTTGCTATAAACCTAGGAACAATTATTTTTCCAGGGATGTAATTTTAAAATCTCAATAACAGGAAAGAAAAAAGGTAGGATCTGGTCTTTACTTGCACCAGTGGACATAAAGCATTTTTCACAGTTTTTTATGTTTATATATATATATATATATGTATGTACATATGTATCTCTGAAGATATATGTATATGTGTGTATATGTGTAAAATTATGCACCTGTTAATTATTTAATTATAGTTTAAACCTAATGGATAGTATAAAGCTGATCTGATACAATTTAAGATAGTATAGAGGTACAATCCCTAGTTATCCAGGGTGATGCCTTTGTAATTCACACAAACTTTAGTGCTCTGTATTTTTGTTTTTTCACGTTAACTGAAGGTCCCAGTACCACCCTCTATAAAGAATTCTTATGTATTAGTCCCCCAAGCCAGGGCTATGGATTTGTTCACTGTCCAACTATCTTGGTATGGTACCTCAAAAGAAATCCTATGCTGTAGGAACGAAGAGAATATAGATTTTGAAGTGAGAGCAAGGACCAGATCAGGGAAAGAGAAGAATGCATTGCAGGAGGAACAGCAAGAGCAAGAACTATCCAAGAATAGTTTTTTTTTTTTTTTTTCCCCTTCTGATCTTTGCTATGGCAGGATTTAATTTGCCAGTCTTTCTGAGAATTCTGTGGAAAAGCCTGTGGGAAACAATGGAACCAAAATAAATTGTTTCACATATATTTTTGTCTTTATGTATGGAGCTTTTTGATTAAAATGAGTACTTATTGTCAGTGACATACTGGTTATCATTAGGAATGCAACAGTGATACAAGTCTGACTGTGCATAATCCTGTTGTACTAGAAAATTTGGTGCTTTTTTGTACAAAACATTACTTAAAACTGTAAGAAAAATATTCCTTGCAGAAAACAACTAATTCCCAACTCTTTAGACAAGAAGCAATGGATAGCTAAGACAGATAACCAGTATCATACAATCAGATCTTCAAAATAAGTTTTATGCTCAATTTTACTGAATCTGTAGCAATGGGCAATTGTTTTGTGGCTGTATCACAAGTCTCTTGCAAAGAGATTTAAAGGGGAACAGCCTAACAGTTCTTTGGATATTTGCTTACATGAACTGTGAATTCTTCTAAGAAGGCATGGAAAAATTCACAGTGCTACTTCTCAAGAAATGGAAAATCAAGGACAACTTCTATCACAGAGGGGAGTGAGTCTATAGTTATATATATTATAAACAAGAATTCACACTGATCATGTTACTCAAAGTCTTAAGATTAAAACCAGAAAAATAATGTACTTCTTAGCCCGATACAGATTTTTTTTCCTATTTTTTCCTGTTTTCTTGATTCAAAGAATGAGCTTTAACTAGATTAAGCTGATTTTCTGTACAATAGTGAAACACATATGAGAGTATAGATTTGTCCTGGGAAAGTCTGCTGCAGTATTAACAGCTGTATTTTTAGGGACTGAAATACCCCAAAGAATTCTTATACAGCACTAAAATCCAGTCATATGCCCTTTGGCATGCTAACATCAAAAATGTATTTGTAGTCTACAGTAGTGCTGAGCCTGATTCCTGGGCTAAATCCAAATGTTTTAGGTGTTTTAGCTCAACGTGTTTATTCAGACTGTTGGTTATATTCTTCTACATCTTGTATAACACGTGAAAAATGCATACATACATTTGCCCAGTTGGAAGAGAGCAAAACTACAAAGAGAAATAAATTCAAGCTAGAAATAACTAAGGGAAAAACAAATCACTTGTCATGGGCCCTATAGGTATTTTTCAATATTGCTCCTTATTTACAAAGGCAAGCTTACCAAGTAGATAGAGTTAAAAGGAAGAGAGGTAGATGTCCTTGGAGAACTGAAGAATGTCTCCACAACATGCTTTCCACCATGTGTGCAATAAGCAAGTATATATCATAATATGAACAGCTTTTAAAGCAGCCTTTGCTGCCAGCATGTTCTGGGATGATGAAAGTGTCATGCACCACAGTTGTGATCCAAGAGGCTGGTGGCCTCAGTGTTTCTCAGGCTTCCATGGCTAGGAGAGTGATAGCAGTGTGAGGACAGAAAGACATTTGCAACTGTTCTTGGATGCCATATTATGCCAAGGTTTCCTGTAGGCATTACCCTCTTGTCTCTTTGCTGTGCTTCTGCCAGCTCCTACATTCCCATTACAATGCTGCAGTTTTTCTCTAGCCTTTTAGCATGTAGTGTGAGATGCAGGAGATCAGTCACCTGATGAGCTACATAGGCATCAAAATTTTCAGAGCAGGAAAGATATTGCACAGTGCCATAGACAGAAGATATTTGTTTCTCTTCAGTTGAAGTCGCACAATGCATTTTCCCTATATTTATGTACCTAGGAGGAAAATATGGCCACCAGTACATGAAAGTACAATTGCAGAGATTCCCCTTCCTTACTCCCTCTGGGACACTTCCTGAATTAACTGCCTTTTAGAATGAAACATACTCTCAGCAAAACCAGAGCACAATAGACTTTGTCTAACTCTGCTTAAATTTGGAGAGTTCTGTCCAACATTTTGGATTTCTGTTGTAGTCAGTGTTTATTCCTGTCTCATTTTTCCTAGAAACAGATGTGGCTTCTTCTTTATGTAATCAGTTTTCATTATACTTCCCCCTAGACATATTTGCAGAAGCTCCATTAATTTCAGCCAGATTAAGGTAGAATATGCAATCCAAGGCTTAAAATTTGTTTCCTGTTGTATTAAATGTCATTGTAAATTATGCAGAGTTTTAGCTGAATATAAAAGTGAGTTGTCAGGTTCTTAAGACAAGAACCATGTTTTCTTTCTTATCCATAAAGTACTTAACACAATGGAGATCAGTGATTCTAACTGCTTCCTTAGGCACTACCTGGATACAAGAATGAAATAATAATATGGGCATGTTAAAAATACTTCTGTAGTCAATAAAACCACTCATACTAACTTCTAGGATTCTTGCTCAGAAATTTAGTTTTCATTAGAGACTAAGAATTTTTAAGCTAACTTATATTCACTTAAAATTACATGTATATTGTTTCTGTCTGTTTTACGTTTTTTTTTTTCTCTTTACTGCTCCTGTATTTGTCTGTAAATCACATTCTATATTAACAAATAGTGCTAAAATTTTAATAAATACCTGAAATATTAAGCACAGCTTACTGCCCTTTGCTATCTCTTTTCTCTATTCTTTAATTTGATGCAATTCTAGTTTTAAAAACAAGGTAAGGTAAAGTAACTGATCAATATTATAATTCTTCAACAATTGTAAAAATTTAACTAGGACTGGCTTTTCTATGGTTGTTTTGAATTGTATATTGTGCAAATTGGTTCCAACCTTCCATCCAAATGGCTTGTTGCAGAAGATGTTCATGTTATAAATTGTGCTTAATTTGTTTTTAATGGGTGCAGTCTATTTTGTGTATTTTTTAAGTCAGGAATAAAGGTTTAACTTTCTGACAGAAAACACCCTTTAAAAGAAAATTTATACAGTCTAAAATGAAAACAGATGAGATCCAAGCTCTGAATCTAGTTTGTCAAGAGGAGAACTCAGTGTCAACCAAATTCATGAGTATTCCACCAAAGCACCATATACTAAAAATTTGGGATCCAAAGATCTGATGAAAGAAATTTGGTAAAAGTGCTCTTGTTCATACCAGTAGAAATCCAAACACTTTGAATGTTATGCTGATCCTGATTTAAAGACTCGTGAAAGTACAACATGTAGTGGGCTTTCATCTTATATAAAGCCTAAATAATTGGAGCACTCTCTGTCTAGATGGGGAGGAACTACAAAGAGAAAATATGGTTTCCTAAATCTTCTGCCCTTTTACTCTTCATTTATTGCTCATACACAGAATAAGCTTCTCAACCTTTGCTCATTATTAATGTACAGAGCGCATGACATGGTGATGTTCAGAGAACATGAGAAAGGAGGAAAAAAAAGAAGGAAGAAAGGAAGGAAGGAAGGAAAGAAGGAAGGAAGGAAGGAAAAAAGGAAAAAAAGGAAGGAAGGAAGGAAGGAAAAAAGGAAAAAAAGGAAGGAAGGAAGGAAGGAAAGAAGGAAGGAAGGAAGGAAGGCACACCTATCAAGTCTTGAACTGAAAAAAAAGAACCCATGGATTAAAAATTGTGATGTTTTGTCAGAGGAAGGAACTAATTTAGTCATATGATTCACAGAGGAGAACTGAGCAGAATTCAGCTCTTGTTCTCAACAACTTCTCATAAACCTCTGAGTAATTTACTGGGTTCTTTGTAAACAAAATCCAAAAGACATCTTTAGACAAGTTACTGTTGCAGACAAATTAGGACAGACTAAGATTTTATCCAAACCTAAATGTAGTCCTGCTCTTAAATGGCTTTCAGCCTCCTAGCCTTAGCAAATAGTAGCTCATTAATCTTCACTGCACTTCTTGTAGTGAGTCTAAGAGATTATGTAGCTTAAATAATGCTATATGAGAGGTCTACATCAGAGATAAAACAGGAAATCAAGTTTCCATTACCCCTGGTATCCAGTGGGAAACCGGGAGCTTCTTTTTCTGATTCTAGATGTACCTATATCTTTATTTTTATCCTAATAATACCTTTGATTATAATTGTTTCATTATGAATGTACCATTTTTATCTAACTTTTTCACAGAAATAGCTTTAACATCATCTGAATATAATAAAAAGGGGAAAATAAAATTAATTAAACAATCAAAATTTTACTGAATGTTACAAGAACTAATTTAATTTTACAATTGATAACAAAATTAGAAAGCAACATCATAACCCAAGTGTTATGTACTATCCACAATTAAATGCACTTTTTTCCTTCTTCTTGTTTTATTTACAAAAGAGATTTTTTGGTTCATTTTGTGTTCCATTTAAAAATATGACTAAATGAAAAGTCTCAAATTTTGCCATGTAAAGGGAAAATAGTTTTCCGTCAAGCTTAATAAATATCCATTAGACTCAGAATGGTTTCAATTTTTTCACATTTCAACATTAAAAGGTCCACTGTTGTGGGTCAATAGAAATTCATGGACTGGTAGTTTCTGAAATCAGAATTTATGGCATGGTAATTCATATGATCATTATAGAAAACTATAGAGACACAAAAAGTGTATGCAGCCAATCATTGCTATTGAACTGGGGGGGAGGGAATAATTAAAGAAAGCATTTAACCTCAAATATGATTCTTGCAATGAAAAAAAAATCAATAAATAAACATTTAGCAAGGATATTTTGATTTTAACATTTGGTTAATTTGCACCAATATCTACCAGATTGGTAGATATTCTATCACTGATTCCAGAAAAGTGAGTAAGTAGCTCATCCAAAGGCTCTCAAATTTAAAACCTCCAGAGAGCATTGCAATTGTATTTTAAAGCATTTTCATTTTTCTCATGCTTTCATCATCAGAGTCTAGAATCTGCCACAGCACGATTTTTAAGACTCTAGCTTTATTGGCAAATTGGTGCTGACGTTAAAAATACACAGGTAACTTCTGTAAGTTGCCATCTTGCTTTTTTTTCTATGTCTTGATCAATCATTGTTCATTGGCAAGTTGTTCAGATATTCTAGGAAAAGACATCCAGCTCAAAACTTTTATGGGAGCTTCTCTGCCCAGGAAACTATTTTAAACTACAATCTTCTCTGTTGTGGGAAAAATTGATGCCTGTAGGTTTGCACAAATTTAATGCCCATGATACAATTCAATGTATTCTTTGTCTGACATCTGCAAAGAGAAAATCCTTTTGCAACATCTCAGTTCACTTCCTTTTTTGTGTTGGAATGATGTGCCTTATTTGGGAAATCTTGTGCTAATGGAAAAAATTACTCACATTTGAGTACATAAATTTAAAAACAATGCCTGTTCTTGAAAAATCTAACTATTAAACCCTTATCCAGCTTTTTTTCCTTTACCATGAAAGCACTGTAGTATCAAATAATTTCCTTTCAGTACAGGCAGTTCAGCCAAGATAAGTTCTTCTGTTAATCATCAGCACAAAACAGCAGTGGATATGAATCACTGAATTAAATCTTATTAAATTCTAAGAGCTTTTCTTCCAATAACACTTACACTGCAATTCTTAATGCATAATCCAAAAGAAATAGAATAATTAAATTGGTTTAGAGTGTCAGATACTCTGAAGCTATCTAAACATCACTAGCACTGTCAAGATTTTGAAATTCAAGAAGGTGTCTGATTTCTCTTGGGATAAAAACTTTAAAAATATGTTTGCCTGATGATTTTTTAAATTGCTTTTGTCTTTGTAAACAGTTTCCAATGCAGAGCTTATAACCTGGTTTCACAAATTGGAAATAGCAGATGTACATATTGGTCATATGCATAATATTATACATTAAAAAAAAAGAAATAAAAAAGGATCAAGCATTTTAATTTTATGATAATATTTAATACATTTTCAAATAAAATTATTTAAAGCAGATGTCTGCAATAGGCAGAGAAGTCAATCCCCTACAGAGTGTTTTTTTCAGTTCTAAACCATCGGTAAACAAAAATGAGAAACTTACATAAAAAATTTACTATTCTCCCTTTTTTTATTTCTTTGCAGTAAGACTTTATTGAATGGTTACATCAAAATAGATCTTTTTTACCATCAGGGGTCCCCTGGTGGTCTAGTGGTTAAGATGCGGCGCTCTCACCACCACGACCCCGGTTCGATTCCCGTAACCCGTCAGGGACACTCCCCCGGGCAGATGGAGCTCGTCAGCCCCTAAGGCCATCCATCTAAGAGAAGGTCACTCTGAACAAACCTACGTCC
>JAWWLV010000088.1:136881395-136892803 GCA_035041135.1 Platyrinchus mystaceus
CTTCCCCCTCTCCCCCCACCCCCCCAGGTATTTTAATTGAATAGAAATCCATTAGCTAGCAAAGGAATTGAGAACACAAAATATAGTCAATGTGCCCTGATTTTAAACAGGGGTTGTTTTATAGTATTCCAATGAAAAACCCTGTGGGTTTGAGGAATAGATACCTTCCACATTAACACCATCTTTATTGCATTTATACCTGAAAGGCTGATAGGGCTGATCCTGCAATGTGACAACAAAACACTGGTCAAATTTCTCAGCATCCTGAGGATGCTAACAAACCTCCCTGGCCCTGTCCAGCCCCACCTGGGGACTCCCCCTACTCTGCCCCATTAACACCGTAAGTGTGACTGTTCCTGTCCCCTGCGAGGACCTCTTGAAGTTACACTGTGGGCTCCTCTCCAGGCCCCTTTGCCCCCAGCTTGGCTCCTGGAGGGATCACAGACCTGCTTCATTGCTTGCCTTGTGAGCAGCTGCCAATGGACCCTGTGATCAAGGGTCATCCTTAGCACCTGGCTTGACCCCCTCATGGGGCAGCTTCTCCCTCAGTTCTTCATCACACTCATTATTGAGGCATGTCAGAGATATGGGGACACACTCCTCCACATCCGGCATGAATGCTCCTTTGGATCTTTCAAACAATAACATGTTTGATTAATTTTGGCACAGAAATCATGTTTTTAATTAAAAGCATTTACTAGTAATGATTCTGACACTTTCTGAAAAGAAAAGCAGGCAAAACAGCACTGGTTCCATTTAACTATATTATGTTATTATGGTAAAATGCAATTACAGCTCAGGTTTCGGTTTTTACTTATCATTCACATCAACAGAATTCACATTGGTAAACCTTGTTTGTCATAGAAATAACACCTTTTCCAGCTAAAATAGCTCAATTTTTAATTATTTTTTTGCACAGAATTAATTGCTTTTTATCTGTTCATAAATATGTCCATTTCTTTAAAAAAAAAAAAATCTGTAAAAATTATTTCTCAGGAAACTGAATTGAGTTACTGAGTTTTCTCTTAGTAAAATTCCACATATCCATACTTTTGGTACCAACAGACATAAAAAGATTGTTGCTGTGTATGTGATAAACATCTACTGCTGTTTCTGGTGTACCCAGAAAAGAGATAGAAAAGAAGAAATCACTAGATATTTGAAGACTCATTAGATTAAATGCAAGCCTATTATTTCATTCAACCTCTCAAGCTTGTATGCAGGCATTCAAGCTATCAAAATTCAGACAGTCCAGTTTCCTAGAATATCTGTTATTGTAAACAATGTCGCTTCCCTGGCTCAAAAATATAATGTGTTGCAATAAGAATGACAAAAAGGGAACACTATCAGTAAAACAGGGGACATTTAGGTTGGGTATTAGGAAAACGTTCTTCACCCAGAGGGTGGTTGGGCACTGGAACAGGCTCCCCAGGGCAGTGGTCACAGCACCAAGCCTGACAGAGTTCAAGTTTTTGAACAATACTCTCGGGCACGTGGTGTGACTGTTAGAGATGGTCCTGTGCAGGTCCAGGATTTGGACTCAATGATCCTTGTGGGTCCCTTCCAACTCAGCAGATTCTGTGATTCTCGAAAAAGAATGTGAGGTTACCTGCAACTAATTCTTCCTTGGATGGTCAGCCTGTGAAACAGTTCTAAGGAAATCATTACCTTTTTTGAAGGAGGGCTTTGGTGGAACATAGAAGAAAAGTAAGGTCCAAAAAGCAGTCTCATAGAACACTCAGTAAAGCAGGACAGAAGAGGAAGGACCAAGAAGTAAAGGAAAAAAAGCTAAGGATTTTCTGCTTCTCCATCTAAAATCTGGAGTAAGCATAAAATATACAAAACGTTGTAGGAAAACATGAGTAGACCTGTGTAAAATCTGATTACAGCCCCATTAGGCTTTATTTGCTGAATGGATTTGAAACAGTTTCCAGCATTTCTGTAAATGTGAATGTAAAGGAAAATGTAAATGTCTGATGTTTTGCTTGCTATTTCAGTATATTAATTCCTTTAAGATTTTGGAGGTGGGGAGGGGGGTGGGGGTTTAGTTGTTTTTATGTTTCACTCAATGGGAGAAACTTTAAAGACATGATGTTATTCTTTCCTTAGTCATCACTGCAACTAAGCCAATATATTTATTATATATTGCTTAAAATAGAGCCATATGTATAGCTATTATTCTTCTGTGGCTTTTCACTTTATTTGGGAGCTATTTGAGCTTTTCTACTGCATTCCTCATCCTCCAAACCTGTGCACTTACACTGCCTTACTCTGAGCAGAAGTCTAATAGCAATACAGGATAGTCTTGTCTGCAAAGTAAGTATTTTAACTTTGGGGGGGAAAAAAAGGAAGTAAGAAAATAGCACATGAAAGGCAACTGAAAAAGCAAATGATTTTTTGCCTTAGTTCAAATTTATACAGCCATATGTTTAGAAAGTAAGTGCAACTTATAAACAAGATTCTGAAGAGACATTTAGTGACAGAGAATAGTTCAAAGAAATCATATTTTAAATCAGCCTCCAGAATAAATTCACCATAACCATATTATAGATAGCAGCTGTAGACCTGCACTAGATGAGTCTTTAATGGCAAATTAAAACTGTTGGATGGTGTTCAAACTAAACTGAACTGTGTTCTTGGGTCTTATAACCCTGTTAAACTGAATGTTAGAACATCATTGGATCTATCTCCAGTTTAAACCAAAAAGCAAATGCAGTTGATGCAATAAATTGTGACAACTCCTAAGAGCAATTGGTCTTCAAATCCTTAATTGTGTGAGTGATTAATTGCTGAACAGAATTTTGGAAATTAAAGGATTTGCTGTGGTTTGTTTGGGGACTACATCCTGGTTACAGTGCTTTAATTTTCCTTGTGGCAATAGAATCCAAGAGTATTAAAGACACTAATGGATTTTATTAGAACTGCTCCATTTTATTAGAGATTATAATTACTCTTAAGAGGTTTTGATATTTCATTTGGTTTTGGGGTTATTTTTTTGTTTGTTCTTTTTTTCTCCTAAAAGAGGTTGGAGAAAGAATGTTTAAAAAACTGTCCAAAATTACACAGGACACTCATCCAGGCTTGATGAAATAGATCTCTTCACATGATGTCATTCATTTGTCTAACAACAAATCTCTTCATCTTTGCAATTACTTTAGATTTACTAAAGAATAAGAGCAAGACTTCAAAAAAAACCCCCTCAATCTTATTTATGTTTCTAATTCTGCTTTTTCTGCCCCTACTGTATTTTCTACTGTTTTTCCTTCTACTGGCAAAGAAAATGTGAAACCAAGAGGGATGCTTTTAAAAGAATAAGTAAATCCTTACCCTGATGCTCCTTCTGAAACCAAAGAAATTTTATTAAATACTTTTATAGGAATAGAATTAGGCAGGTGATGAATATTTTTTTTAATTTAACTTATATCTTTTATTAAATGTAAAGTGACCTTGGTGAGAAAAATACTGAAACATAAGCTTGTTTAAAATAAAAAAACCCCACAAAACAACAACAACAACAATAAACAAACACACAAAAAAACCCCAAAACCAAACAACCAAAACAAAAAAGCAGCAAAAAAAGCATCATCTCAAGATCTTCATAACAGAAATTCACATACCAGAGTTAAAAATTCATTTTACAGAGCTTTTACACTGTATATAATGAAATTGTCAATATTTGGAAAGTTTCACACGTTGCAACTGAAATAGTCCTTGAAGGGTATCTTGCTTTAGTGGTCAACAAGGAATAAAAAGCCCTAATTCCAAGATGATCATTCATTGAGAGTATTTATCCTGCTATAGAATTCTTTCATGCCTGACAATCTGTAACAAAATATAATCTTGATATTTTAATCTGTATTTTCTCCACATAATTCATAATGAAAATACTTTGTGCTTGCTCTCCTGTTTCTTTATGGACTCTCAATATATGCCTTCATCCTTATATTCCTATCATATCTCAGGAATCTGAGATATCTAACAATTTAACATCTTCTCTGAAATATCCTGAAATTCTGAAAAATTCTGAAATATTCTGAAATCCTGATTTAAACATCAAACATGTAACATAAAATTAGTGGATTTAAAAAACTATGTAAATTAAAAAAAAAAAAAAGACCATACCTTTACAATACAAAGTTAATTTTAAATTTGGTCCCTATTTATTGTTTCTTATTGCTATTGTTTTTTTCCTCAAATAAAAGGCTTAGGAATTTCATCTCATTAAAATATTGAATGACTATTGACTTCATTCTATATTATTTCCAGGAATAAAATGCCTTTGAGTTTGTTCATTGTGTAAGACAAGAGTAATAGGACAGGAGTCACCAGAATTTTAACAGTCTCAGAAAAGAACACAAGGAAATTAATCTTTTTTTACAGGATTGTTGTAAAAAAAAAATCACAAAAAAAGATACTTCTCCCCATAGTTTTGATTTCATAAAACTGAAAACCTTTTTCTGATTCTACTTAATCATAGCATTCAGGCTAATTGAAGTAAAATTGATTTTAAGTCCCTGAAACTGTATTAGTAGTGAATTTATATCCTTGCACCTCTTGATTTAATGTGTTGCTATCTATAATATCTGCTAATCTAAAAATATATTATTTCAGAAAGTATTTAAATAATATTTTCTTGTTGAAAAGAAACTGTCTTTTATATACATGTACACATTTTACAGTTGTTAGTGGTGTGTTAACTGTCTCTTGTACTTATTCATAAAAATTCAATATCTTTATTTCTCTTAGAATGTTATTTCTAAAGACAACATAACAGTGCAAACATCCATAGGATGCTTCTGGTCACACACAGATAAATCTTGGGCACACTTTTTTTTTCACTAAATGTATTTTGGAAGTCTTAATTTAGTAACTAGCTTAGGTTATACTATTTGTTAACTGCTTGCTTTGAGACTTCTTTTCTTTCTCTCACCTTTTTACCCGTCATTTTTACCACAGCACAAAAATCTACTATCCAAAAGTACATAATGATTTAAAATACAATTCCGTGTGGAAATTTATTACAGACTTAAGGGAAAAACCCTCTATTCTTCTAACTAACATTTTTGCTTTCTCTTTTAAATCTATATTTGCATTTGTGTTATAAAAAATTAAGATAAACCTAGAAAATAACTAGAGGCACGAAGTTTTATTGTTGTCAATAGCAGCAGTCTATTTTTTCCCTTCTGTTTGCTTTGAGACATTGATCTTCACCTGTATAATCTTCTATTTCTTTGTTCAAGCTCTGGTGATTTTGTTAGCTTTTTTTGTTATTCCCTTGACACTGATTTTTCCTTTAGCTCTGTTTTGCTCTTTGCTAGACTTGATGGTTTCTTCTCCCACTAAAACAATGTCAGACATCTCCTCAAGCCCCAGTATTCTAATTAAAACTGTGTATTGATGTACTACTTAGTTTCGTTTAGTAGTACATCAATAGAGAGCAGGTAGGAAGGCAAAGTCTCCCTGAGAATTCGGAGGTATTTTGTATCGATTTAAATTACTTTCCACAGAGTAACTCTGTACTTAATATTATGGTCAAAATTCTGGTCAATGTTGCAATGGGAGGTTTTAGGGATGAGGAGCACAGAAGCTAATTCTGGCTCTCTTTTCAATTTTTTGAGGCCATTAAGTCTTGTATACAGGGAAAGAGTCCTTTTATAACACGGAAAATACAGTCTCCTCACCTTTTAGGCATTGCCAAGAGTACAGTATCAAGGCTAGTGGTGAATTATTTACATTATTATAGTGGTCCATGTAGTGTTCATTCCTCTGAGTGAAGAGATGGAAACAACTCTGAAAAGGCAATGACATACTCGATGTTCAAACTCTAAGCAGAATCAGTGGATGCTGATGGTCAGAGTTTTGCTTCTGATTGCCTCGTCTACTCCCTCAAGACCTTGCTCCCCAAGAAGGTTACCTGATCCTAAAGCCCCAAGATCAAGATTTCTTGTGATGATTACTCAGTCCCTTATTCCAGAATAAAGACAGAATGCGACTCGCTTTGAACCATTTAACAGCTTGCACAGAAGAGAACACGTACTTGACTTGAGGCTTAGAATTCAACTGAAACAGTGTTGAAAAAGCCAGGTTTGGAGAAGCTTCCATCTCATAATTTTTTTCCAAATGAGATGAGGAGAAGCTGTTAGGTCTAGACACTACCACCAGTAGTTTAGGAATCCAGACCCCTGCAACAGTGTCACGTCTCTGTATGGCCCAGTGTATTTCTGATTCTCCTCTTGTTTCTTCCTTCTCATTTCCACTGCAGCTGGTGCTCTATAGCAGATACAAACAGAAATATTAGTCCAAATTTAACGGAAGAGAGAGATTTCTGGTGGGTAGCAAGAGAATTTGAAACAGTCTATGACCACAGAAGGGTCAAGACCAGGGATTAGAGAAGTTAGAGTATGAGAAGGTCTACAGTTATTCTGCTGCAGTGACTATACCCCTCCTTACATTAAGAAAAGGGTTTAAATATAGGAAAAAAAGACAGTAACACTCCTACAAGGTCCCACCTGTTAAGTATCCAGACTAATTTTGCCTGCAAGCAGAACTGACATAATTCCTGCACAAATGAAATTTGCAAACCTCACTTACTTACTTTGAATATTTATTTCTGTTTATTCTACCCATCAATCTACCCATCCATCTTGCCACCCATCCACTAGTTGACCTTTTAACCTTTCTTGAGAAGCCCTCATTATCTATCACACCACAAACTGCTTAAAATTTGTTTAGAGTGAACTTGATATCAGACTTGGATAGGTTTAGGTGAAGTCAGATTGGAAACTCTGTGACAGGAATTATTGCTTTTCCTTCTGGTTTATATGGGTTGTTTTGAGATAGAGAAGAAGCAAATATATTGGGATGGCATGGGCTAAATATAGTCTTTGACCAGTCTGTGCTTCATATACCAGAGCAGAATGACCAAAATAGGGGATGTTTATAACAGTACTATTGTGACGGTTCTTTTTGTTTAAAGCAATGGAAGGGAGGATGTTGCATTCAGTCTCAGCCTGGTCTGGAAATACATAGATGAACCAGTTCTAGAGCTCTGTTTAGAGCAGGGTAGCCATTTCAGAGGGGTAATTCCTGCTTCATTGGAAAGTCCTTTTCCTACATCCATCTCCCCAGCAGAAGAAACTCCAGCAGTATGTTCTCTCTCCCAGCTCTTTACCTGTGCTTGACTCTTGGTTTTAATCTATTCTCTTTTACTCCATTCTTGATACCTGGGGCAGTAAAATGCAGTTCTGCCTATATCACTGAGGGGTATTAAACTGGCCCTAAGATGTGTATCAAGCGTTCCCAGCTATCCCTCAAGTGGCTGCATTTTATTCTGGACAGAGCTTCGTGTTTTTCATTTTCAGTTCTTGAACAAAGGAAGAAGAGGCCTGAGGCACAGAAAAGTTACACCAACATTGCTGTATCTCCACAGTCAGCAATGTCCAGTAAAATAAATGTGGTTCTTCAAATAAAGGAGCTGGAATCTCATTTTCCTTCAAAGAAACTGTTCCACCAAGTACTTTAGCATTGTCTGAATTAATAAAGCTGCCTATAGAGCCTTAGGCAGTAAAATGAATTCAGATATATTTTACAATGAAAGATTCTATCCCTATGGGTCATTTATAACTATCTTACTAGCGGAGCCTGAAGAATGAATTATTTGTGGATGATTATATGCAGTGGCATAATTTACTAATGATTTAGTTGTTATAGTGAGGGCAAAGGGGAAGATGAGGATTTGGAATACATAAGATGATCCTGAAGATAATTTTTTAATCTTTCTCATTTGACAAGATCAATTCTAAATCTGAATAGTCAGAAAGTCACACTCAGCAAGATGATTTTTATATTCTGAGGTCTAGAAACAGCTCAATGACCCTTTTCCATCCCTTTGGCCATCCTTTCTTGGGATGGTACTGACCCAGTGTGTAACTAGTGTTCATACTAGAAGTCTCATCAGACTGAAGGAATTTGGAGAGTGAACTACTTTCCTAACTTTAGTTGTTCTCTTAAAGTGCAGATGAAATAAACTGTGCTTATTTTTAAGCTGTTAGTAGAACAAGCTCTTTTCATGAACGTTAGGTCCATTACTAAAACTGTGGAGAAGCCTTTTTAAATATCACTTGATTCTACATAGAAAGATTACACTTCAGAGCATGTCCTCTGCCAGTACTTTTTTTCCACACTGAGAGTGCATTTATGGAAGTGCAGTTTAGCGGAATATATGAAATACAGATTTCACTAGGAGACTAATTGAATTAGGATCTCAGCTGGATACTTTATACAGCATGTTTATGGTTATGGTGAAGCTAAACAGAGTGTCTAGCTTAAGGTTCCCATTTATGAATGACTTATCATCCTGTATAAGGTCAATTTACTCAATAGTGAGGATACTCAGGGGAAAACTGTAACATAGTGGGGCTATTTATAGTGCTGAGACAGTAATTTGTAAAAGACTCCTTATATAGTAATAACAAAGATACTGACAATTCTACAGAATAAATGCTCTGAAAATTTAGTAACAAGAACATGGTCTAAAATCACAGATCAGTGACACTCTGCATAAAGCCACTCTAATTTTTCACAGAATTGAAGATATATAAACAATCCAATCAGTGGTTTTGCTGCATATTTCTGTCCGTATAATTTTTAATAATTAACGATTTATGTAGTATTAAAAAAAGAAGTCTAAATCTTTTGGATAAGAGTCACCACCTTTGGTATAATTAAGTTTTTCCTCTCTAAAACGTTACATTCTCAGACTGTATTTCAAGTTGACCGTGGATGCCACCATTTAATCACAGTGATCTCATCTGGGGAAGAACCCAGGGTCATTAATTAACTGAACTTGTTTCAGACATTAGTCTCTTCTCACTTTTACAATGACTTCCATGGAAAGCTCTCATTTATAAAACAGATACTATGATTTATCCACCAAGGTGATTGCAGTAAATTATGTTAAATTTTCTGGATAGTCTTGGGAGAAAAATAGTCTTAAATGCTTATTAGAATAATAGTCTATTGGAACTTCTAAACACAAACTCTCATTCACATCTAAGCTTATATCTATGGTCTACGCTGTAATTATTATTATTGTTGTTGTTGTTATTGTTTACTCACAGAAGGACATAAAAAAATTGACCAAATGTTTGGATCCAAAATTTCTGTTTCAAAAAAAATGCTAGAAAGATTATCTTAAAGTGAGAAGCAGAGGGCTAGAAAAGTGTTATACCTGCTAGCAGGAAGCCTTGGAAGTAAAACACAAGTTGAAAATAAGATTGTGGTTATGCTTTGAAAAGGTTATAAATAAAAAAGAGCTTCAATTGTTTCTGAAGGTACAGAAGATTATCAGAGGACCAGAATCACACAGATACTAGAATTCTGTACTGGTTGGTAGAGATGTGTTTAGGAACAATAAAAAGTATGGTTCATGTTATCAGAATTTTTACTCTTATTTTTGTGTTAAATATAAGTAACAGTAATAAAAGAAACTGTCTCTATGTACATATATGCATACAAGTATATATGTATATACACAAGAATATACATTGTGAAAAAAGTCTTGCATTGTAAACAACATTGCAAGTGAGAGCATAATCAAAACTTTGTGGTCACTAGAAATCATAAATGAATTTAAATCTCTGAGTTAAATATCTGAGCCATGGTGGGTTCTTCAGAAATGCTATTACCTGTTGCCAAGGAACCTGTTTTGTAGTTTTTCTAGAAATATTTCCCAATAACACCATTTTTCTTCCTTAAAGGACTTAGTCATATTATTTTTTCCTTATTCCTATTCAAAGAGAATAATGCAAGAATGGCCACTTTTTTCCTTGAGAGGGTTTTGCCCAGCATGAATACTTCAAATTAAAATGATGAGCCAACAAAATCTAAATTTAATTGCATTGACATTGTATCAGCTCCCTAGCAGCTGTTATGCTGCCCTCAATTTATAGCATGGATGTAATTATAATACAGGTTAGTGCTGTTATAAGCCTGATAACTCCTTCAGTGCATATGTAATTTATCTGAAGCAACAGATTTATCATAGATTCTAAACTCAGCATAAAGAAAGGCCCATTACTCATATCCAATTTACACAGTGGGCAACATGGTGGTAGACCTAAGGCTGCCCTAACGAACATGAAGCTGGAAACTTCACGCCAGACTTTCATTACGTCATCACTTAATCATGATGATTAGACCTGCAGAGTGTTATGTCACTGCCATTATCATGCCATTTTCTTGAGCTATGACTAAAACTTGCTTCTGTATGGTCTGTTTGATATTAAACTTTAGAAAATTTAGCAGACTTGAAAACAGTGTTGATTCTCATAGACTTTGTATTGTTTTTTGCTTTCAAACTGATAACCAGATATTTACTGAAAAGAGAGTAGATTATTTTTAGATCCTTGTTAGAATTTTCTCGTGCAATTTTCAGCTTTCTTGTTTCTTTCTCAAACAAACAAAAAGCAAAAAAACATCATTTGGCAATCAGAGTGGACTGAGAAATTACTCTTATGTAGTTTAAGTTTGCTTCTGGTTGCAAAAGGACATCATTTAGAGAAAGACAAGGAGTTGTACCAGAGACAACTCAATGATTATTACTTTTTGGAGCACTGAGAACTCGACGTCTTGCTGAGAGACCACATGAGTTGGTTCCCTAAGACTTTTCTTGTATTCTTAGTTAACAGTCATGTGAAGAGGAAGAAAAAGAATTTCTGGATTGTACCTTGGTGCTGCAGTCATTTGACATGAATGGTCTTGAAAGATTGACAGGTGAAAGCAAATTTAATGACTCTTTTATATCCTGAACCCAAAGATTGAATGTGAAGTGCTAACACTGAAACTGAGGGGAGAACACTACCTTATAGAATCTCAGAAAGTGTACCAACCCTTGGTTCAATCACAAAGTCTTCCCCTAAAAAACAATTTCTTGTACAAATTTATGAGACTGTATTTCCTAAACTGCAGGGGACATAGAATACTTCCATCCAGCCACAAGGGTGATGAGGAAAACAGTAGTGTTAGTCTCTCTTTTATGCCCTTTTGTACTGGGCTGTCCCACTGAAACCAAAAAAACAAAACTAAGGGGTTCTGTTCAGTTGTTTGTTGTTGTGTTTTTTGTTGTTGTTGTTGTTGTGGGGGTTTTTTTACCAGCTTCAAGACATCAATTGACATGCTGAATTCAGTGAATTCATTGCATAACTCTTATTGGCTTCATCAGGATCATACCTAATTTGTTGTGTGAACTGATACCAGAAGCATGTACATGCTGAACTGAAAGACAGGAAAAGTCTAAGATGCATTATCTGGAAAGCATGAGAAGGGATTAATGAGAGAAGAGAAGAGAAGAGAAGAGAAGAGAAGAGAAGAGAAGAGAAGAGAAGAGAAGAGAAGAGAAGAGAAGAGAA
>JAWWLV010000088.1:136894349-136945523 GCA_035041135.1 Platyrinchus mystaceus
CATCTGCCGGGCCAAGCGAGCTTGGACAATGGCAGTGAGGTCCTCAGGACGTAGGTTTGTTTAGAGTGACCTTCTCTCAGATGGATGGCCTTAGGGGCTGACGAGCACCATCTACCCGGGGGACTCGAACCTGCGGCCTTGGCGCTGAGAGACCAGCATCTTAACCGCTAGGCCACCAGGGGTCCCCAATCCAGATAAATAGTGAAGATAATAAAGAGGATCACAGCCAGCACTGACCATCAGTGTACACTGGCAACAGATCTCCAATTAGATTTCGTGCTGTAGATCATCCCACTCTAGGCTCAGCCATTCAGCCAATTTTCAATCCACCTCACTGCCTGCCTATCCAGCTCTGGAGCAGCTCATCAGCTTCCCTGAGGATCTTATGGGAGACAGTGTAAAAGACTTTACCGAACTAGGCAGACAATCTTGACTGCTGTCTGCTCATCCAGCAAGTCAGTCATTTCAGTGTACGTTTATCAGGCTATTCTCCACATCAAGGTGATGAAAATGAGAACTAATAAACAGTGAGGGAGAAAATTCACATAATGCAAACTACAATGCTATTACAAGAAATACATTTAAACTAGGCATTGGAAGAGGCTTTTGTGTTAACAGAAACTCTAGTGGAGCAGCCAATTACATATAGGAAAAAAAACCCCTAACAATTAAACCCTTCCTTTTTTTTTTTTTTTTAAATATTATAACTTGAATATGTAACTCCAGTCAGGGAGTAGAATTTCCAGCTCTATCAAAAAACAGTCAGGTACTGCATTTCCATGTTTATAATCTGCAGATTATATTTTTTTAAGCATAAAAACATGGCTACAGTTCACAGTGATTGGTGCCAACTACCTGAATATTCAGCTAGTGTGATGGAAAATAAGCCGCCTCCTCCACACTCCTCTCTGTTGCCTCACTGTCCTTTATCCCCCGCAACCTTCTGTTCACTCTATTTCAATAGCTACTCTCACTATAATTCTGGTTCCAATTCTTATTTGGGTTATCTTTGGCTTTATTCTCAAATAGACCTCCAGCATAAGGAGTAGAGATGCAGTGAAGCATAAACCTGCTGCAGAACATATGACTCAAGAGCAGTGAAAGATGCAACATTTTTCTTTTTGTTTCACTTTTTCCACCCTATCTCATAGTGGTGTATTTTGTCTGAGGACTATAAGCTTACAAATGGAACAGGTAAACTTTTTAATATACATAATTATTTAATATTATTTTAGAAAATCGTTCTTCACTGACTGTAGTGTGTCATCTATTGAGTAATAATTTAATAAAAATAACTCCTACTGTGTATAGTTTATAAGAACACAAACTGGTACAGTGGCAGGAAAAAGTATCTTGGCTCTGTTTTTTGAAGTTATGAGCAATGATGTTCTAATGCTAGCCCAGAACTGTCTACATAGCTCATCATTACTGTGTTGAAAAGCTGAGGGTAATAGCAGAGTCTTCATGCCAGTAAATAGAACCATGATTTCACAGAAAAAGTTCATCATAAATTATGTACGTTCAGCTTATAGCATATGAATTTGAAGAGAGACAGAGTTAAAAAAAACACAGCAAAGGAAAACAATTCTATATTGGCAGTGAAGAATAATGAAGGGCAAGTTATCTGGCACTGCTGCCTCTGCCCCTATGTGGTTTTACACCAGTGTTTACAGAATGGTGAGAAATAAACACTGGAGGAAAAAAAAAAATTAAAAAAATTAAATTTTTAGTGGAGTCAACATTCTACTTCAGGAGGAATTATTTTTTTCTACTAAAAGTGGACATGTGACAAATAATAAGCAAGGTATCTACATTTGGCTGGGGATCAACCTTGACATGCAGAGAATATTATTCAACAACTTTCTTGGAGAAATAAATCTTATGCCTGCTGATATCTTAGTACTTTTTGTGTCCAACTGCCTTGTGTGATACAAGGATTATGTCAGGGTGTAGTGGAGGGTATATTTGTCAAGGATTGCATGATCCAAAAGCCAATGAAAGCAATAAGATGGTGCCTTTTCACTTTGTCTGCCTTTGGATCAGGTTTAGGATGGATGGTTATTGCTTCAGTCTGTGCATACAGTTTCAGAACTGCATGACTTGCTTGCACTGTCAGGCCATGTTGCACTGAACTGGGACAATAGCTAAAAGAAGATCTCTCTTTACACCAATTGCACGTGCTAGATGGTTCTGGGGTTTTTTTTTGCAGACAATACATGCTCGAGTTCTTACTATGCTGCACTGAGTAGCAGTGCAAGCTGGTAGGATTAGCATTTTCAAATTTTCTGAACACTTAATAAGGAGATAAACTGTAATGTTGAGCATGAAGAACATAAGTACTTCTGTCTAGCAGCAGCACATTTCTATTTGCAAAAGGGAAGCTTCTTTTTGTAATTGAGAATTCATTGCTGTGTGAATTTGACTTTTAAATGATGCTCATAAATGCAAAATTACTGACAATAGTTCCTCACAAATGTATACTTAGGCTGAGTAACTATAATTTATATTTTATTTCTGTAGTTTTAGTTCTTGGAGAAGGCTTTTTTTCAACAGAATCTAAAAACAATCTGTTCAGTGGTTACATGTAATTTTACAATATTTTTTAAGTTGAGTACTCAGTGCTTTATTGTCTCTCTTTAATTACGCCACAGTCAACAGTGCTGCACATGGTCTTTACTGCATAATTGTCTAATCATTCCCAGAAAACACTGGAGATGTTTGATTTGCAACCATAGGCCAAGATTTCCAAACCTGAATGTCCGTGGTTAAGGTTTTAAATCCTTATTAATAATCATAGATAAATAAGATCTTTATACTTTCTTTCCTCTAGGTCTTTTCAGTTGATTCATGTCTGCAGTCTTTGACACTGACTGTCTTTAAAAAACAGGCCAAATTTATGTAGAAGTAACAATATGGACTTAAAAATCTAATTTCAGATGTTTAGCTGTGGCCTAAAAGATTGTGTTGTGGTTCCCAATTTTAAAATGAGCATCATTATAACTGTCTTTTTAAGGCATGTCTACCTCTGCTAAATCTGTGGGACCTGTGCCAGTGCCCAGTTGGGGAGCGATTTGGCATGTTACAAGGAAAATGCTTAATTGTAAAAAACTTGAAAACTGTGGTATAACTTGTGGTGTTCCAAGAATGCAGATAGATAATTTGGGAGGGTTATATGTTCATAATAAGAGAATAGATACTCTATTAAACTTTTGTGTCATCCATTCTTTGGCAGGATGTCAGTGTTTGTGAATGACTCTTCATTGTAATCCTGTGTGTTAATATACATCCTTTCACAATTCAATCTGACAGCTACTCCAAATTCATAGATTGTCCTGCTAGAGGCTTCCAAGGTCATAGTCCTTCAAAGTAGTGTTTGTCAAATTGCTCTGACACACCTCCTGCTGGCAAGCCTACTCTCAGAGTGTTAATATTCCATTACAGAGCTACATGACCTTGAAAATTGATTGCAAGCCACAATAGAAATGTCAAAAAGCTCAGGTAGATGAAGGTAACTGGTGATGATGATGGCAGGGAATCTGTTATGAGAGGCACAAAGTTTCTTTAGAAGAAGCAGACATTGCACAGATGTTTCCAAAGTCACTCACAGGATGTTTAAAGAGCAATTACAGTTTGTGGAACAATATGTGAACCATATATTTTTGTAGTATGATCATGAAAGTTCATGTTGAAACCATGAGATTTATAAGTGCCTGTAAGCACTGGCATGCCTACAGAATTGTACCTAGAGAGAAAATGCTTTCAATGAGAGAAAAGAGTGTGCTAAAAATGAAATCTTTGATTTAACAGTAACTAGCATTGTCAGGAAAATAGCTTTTGATTTTATTTTCATAACTACATTTTGACATAAATATTTAGGTATGTTTAATTTAAAGAACCATGGGGATGCTAGATTTCAATCAGATCCTATATTTTTAGCAATTAGATACAAAGGAATTCTGAAATTGTAACTGGAATTGAATAAGCTGTTGTCTATAAAAGCAAAGACACATTTTGGACCTAAAAGTTTGGCAAGAATTAATTTAATATAAAAATTCAAATTAATTTTGAGATACTCTGTCTGCAGTTTATACATCTTACAATGAACACTGGCAAAATAAATGTGGTCAATGCAGTTTCTTATTGCTCTAAGACCCTCAAAAGAGATGGTTTTCAGAATTTGAAATGCATGATGTTTTCAATAAGACAGAAAATGAGTCAAGTGAGATCAAAGCAGTTAAGTGAATATTTATGCAACAAAACACATGTTTAAAAAATGAATCATCAGCTAAAACACATACAATTGCTTGTGGGTATATTTCATAGTAGAGGCATAATCAATATGACAACCCAAGTTAGACCCTGTGCTAACAATAACTTCAGAAGTGTCTTTGAACTTTCTTTGTTAGACTATATAGTACATCATTTGACTTAGGCTGCTCTTGATTGCACAAGTACAAACAACACAAGAGTTTTGAATCTCATCAGCAGATTTATATTTTTAACAAAACAAATAAAATTGCAAAAAAGTTTTTTCTGTCTTTTCATTACTTTTTTTAAATAAGCTTGAAGTATAACTTATCCTTCAAAGATAAACTGCCTGGCAATCCACTTCTCATTTTATTAATTTTTGTTTGAGCAAGAAGTTTTTCTCTCTGTCTTCTCTTGCACTCCCTCTTTTCTACACCTCACCCCCCACACTTGACACCAACAGTTTCTTAGACTTGAATGCACACCTGCTAAACTCCTATGGAAGGAAAGTAACTTTGTGTGAGAAAATGTCAGGAAAGTCAGAATCTAAAATTTATTAACCAAGATATGGCAAATGTAAATGTCAGCTTGTGTAAATCTGGGTACCTGAGGTTGCAATAGATTTTTCAACTGTCTGAGCAATGAAAAGTGAACTTTTATTTCTATGACAATGAAACAGCACTATACTTGATAAGAGAAAGTGCTCTAGCTAGGGGGAGTTTTCAAAGCAAATTAGTTTTTACTTACTTGTGGCCAAATTTTTCACACTAAAGGTAAAGTTGGTGTATATAAAATACACAAATGCACATTTTAATGGTTTGTCATTCATATTTCACTTATTTGCACAAATAAAGATGAAGAGATATGTGTCAGCATGTGTTCATATTAAATATGTTCTCAGATCTTACCTGTAAACTCTTAAATACTGCTGACTGAAAACTTTAGAAAACCTAAGACTCAGGAGAACTTTATGAACATTAGTAGAGAGGAAAGAAACAGTCAAAGAGTAACTTATCTCCCCAACCCTCACAGAGAGAAACATAGGTATTAAAAACGAACTCTAAATGTTGCAGTTTAAAAAATCCTTCTGCTTTAGCAGAAGAGAAAGGAAAAACAAATAAAGAAACAAACAAAAAACCTTGACAAAAAAGAAACAACCCCAAACCAGACTTAAAGCACAGTGTAATATCCATCAGCATTCTATTTGCTGGTCTGTGTTCATAGTTTGGAGTGTTATCTCCATTTACAGAGAAAAAAGGCTACTTCAGAGTAAAACATCCCTTTCATGTGGTCTCTTCAGTGAGTGTCAGAATAGGTTTTGATTACAGAAACATTAGTTTTTCCTGCCATGAAAATCTTGCTATGATAGAGCAACATAAACTCAACTGACTGCTCAGAGTTGAGTTTCAAATCAATAGAATTACTGCAGTCAGGTGTCAAAAAAAAAATTCTAACTGAAAAAAATGACAAGAATAAATGTGGTAACTATTTTTTTTCTATCTCACCTCATATATTACATTTGATAAACAATATAACTGAGAACCATTCACAACCTTGCCTACCTCCTCTTTAGCCTCTCATGCAATAGTACCTGCAACATCGTTTACTATTTTGCAAATGCATGATAGAATTTCCCATAGAAAAGTGATTTTTTTTTATTTCACAGGACATTTACTTGGTGAAAGTCAAATAATCATGAAAAAATATTCAAAATATGATACGTACAATATAAGTGAAAAATATATCAGGTTGTGTGTGCTGCTTTCCTAATAATTATCCTTCAATTACTGCTTTGAATTCCATCATTGCTGTAATTGCAGTGATCATAGCATTAGTTATTAACTTTTTAGTTCTTGGCCTTGCATTCACTATTTACTGCTCCTGCCATAATTCTATTTCAACCAAGAGGAATAATGAAACTATAACTGTAGTACTCACTGAAAAATAAAACAAGTCTTGCAAACAGCTTTTCTCTCAGCAGGGCTGTGCACTGCAGTTTTAGCAATATAAAGGAAACCATGACATAGATTAGGGAGCTCCCCACCTCTGTACACTGAAAAGTATGCACAGAAGCCCATAGAAAACAACTTCTAAATGAACCTTATAGTAGATGAGGTGGTGATGTTCAAAAGTTTGGTTCCTCTGTCATGCAAATAAATACGGCTTTCAGTGGCAACTTTCTGCTCAATGAAGGAGCTTTTCTGTTGGATAATAAATACATCTGTTTCCTCAACTCTAGGTCACGGAGAACAGCTCTAGCTCCTCAGATATATTTTAAGGTAAACAGATCGATCTTGAGGTAATTGAAGTCACATGTGCTTCCAAATATTCAATAATTCATTCAGATATAATTGATTTGTTACAAGACAAATCCTATATCAGATCATTTAAAACTAGTTTGAAAGAAAATTTGTACTTATGACCCACATATAGATGTCTCTTTACAATACAACGTGTGGTGGCAAGTACATACAAACATGCACTTTATGACAAATAGTACGTATAATAATAAAAATTTCATTTTCAATAGATATTCATTAAAAAATTCTCACAATTGGATGAGTATTCTCAATCTGTGTCTTCATAAGATAAAGAAATAATTGTAAGAAATAAGAAGCTATAAAGAAAATAATTTTGAGCACTCATAGTAAAGTTAAAGTCTGTAGTGATAAATGACTATAGAATTTTCTGGTTAATAGCAATGAAAATACTATGCATTTATTTTCATTTCAAATGGCCAAACCTAACATTGTAAATCAGTAGACTTTTTTGATTTTTTTTTTCTTTTTTTTTATTAAGACATAGCTTTTACTTGAGTGTGAAAACTCTGCCACTTTTGTGCTTCTCATTTGACCCCTCTACTATGTTTTGTAAGACCTAAAAAAAAATATAAATGGTAAAACAGTCAGGTCACAGACAGTTAATAGGTTGCAATTCATTCCACTTTACTTCCCAAACTGGCATTGTAGTTGAGACTAAATGGCATCTGCAATTTTCTGCATCAATTTAGGTACATGGTTATGAATTAGATTCAGAATGGAGCTGCACTGAAGACAAGTTGATAATTGAAATGTGTAAAAGGAATATTGAAACCCAAACCTACTCTTATCAATGACTATGTTCAAATTAATTGACTAAGTGTCAGAAGTAGGGACAACTCTTTATTCCCTCTGTTGTAGCTTTTTCACGGTACAACAAAGAATCCAAATATTTTTAGATAATTGATATTTTCTTCTCTAGATCAGAGGATATGTGATTCTTCAACATTATGTCTTCTGCACTTATGAAGAAGGGAAAGGTTCTGGGTTTCCACCCTCACTTAGTAATTTCTTCTCTGATGTACATCCATTTGATGAGATACACAAACAGGTCTGTATCAGAGATCACAATCTCCAGAGTTAAACATCCCGGGATTGACATTTCTAACAATGTAAAGGACTTGATCAATTTTACATCATTTGTTGGTTTTGTTTTGTTTTTGTTTGTTTGGGGTTTTGTTTTGTTTGGTTTTTTGTTGTTGTTTGTTTGGTTGGTTTTTTTTTGTTTGGTTTGGTTTTTTGTTTGGGGTTTTTTTGCTGAACAGTTTTGTCAGGAGTCGGGTGCTTCACATACTTAAAAATACCTGGTGAGTAGATCAGTCTTCCAGAATATAGAATTACTCTCCAGTCTTTTTCATAGGGCTTATTAAACTGAGAAGGATACTGATCCTTAGTGCCTGCTTTCAAATCCTTCTTTAGACCTGAGACAATTATTTAAAAGGAGGATTGTAACACTAGCACCATTTTGGTAGAATAGGCTGTCATTCCATTTGGACCCTGTCAAGGCACTGAAGAGCTGAGGAGCAGCTCAGCCCCCACAGTGGCGCTAAACAAAAGTACACCTCATTCCTTGCCCTTGAGTAGGCTTAGGTGCGGGGTTCCAAGCTTTTAAGATAGCAAGTTTAAATATAGGCAGCTCAATTCCACCTACATTCTATTTCCGGTATCAAAGTCCTCTGTAGGATTGAGCTCTAGGTTTCTGGTGGAACTGAGATTACATTCATTGCAAACGTTTTAATCTTAATTACAGTTCTCGCCTGAAGAAAGAGACTATCTGCCTATATTCAAATTAAAGCTCAAAAAAAGATCATGAATAACTAGTTTCCAACATTGGGGGGGAAGGGAAGGGAAAGAAGAGCAAACTGAAACTTTTACTCAGAAGGAAAAAGTGGAGGCTGGTTTAAGATGTTAAAGAGAGTGAGGGCAACAAGCCAAAACCAAGCCTGTCAGATCATATTTGTGACTCGTCTTGTCTTTCCTGGGAAATTGTTGTCTTCAGATGCACTTTATTTTTGAGCATTCTGACAATAAAATTGCATGAGGAAGTGCTTCCTTCCCAAGACCTATTTGACGAACTATCATCAACAGAACCACCCCACATTCACCAGATTATTTTCTACTTATTTAAATTCTGTAAGCAGTTATCGAACAGAAAGTTTGCATAAAATTGTATAAAATGATTAGAAATAGCTATTAACACTGGTTATGTAAACAAGTTATTTTTAGGCATCATCTCTGGAACTATTTTTTTTAATCATAATTAGAGAACTCTAAGGAGTAAAGAGGATATTACTTTTGTTGAATTTTTGGAGAGAAATAATAAGTAGAATGATAGCAGAGGAAATATATTTCTGAAATATATTTCCAAAATATATTTAAGTTCCAGTATAATCATATTCAAAATTTAGGTGTGAAAAAATGAAAGGTGGCCAAAAAATACTTGGGTTTTTTATGAAACTTGATTGCTGCATGAAATATCTTTTTCATTCTTAGGATAAACCCTTTCTTTTTTTTTTTTTTTTTGTTCAGGATCATAGTCAATAACAAAATGTTTAATTCTATACAGAAGTTTAAAATAGATTTCTAAATTTTGATAGTTTTTTAATCTCCAGGTTCCAGTTAGATGATTTCATTGAAATTGCCCCATTATATTTTGTGATGCCCATTTAATACACAACCTTAGTGTCTTGCTTTTTTCACTTTCACAAAATATAAAATGACCATGAAAAAAAAATAACTTCTAAGAGGAGAAGAAAGAAAAAGTTCGGTAAGATCAGAGGTGCACTTACAGGAGGCAGGAGTAGAACTAACATATGCTCTGAAAACAGTTGAAAATACTGAAATCACGCTGTCAGAGAGTGCACAGATTAAGCCACATGAAGTACTCTAATAGCCTGGGATTGGGCAGTACTGATGGGCACTGACTGACAAAATTGTTTCTCACTTTCTATGTGTAAAGGAGAAAATGAAAGGTTCCAAATCTCAGCAGTTCTAGTCTTAAACTAATGCTTAACTAATTTGACAGCTGAAACTTCTCTAATATATTTTAATATATTAAGTATATATAGTCATGATATGTCGAGGAAACCTTGAAGAGTGGAACCAGAGACCTGGACAGAGAAGAAGAAAAGTGAGAAAACATATGCTCCTGAATAAGGAATGAGGTAACATAGTTGTCACATAATACATTTTCAGGACTCTTTCTAAGGCAAAAATGGGAAATATAGTTTCCTGCCTTGTACTGTGTGCATGCCCACTGAGTATGTGAATGGACAAATGGTTTAAACATCATCGAAAACCCTTGACATGATGCAGAAAACCACTAACTAAAAATCTCAAGTTCATTCCAAAGAATATTCCAGAGTATCTATAAAGAACTGACATGAAACTTTCCAGAAAGATCATAAGTGAATTCATGAAACTATTTTATACCCCAGCAGTTTAATTCGAGTGCTGAAGCAAACACAGTGACCCTGCAAGCCAGTTTCTGAATATAGTGATTTTTTCGGATTGAAAATAATACAAAAAATAAAAAATTACAGACATAACAATAAATTCACAGTGTAATCACATCCAACACTATTCACACATGATTTGGTTTAATCATTGTCTTTGTTATACTATGTATGAGAAGGTTTCTTTGCTACTTTTCCTGGTCTATATTCCAAAGGCCAACATAGGCTTAGTTTTAGGAGATCCAAAACAGATTTAGAGCTGTTGTCCACATAAGTAGTTTGCTCTGAGCAGATCTAACTTGTCTGAGAGCTGAGCAGCTTTCCTGGAAGCTCTCTTCTCAGGGCAAAGTTTATAGAGAACCACAGCAAAAAATTACATGTGTGTAAGGTGGGCAGTGGTTCAGGTGGGCTGGTGTGTACTGATATGCTGAAGTGGCACTTTCCAGTGCTTTAGTGACTGGTTTTTTATCATTTGTCTGCCTAGGTCGCATAGAACTTTTTTTTTCCCCATGTCATATCATTACTTTTTTTCCCACTTTCTATTACTCTATGAATTTAACAGCAGCAAAAATTAATTATACTTAATTTCATTATTTAGAAAAAGAAAAATTAATAAATTAATACAAAAATATGGAAACTTTCCAAATAATAGTGTATGTCTGGGATATCTTGGAATGGAAATTTCTGAGCCATCTGTAAGATTTAAGTGAAAAAAGGCCATAATTAAATGGGTTTTAATTTCCCCAATGTGGATTAAACCCAAGTTATAAAATGTCACAAAGGATTACAACTATGCTCACTCACAACATTGGCTACTATCAGCACTGAAGTAATTTTATCATGTTTCCCACTTAGGAAAACAGCTGACATTCAGCTTGGCTGAGTGAATTTTGTATTCTTGGCTTTACTTCAAGTGATCTTTCCATAATATGACAGCTGATTCATCACAGATGAAACTCAGACATATACCTGAAACACATCTGAAGTTTAAATTATTGTTGTATTTGCAATTTTTTTCTCAGATTTGGAATAAGTTTCCTGTTTTTATTTGAAATGTTAAGGAATTCATAATATTATATGGTTTTTAGCATTCTATAATTGATTAATTTTTAATTATTTTTTTCCTGTAATTAGGGGCAGCTGTCTTTTTCCCTTTCCATTTGCTCTGAACTCTTTTCCCAGTTTTGGTATTTGCAGTGTTACCAACTTTTTGAGGAGTAGCTCCAGCTGTAGCTTTTGTGTAAATGTATGAGCTGAAGATAATTGCCATTTTCTACATTGTTTTGTTGTTATAAAGTCTCAACCTTGAAGAAATTTGCACGTATTGCCTCTCATACACAGAACTGTTTTATTCAAGCTAGCAAACCTTCTTGCCTATATGTTTCAATATTCTGATTAAAGTGGATATCTTGAGATACACTTTCGGTTTCCAAGGTTCTTCTTAGGTACATAGTCCAGCTTCTTTTTAAATGTAATAGGGGTTTTTTTATTATTATTTCTACAGAATATGGGCTTTTGCTGTTTTATTTCTTACCCTGGCTTTATCACTGTGCTATTTCAGAAAGAAGTAGCCAAATGCTGGAGCTTGTGGTGCCAAAGGTTTATCTATGGTAACTTCTCAGAGAAGATTAAACCTTTTGATATCAATTATCCAAGCTTTACCCAAGAACATGATAAATTTTTATGAAAGGGGAAAATGGGATTTTTAATTCCTTTGGAAGCATGTAAGCAAATGAGAAAATTCAAAGCAAAACTCCTGAGACACCACAGAATCCCTGCTGATAGCAAGTAAAGAATATCCAAAGCTAATGCAATCCTCTTTCACTACTCCCCTGGGAAGAAATAAAGTTTTTCAAAAGCTTTGTATCAAGCAGAAGTCTAGTTCGATGGTTCATGACATTTCTAACAAATCTGGACCGAGTTTTGCTTTTATATTGGTGGAGTTAAATGCTTAGTTTCTTAAGTGTGTAGTTTAATCCCCATGACCTCCATATTTTGATCATTTTGCAACTTACTTTCAATTTGGTTTCTACTCCTGCAGAGTATTTTGAATCATCTTTTTATGGAATTTTCTACATAGCCCTTTTTACTTTTTGCATTTCTACTTATTGAACTTCTTACACATTTCAAAGCTTAGATATTCCAGAAAATGTCTGGTCAATATGCATGTAGGCAATTATCCAGCAGCAAAGACAAAATATCCCAAAACATAGTATTCAGTGGTGCTCAGAATTACTGCATTCAGCATTTGCCACTGCAAGATGTCCAGCTCAGTATCCTGCATATTCAAGACTGAAAATCTTCAATAAACACCTTTATTTATGCTGTCTGGTATAAACCTGAAGATCTCTAGGAAATTACATGCACCTACATGCACACCGCTGTACAGCTCTGGCTCCACAGACACAAAGTTCTTCTGACCACTCCAGCTGCTGCACTCAGGCATCCATATGTACACATGTCCCATAGAGTCCCTTCACTCAGGAAAGTAGATAGAAAGGCATTTATTGCAAACAGAGAATTGACTACATTGAGCAGGAACAGACCGCGGCTAGATAAGCATAGATCCTTTTCTTACACAAGACGAGCCCATTTTATCTCCTTATCCTTCTGTTTTCCAACTCTTCTAACCACCTCAATCCCTCCCTTGCCCCACTTCTGGCTCCTTCCCTAGACGTTCCATAATAAGTCTTGTGCAGTCCCAGAACACTCCTTCTTAGCATAGTGAGTGCCATTCCCCACATCAGGGACCCCATGCCTTTTTGGTGCCCCAGAGAGCTGCCCCTGTGGACTCTTCTGGGTCTCACCAAGCCCATAGGGCTCATGATGCTTTCCTGGGATAGATAGCAGGAGAGGGACAAGGGAGGGAACAAGGGAACAGGAGCTCATGTCTCTTACTCAGGGTAAAGAGGTTCCTTTGGGCAAAAATAACATTTAATCACATAAGCTATCAGAATCCACTAGGTAAAATTCGTTGTACATCTCCTGGTTAAATCAAAAAATAACATATATTGCCTAAATTGCATGATCACTTTATTCTCTCTTGGTAGGGAAATCAATGAGGAGATTGAAGATAGGTAAAAATCCTATCATGATGGTGGTTTCTATAGACTCAATATCTTCCCTAGTGTTAAAACAAAGATCTATTAGAATAACGGCCACAACAGCACAGATTGAGTATTGGCTGAGAAACTCAAGCAATATTAACACATTTCTGTGGACAATTTTTAAAAATTAATCTAAATTTTATAACAATATTTTGTGCATCACTTCCAAATTGTCAGTTGATAAAGGGCTATAGTTTTGGATTAAAAAGGCTATATGCAAACATAAGCAGCATTCTAAGATGTATTCAAGTGTCATACTTTTTATACAGGTTCTTAGTTAATAAGGATAATTGAAATTAATTGAATGAAATTTACTTCACTGACAAGTACATATCTCACTGGACAGAAAAGAAATCAGTGTAAAATATCTTTATTTTATTAGACTTCTGATAAATAACATTATGAAAGGCAGAGGGAAATAAAATCTTCACATATATATTACCAAGTCAGTTCACAAAACTTACTCAAAAATGAGTGACAATATATTTCTCTCAAATTGCAAAACGTAACAGGAGGTGGTCTGCCAGAATTATTCAGCTCAATGAATATTTTGTGGAAAAAAAGTTGTTAACAAATATGAAAAGCAGATTAAACTAATGTGTAATGATATTGTTCAGAAAAAGAGCTTATACTATGGTTGGTGAAGGGATTAAATATGATTTAACATTGAAGAGTTATCACAGAGAAAAACTTTTCCTGGGATGTATTAAGACAAGTGTCAGGTGTAAGAATCTGGGAATAATTGCCTCAATGCATTTGACATCAATGGTATTGGCTCCTTAGCTTTAGAAAAAAGACAGACAATCAGGTTATAATGCCAAGTAGAATTATAAGAGTGGTAAAAAGTTCTGAAAATAAGATTTTGCAAGGAGGAGAGAATAAGAGGATATATGAAGACTGTTTGCCCTCCAAATGCAAGCAGTGTTTATTTAAGGGTATCTTTCTGCTCAGTATCTACTCAGAGAAGTACAAGAATCAAGTTGCAAAAGAGAAATTTATGTCACGTAATAGAGAAAAAAAAAAAACAACTACAAAAAACCAAACCAAAACAAAATCTTCAAACAAACAAAAACCTGACATAAGAGAGGTAGAATTATAGTTGCTAAAGGTTTTCTGGGAACAGCATAACAGAAATTGCAGAAAAAAACCAGGTGTCATTTTAGAGAAAGGTAATAGACTACATTCTATGGAAGAGGTCTTCCAACTACTTACATACAAGATTTTCGATTTTTTGATGTCTCTCTAGTCATACCATTGTTTTCTTCCAAGTACAGTGTATACACAATTTGCTTAAATAGATATAAGCTCGTTCAATAAATACATGAATCATCATGAGCAAAAAAAGTCATAAGCTGACTTTAAAATCATATTTAATGATGAAGTTATGATTTGCTTTCAAGTTTTATTCACGTCTGCCTTCAACTTTTACTTTTAGTACAAGTGATTTAATTGTGGGCTGTAAAAACTCCCACATAAATCCCTTCAATTAAAAAATGAAAGGGTTGAAATTATCTGTTTCAGACTTCTTAGGGGGGATTGGCCAAGTAGTGGATTTGCTTCTTTAAGGAACCTTTTTTTAAGAATAAAATCTTTACCTTTAATAGTTTCTCTGCTGTCTCTCCTAATTTATCTATCCATTTTCTGGAGACTCAGAGAAACCAAGAACAGATGTCCAAAAGTTACACAACAGTAAGTATCATGTATGGGTTTCTTGGGGACCTGAGCACACAAATCTCAAAATGGTATATTCATTGATTTTCTGAGAGCAGTTCACACACATTTAAGATACATTCTTTATACAGGGATATTTGAGTAATTCAAGATTTGAGCTTAGTACGTTTTTTATTAGTTATTTGAAAAGAGGAGATTTAGAATATATATATATTTATACTTAGATATTCACACAGTTCATTAGTTTAATAAGTCTAGCTGTATAACGCCTAGGTTGCAAATGAATTACAACAGTACAAATCAATTTGCTAAATATTACAGTGCTCAACATCAATTCTAATTACTGGCAAATAATTGGGGATAATGATGGTGAAAAAGAGTTTGAAAACAAAATTGTATTGGTCATGACAAGACATAACATATTCAAAACTGGTGTTGGAATATGCATATTTTTCTGTTAAGCATTTTTATTCCAGTTTGTTTCACCGCTGATCAGTTTGTAAACTATTATGTACCTGTGGTTTGAACTTGTTCCACATCATTTTGTATTTTACCATAACAGCACACATCACTTACAGAGAAAAAATTGAAAAACAAACAAGAAAACACTTTCATTGAAGAAAATGCTATTTTTGCTTACCTGTCTCTTTTTCAGTTTTGTTTTTGTATCTTAAGAAGTAGACTTGCTGAATCAAATAAAGCTCTTTGCCACATTACATAAATAACTCCTTTCCCTAAGGATAGCCAGAGAACTGGAAATTATTCATCTCTAGTCTCCAATATCCACTTTAACAGCAGTGTCTATGACTCCTAGGGTTCTCATTCCTGCTAAGGTACTTTTTATGCATGGCTCTCTCTAGAGCAATATTTTAGCATAGTAAGACTTCTGATATTACGGGATTCTAGCAACACTTTCATAAACTGCAGAAGTGCTGCTATTCTGTACCATAGCAGAGGGATTTGAAACACAAGGAAGCTGATTCACCCCATATCCCAAGGCTATATCAGCACCACATCTGATAGCTGGGGTTGAGACTGAAATGCTAAGCTCAGGGTTGCAAAGGTGTGTGGTTCAATCTACCTGTGTCCCCAGTTTAATGGAAGAACTGTCATGGCCCAGAATCCTTAGGCCTGAATTTCTTTCCCTGGAATAAGCTCACAAAGTCCAAAATGGAGCAAAAATGTAAATTGCTTTGCAGCCAGATGGAGACTGAGAATTCCTGATAACATGGAGACAGAGCTTGTGGTACAGCCAGCATCTAAACCTTAACAAGCAGCTTGTGCCATAACCACCAAATCCATTTTATAGGATACAAAATTTTCTGAAGCAAATCTTCTCAGCCTAGGAAAAGTCATCGATTCCTGGTAAAGTATTCAAGCCAATTAGTGACATGTCTGAATCAAACTCTCTTTGAATTTGAGTTTCACTCCTCAGTATGGGTGAAATTCTTGGCTGTTTTTGTTCAATAGTAACTTTATTCCTGTGTTAAATGGAAAATTCCTGTCACTATAACTGGTCTCATGTTCCTCCAAGAACAGTTCCTTCATTTGCTTGCCTATGATAGGGGTGAGGGGTTGTATACACACCAAGCTTAATAAAGAAAAGCAATTGCATTACACCATATTTCTCAATGATTTCTATTCTTGAATTAACAGCGGTTTTTTTGAATAATGAAAAAAACATTACTGGGGATATTTTGTAATGTCTTAGAAAAGAGTTTTTAGAAAAATGTAACTGACATATAGAGACAGTGACAATTTTTAATGGTGATAGGTAGACAATTCTAGTAATTTTTTTCATATGGTTTTAAACCTAACTTTTCCTACAATCTGCTCTGTACTGATATAGTTTGATTGTAATAATGTATTTTTCTCTTTTTTACATAGGTGTTAAACTATGATAGGTGTCTTTATTCAGCGAAAGAGCTTTGATATGAAATGCTGCAAAACTTTCAGGCATATCAATTTTATTTTGATGATATTTAGAAAATCAGTATTTTTTTCATCAAACTATTAAACCTATTAACAACTGGAGTTTCTAGAGGGAAATGTATTCCTCCTTAAATATTTTGAAATGGAAAGTAATTGTTATTTTTCAGGATTATTGACATTGCAATGAGTACTTTTCATGGATGAAAACATCACTGTGAATGCTACTGTAGAGAGACACATCAAAATAGTGTTCACTATTCCAAAGCCATTGATTGAACTGTTGATTTTTAGTGAGTCAGGTTTCTAAAAAATCTTTTATTTGTTTCTAAGACACTTAACTTTTCACTCAAAAAGACACTGTATGGAAATCTAAGTGGAACATTCAGCATTTATTCCTAGCTTGTTTTACATTTCTTGGAGGACTGATAATTATTAGCAGGACATCACAGAAGTTATAACATTTCACCCAATGTCCTGTTTCACAATTTATAGAATATTTTGAATGTATAGGATGAAGCTATATAAAATAAGGCATGCTAATTTAAGTTTTAATTAATGCCAAAGAAACTTTTCAGAATGAGTTAAAACACTAGCCTGTACTGCATCATATAACAAAAGCTGAGCTGAGAGAGAGTAGCTTGGAGAATAGAAGGGGGGCTTTATGTTTGGTTGTTTTGGTTCTGTTTGTTTTGTTTTTGAAGGGCTACAAGGTAGAGACATTCTAGAATTCAATTAAAAAAAATAAAGAGAACTAGGTGAAAAATGAAACCCAAGTTGACTCAAGAAATTAAAAATATTTTGATTACAGTATTCTAGCTGTGTTGATTTCACTGTGAAGTCTGCATGTATTTTTGTAAAGGTAGATGCCAGTCTGATAATCAGGTTAAGCTGCTCTACCATAAGAAAGCTACTATGTACTCTTACTCCTACTTCTTCAAATATGACACATATGTGCTTCACTGGAGTGATGCTGCTGATTATACCCTGAAAACTACTTTTAAATTAAGGTTAATTGGATCAAGGTTTTGGGTTTTCTGTAGTTGTTTTTTTGTTGTTGGTTGGTTGGTTTGGTTTGGTTTTTGTTTTGTTTTGTGTGTGTGTGTGTGTTTGTTTATTTTTTTGGTTTATTATAACTGAGGTTCACAAGACCTTGGAGCTGTGTATTTACTTTGGGAAATGGGGTTGTTGAAAACATAATATCTCTTCTAGGTAAGGATCTGGATCATTCTCATACAGGTAGTTTTGCACATTTTGATGGTATTTGCTACATTCTCAACTGGGGACAAAATTTTTGTTAATGTGAATACTGAAATAGAATATGCATAAGACCTTAAGAACTTGATCTTTAAATGCATTGAGCTCCTCCAAAACATAATTTTTTGAATGGCAAGCATAAGAAACCTACACAGATTTACATAGATTAAAAGTCTACTAAATTCCACCAATTTAATCTGGCACTCTGATTAAGTAACATTTTCCTGATGTATGGATTAGAAAACCAGAAAAATACAACATGCTTTTCACATCAGCAAAGCATTGCAGTTACCATGACAGTAGTGTTTTACATTCTGGCAATGTTTAATAAACATAATAGTAAAAAGGAATATATATTATATAATAAATCCAAAGATTAGGAGTTTAAAAACACTACTGGTTAGGGGGGGAAAAATTTACAACAAAGCATTGTCATATCATTTCAAAGTTAAAAATGACTTGTCACAAACAAACCAGATTGAACATTTGATTTAAATGGAACAAGTCAGATGTCTCAAATATAAAGTAGACCTTGTCAGTCAACATGAAATACATTTTATAATACAATTGAGCTCCCTTGGAGAGCAGGACTACTTACCTGTGATTAAAATACCCAAAATGGGGAACTTCGAATGCAAAATCTGGTGTGGATTTAAAGGTATAGGAAGATAATGTTTTTCCAAATATCTCAGAATTTTACATCTCTGAAAGTCCTCTACAGTTGTCTTTTCAGTATTTAGACTTCAGTCAGAATCTCACTCCTAGTTCTAAACATTTGCTGGTTTATCATAAACATGGGTTCAGAAGCAGCAAATCTTGCATAAACACTGCCACAGAAATAAAAGTGTTGGTTAGACACAGAAAAGAGATCCCTTTGAAAATAAGCAGAAGAAAGTTTTGATGTGGGAGAACACCTTCCATTTTATGTCTAATGGAAAAGAACACTTAAATTTTGTATGAATCCTGGTTTATATAATAGAATTGTTATACAAGTAATTTTAGCTACTGGAATTACGCGGGAATAACTTTTTTGTTTGTTTTGGTTTGGTTTGGGGTTTTTGTTTGGTTGGTTGGTTTTGGTTTGGTTTTGGTTTTGGTTTTAACATGGTTGAAAATCCAAGACATTCGTAGACCTTTATTTAAAATTAGAGCTTACACTTAGCTGAGTTCTACACACTAAACTTCGGGGAAACTGATTCAAAGTCCAGGAATTATAGAATCATAGAATATCCTGAGCTGGAAGGGACCCACAAGGATCATCATTGACTCCAACTCCTGGCTCTGCACAGGACCCCATGAAGAATCACACAATATGCCTCAGAGCATTGTCCAAATGCTTCTTGAACTCTGTCAGGCTTGGTGCTACAACCACTTCCCTGGGGAGCCTGTTCCAGTGCCCAACCACCCTCTGGGTGAAGAGTCTTATCCTAACATCCAACCGAAACCTCCCCTGACACAGTTTCAGGCCATTCCCTCAGGTCCTATAACTGCTCACCACAGAGCTAGAGAGGGCCTTTTTACAAGGGCATGTCATGATAGGACAAAGGGGAATGGCTTCAAACTGAGAGAGGGTAGGTTTAGATTAGACGTTAGGAAGAAATTCTTTACTGTGAGCATGGTGAGGTTGTGCTTGCTCCATCCCTGTAATGTTCAAGGCCAGGTTGATTGGGGCTCTGAGCAAACTGATCTGATGGAAAGCGTCCCTGCCCATGGCAAGAGGGTTTGGCATTACCTGATCTTTCAGGTCCCTCCCAACCCAAACCATTTTATGAGTCTATGACATAAACAAGGAGGTAAGATAGCTTTCTTTCTCTTTAAAATGTAACCTGACTAATCTAACTTTTTAAAGTTAAACATCGTGTCAACAATTTTCATAAACTTTTTGTGCAGTAAATATGAACTTGGGTTTTTTGGGGGGATCTGCAAAATAGCTCTGAATATTAACAAATTCATTAGACCCGTAAGGATGATGTTCATCATAGTCACAGAAACAAATTGGAAACTGTGTCATGATGTGAAGTTAAAGGGATATTGGTTTTTACTGTTTGGTTTTAAGTTTATACTAAATGGTCAAATATATGAGAAAATCTGATAGTATTTTTTAATAAAATAAACACTGGTTGAAAATTGTACTCTTTTGAGTAAATATCAGCAAGATGACAAGAATAATGGAACATGGTGATAAAGGAATTTCACTAATTTATTTATGCAAACACTTATGTTTGTACATCTGTGTCTGAGGAAAGATGCATACAAAGTTAGGAAGATAAAAGATAGCGGTTCTGTGAATAATTTTCTGTGCCAGAAATATTTTATTTTCCCTCAGTCACTGTTGTTGACATTTGCTTTTTAATAAAAATGTTCTTCTCTTTCCACTTTAACCTTATTCTTTATTCTTCAGCAAAATCAAAACACTATGTTTATGACATAGTAGTCTACTGCTTGGAAATAAGTTAACTGTCAAAATGTCAACATGATGAATTCATTGCAGGATCACAGAGAAGGTTCACGTGGGTGTGTGAGGAAGAACAAAACCCTGATAATTAACAGAGCAGGTAGAGAAAGTATTAAAACTTCTGAAAAGTTAATGGCTCTAAATTTCAAGGAACTTAAATGTAAAACGTTCCCCACAGCATGAAGGCAAGTCTGCTTTGAAAAACATTGCTGATGCTCCATTCAACAAGGCACTTGGAGTTCATCCAGAAGCAGAATCACTGCTCTGGGCTGCTGTAGCTGTTGCTTTTACTTTTTTTCATTGGCACTTGACATTCACTCCTCTGAGTCTTTTGTCTACATTGCCAGAAGAAAAGCTTTCCAACTGCTCTGTGAGTAAATATGCTTTGGTGGATTGGAAAGTTGCTTATGGAATTATGTATAGCCTGTTTTTCCAATTTCCACAGGGCTGAGGGAAGCATCAGGTTTGAGAAGTCAAGATATTTTGATAGACTTGGGGCAGATTGGCTGGAAAGATGCCCAGCAGAAAAGGCCCTGGGGATGCTGGTCGACAGCAGGCTGAACATGAGCCAGCAGGGTGCCCAGGTGGCCAAAAGGTCCAATGGCATTCTGACTTACAAGAAGCAGCTGAGGGAGCTGGAAGTCTTTAGCCTGGAGGCAAGGAGGTTGAGGTGAGACCTTATGGCTCTCTACAACTACCCGAAAGGAAGGTTGTATCCAGTGGGAGTCAGTCTCTTTTCTCAAGTAACAAGCGATAAGACAAGAGGAAATGGCCTCAGGGGAGGTTTAGATTGGATATTAGGAAAAATTTCTTCCTTAAGAGGGTTGTCAGGCATTGGAACAGGCTGCCCACAGAAGTAGATGTATAGATGTGGTTTAGTTGTGGACTTGGCAGGACTAGGTTTACAGTTGAACTTGATCTTGAAGGTCTTTTTCAACTGAAATGATTCTATCATTTTATGATCCTGTCTTTCCATTATATGCCTATACAATATGAGGCATGACAAGAAATACTGTGTATATAAAATACATAATATAGAATATAGAATATATTATAGAATATATTAAAACTCTCCCTTTAATTCCTCTTCATGAGCCATCATCAAACTGCACAGGCCTTTTCCCTGAATGGTTTGCACCCATCCTATCTGACGACGACGACGATTGCACCCATCCTATCCAATGATATTAACACAACCTGTAGGGACTAAAGAAGAACAAGGATGTATACTGACAGTGCTCAGCTTATGTCCTTTACATAATATATCTATAAGAATGAAACTTCTAAATATTACAGAGGGAGTTCTTTTCCTGGCAATAGCAGTAAAGTATTTTCATCTCATCTGTTCACTTGATGACTTTAAATTTTCCAAAACATTTACTTTTCATTCTCCTTATGGTTCTTTTAACATTAGTGCCTAGTCTTGCAAAGATTCATGTATAAATCTGATTTCATACATAAGAAAAATAATTACATGTTCAGACATTTTTTGCACATTCTGGACCCACTTGTTGAACAAGCCAATAAGAAATGAAAATCAATATCACATGAACAGAAAAAAAAAGGACAACTAGAAGGTTGATAAAAAAAGTTCACATGAAATAAAAAAGGAGGCCCTAACACTTTGTTTTCTGTTTTACTTGTACAAAAGTCACATCATCTTATGCTGTTTGTGTTAAGCATATTTCAATAAGCTTAAGGGGGGAAAAGTAACTCAAGTTCAGGTTACACAAGGAGTTTCTGAGAACTGAATATTTTACTCTGCTGATGCTTTTTTAAAATTTTCAACAGGAATACAGGGAGACTTGGTCTATCTCTAAGAATCAGGAGAATGTAAAATGCTGCACTTCTTTGTGGTTTGGGGTTTTTTATTACTTTTCTTAGTTATTATCAAGTACAGAGGTTGCCTAGAAGTGGCCTCTGTTTCTGTAAGACACAGCCTTTCCAATTACAAGGCAGCTTCTGTGATTGCACAGCCTGTGAAGATGAATGAGCTCCCAGGAGCTGCATAGCTGCACGGGCAGATTTGACCCAGGAATCACCTCCTTTATAAGTGTTTTATAAAATCTAAGGAATATTCTTTAAACACTTGGAGACACTGAGATTAAGGATGCTACATAAATACAGAGGATTACTATACTGATTAGTTTTGTAAACCAGAAAAATACCTTACTTGGAAAGGTTTAAGAGAGAGATTTTAAATTTTATCTAGAGGTGAAAATTAAAGGTTGTTTGTATTCAGGGAAAATCACTTTAAAACAAAGAGATGTGTGACTATGCAGCCATTAGTTGTGATCTTTGCTTTTGTTAAATACTGACTAGAATGCAATGAGGAGGTTTTATCAAAAGGAACTGCTCAGTGGTTGCTAGTCACACAATTAAAACAATTGTCTGAAATTTTTCTGCATTAGTAAAGCTCTAAAAATCACAAAACAGCAGGGATCAGAGAGACATACAGCTTAGTCTTCTCATACTGCTGTTTCCAATAAAAAATGTGCTCATTGTTAGGACAAGCTGACTTGTGCTTTTAAGATTTTCATTGCTACTGATTCTGTGGTTCAGGGTCAAAATATACATGAATTTTAAAACAACTCAACATATACATTTTATGCAAAGGATGGTGATCCAGCTACTACTCCAATGCTTTGTAGTCTTTTATACTATGATAAGGGATCTTGAAATAGGTACATGTGTTTGGCAGTAATTACTAATGATTTTAGTTCTATCTAAGTTATTATATATGGTGCACAGTGATGGAAAAATATGCTGGAGCTGCTACCATTGCATGTCCAGGAAGAAATATCTGCCTTATAACTCTAAACAACAATTGACAGGCAAAAACCAGGTTTCAGCAATGCAGCAGTTCAAATATTCATCTGAAAGTATAAATACTTCTTATGGATTACGTTAAGAAAATCTCCTGTGTGATATAGTGACGAGGAAATCACTCTCATCTAACCCAGAAAAGCTGGTTTTAGTGTGACACTATCCCTTTCTCTCACATTCGTTATATGAATATCTTAGGAATGGGCACACAAAGCTGTGAGGGCAGCATTTATAAGGCCAGGATCAAATCTCTCTAAGGCTCTCTGTGAGCAATGAATTTTAAGTGATGTGTGGTTTTCATAGTGGGCTTTGTACATGGAGGGATAATAACATCAGAGGATTTCCTGCTCTTCTTTCCTATTTGTTTGCATGCCAGATTTACTTCTGTGTTAGTCCACAGAGCACAAGTGGAAAAATAGAAAGTCTCTTAACCTAAGGAGATGTCCTTCCTATGTGACCAGAAACCTGAAAAATATGCTCTAAAAGAAGTATATAGAGTTCCAACTTTCTCTGAATGCAGGATTCTTCCTGTATGGTACATTAAACTCATTATCTAGAACTTGTATTTTCAATGACTGCGGTAGATTACAAAACAGTTCATTCAAATGCAGCTATGCTCTGAAGCACTAGTCAACAGATTTCTGTCATGAAATATCTGGCAAAAGAGTTGAGAAAACTAAACAATAATTATGAATTTAGTTTAAAGAGTATTTGGGGTGAAATTTGTATAGATGCAGGAGTCTGAAGCTGACCCAGTGCCTAAGTTGCTGGAGCAAATGTGATCACAGTATAGAACTCTTCATAGTTAAAGGGAGACCTGAATCTGGAAAAATGGAGACTATCATAGCAAGACTCTTCCACAAAGTGTCTCTGAGGAGTGCTGGTTACAGCAGTAGTAAACCTGCTGGTAGGAGTGTCAGCATGACCTTGCTGTATTTTTCCCTTGGGATTATATAAAATTTTGTATCACAGAATTTTTGAAAATATAAAAAATTATTTTCTGTTCCAGCATCCTTCACACCCACAAATAAACGGTGAGGATGTGGATCCTGCCTAGTCTGTTTCTGAGGAGTCGATTTGATTATTAATATTTGTATTCATTGCTGTAAACTGTGTTTTGCCATGTTAATAAAACAGAGGACTCTGATATGTTGCCTTTTTTCACCTTAGTCCCTGTAAAAAACATAAGTATACCTGAAACACAGAATGACAGATTGGTTTGGGTTGAAAGGGACCTCTGAAAGTCCTCTGATCCAATGTCCCTGCTCCAGCAAGGCTACCTACCAGGGTTGCCCAGGATCATGTCCAGATGGCTTTTAAATATCTCCCAACAATGGAAATTCCACAACCTCCCAAGGCAACTTGTAGCAGTGCTCAGTCACCTTCACAGCAAAAACGTATTTCCTGATCTTCAGATGGAATGTCCTGTGTTTCAGGACATTGTTCTGGACATATTGCTTCTTGTCCCATCACTGGACACCATGGAAAATAGCCTAACCAGTGAAGTAGTGTCTTTTTTTTCATCTTCCCTTCAGATACTTTTATACTGTGATGAGTTACCCCTTTGAGCCTTCTTTTCTCCAGGCTAAATATTCTCAGCTTTTTCTCACGTGACAGATGTTCCAATCTCTTAATCATCTTTGTGGCCCTTTGTCATGGCTGCACTCTTTTTGATATGTCATGCCTTTCTTGCTCTGAGGATCTCAAAACTTGACATAGTACTCTAGGTATGGCCTCACCAATGCAGAATGGAGTGGAAGGATCACACCTTTATCCTGCTGGCAACAGTCCTCCTAAATCATCCTGGGACAATTTTAGTCTTCTTTGCTACAAGGCCACACTGCTGATTCACAGTTAATTTAGTGTACACCAGGACTCCCAGGGCATTTTCTGCAAAGCTGCTTATCAACTAGTCCACCCCTGGCATGTACTGATGAATGGGGATGTTCTGCCCCAGGAACAGGACTTTGCACATCCCCTTGGATTACTTATGCCCTACTATGCTGTACATCTGGAAGATACCTATTCTTATACCACCCCACAGAAATCCACTTTTAAATGATATTGTGAACCTATGAATGAGCTGGAAAAGCATTAATTGCTGTTTTTGCAGCAGCAACCATTGCTGGAGTTTTGGAGTTTTCTGAACAGTGCACTAGGAATTGAGAACTGTTATGTACTTTGCTTAGCAGTGACATTTATTTCCTCAATGGCCTTGTTATCTCTCTGCTCAACTGTACTTACTGGTATAAGAAAGTATTAATTGGTCTAAATTATGATTTCTATTTATAAAATGAGGGAGACTTTCAGGAAGAAAATAGTTTAGGAGAGTTGCTGTAGAAATTATTCTGTTTAATGCACTAAAGTGGGACATAATCAGTCTGGCTTTAGTTCCATCCTCTGTCATAAACTTCCTATTACTTTACCAACAGTTAATTAATAATTTCCCCTTACTTCTAGTATAAAGATGATAAAAAAATTAATTTCTTACTTTTTGCCCCTTGTTCAATAAATAAGACCCCAGAAAGAGGTACTTTACCCCTTTAAAATACCCTATACTGGTTTAGATTCTTCAGCTATTCACACTTATTAGCATGACACTACTTTGCAGCACTTACCATCTTGAAACCGACCAACATCATACAGGGATGCTTAAGCTTGTATTCCTCCACCAGAAATGCCTTTATGCGGTTAGAGGCTGCAGGGTTTGCTCAAATCCATTGAAAATTCCTCCCACAAAGGATAAGCTGCATAACTTCACGTCCTGATTCTGCCAGTAACTCATTGTACAACTGTCTGGATCTGAAATTAAAAATTACTCACACATACATTCTGATAAAAATAGCTCAAACAGCAACTATAGTATTCAACATCATTAATTCCATTTTACAATTATTTGACAGACCACATCTTCCTGTAGCAACTATTATCCTATACAGAATTTATAATATAAATTAGAAGAATTTAAATATGTATTTATGAATTAAGCCAGTACCTTGTGATGCTCACAGAAGCCCAGCATCTGCTTATTTAAATTAGAATCTCAATACTTTATTAAGGGGACATGGGTTTGCATTACTTCTGCAAGTGCATACATAACTCAATCAATGATCTATTCATTCTTCTCTTTCTTAACTATTTTTATATTGCATTGGCAAAACTCTCCGTACACAAATCAGTCTGAATACAATAAATATTTCTAAAATGCTTTGCAGGTATTTTATTATCTCAAACATTATCATGAAGTGTGGGATAAAAATGAGTGATAGTCCAAATATTAATATAGATAGTATGAGATAACATCTAAATAAGTGAGTTTGTTCCTTTTTATATTATTTCCTTTTCAGACCACTGCTCAAAGCAGAAATCATGATCAGAGGTAAATTTGGGCCTTCTTTCTTTTTAATCAGAGAGATAGAGCTGAATTTGTACTTCCAAACAGGATGTCAGGAAATATGGCTTCTAGGTCAATAATTTAGACGTTTTCTTATTCTCTACATAGAATCAGTGCCATCTCTCTCAAAATCTCATTCATTCATATGGCCGTCATGAATATAAATTTAGGCCCAGAGTTGTTCAGAAAATGGCATGAGAAAAGATCTTAAGTATGCCTGGTTATCTCCAAAGGAGGGACCATTTTAAAATGTTTATTTTAGAATTTCTTGTGAGGAATACTTGTCAGAGAAACTTGAGCCTTTGCTTGAATTATTACAATTTGCACCCGGTTTTAATTATCACTATTATCATAATCTAACACTGTGAAAATCTGGTCTTAAGTGACAAATATATACTTTCCTATTCAAAGGAGCTCTATAAAACATCACTGCCTGAATTGTAGTCATGAAGAAACAAGATATACTGTAGAGAATGCTAAATGAAACACCAGGAAATCTAAGACTTTATTTTATACAGACAGCAGGTCCTATATTGCAATATGGACTGAGCTGTTAAAATCTTTTCTTAATATGCAGAAATTTTGCCTGTTGTTGTCCACATACCTCCCAAAATGTAGGTTCAAAAGCAAATAAGCATAATTTGAGGACTGTAATAACATTGCCAAACTCTGGTATCCTATTTTAGGGTCTCTGTATAAATAAATGAAGTAAATTGGCTACTAATTCATGTCTTCTGACTTACTGTTTGGAGAGGTATTCCTACCTCTAAACACTGTTGAGAGAAGTCTACGAGAATTAGTTGGTAGGAATTTACATCTTTAATGGAAATGCTGTACTGCAAGAGCTACCTTTCACTTTCTGACACCAACAAAATAATTATACACATTGTATTGTAGTAACTATGTCAGCACTGATAATCTATAGAATAGTAAGTTTTAAAGTTTTACTCCAAAGAAGATTTTAAATATGAGAAGAAAGGTCTACGTAGCCCATTGTTCATGTTTTCTTTGCCTTAGTTAACTGAACTGGCTACCTGTAATACAAACTGTCATCATCATCCCTGTAAAGCCCCAAACTTGCTTGTCAAGTTACTTAAAAGGATTTTGGGGTTTTTTTCTTCACTCTGAGGCTAGACTGGGGCTTGAGGGCAGGATGTGGATGGTTGCTTCTGGTGTACCAGTGACTGATGGGTACTGTGGGGCTGTCCAAGCAGCTCTAAGGGGTGTGGTGTGGAGCAGAGCACCATCCCACTTTTGCAGAACTTGTCCTGTCCCCGCCCCCACACACCTTAGTTGTGTTTCACACCTTAGTTCTGAGCTAGAAATAATTGTTTCCAGTCTCTCACAACACCTTGTAACAAATGTATTTTCAAACCAATATTTTTGTGCTATCTGCCATGGCTTGGATAGTCATCTATAAAGGTAATTTATTTTTCTCTTTCAAAGCTTTCCATGAACTTTTCCTTAGCCTCAATCTATTCTATTAACCACTACTGGCTCAGTTTTCCTTGCCCTCCTTTGTATCCTTTTGTTGAATATTTGTGCTGTTTCCTCTCTAATGTTTGAAAAAATAAAGACTTTAATAAAGTCTATGGATCTCCTTGTGCTCTAAACCTGCACAATGCTTTAAGTAAAAGTATTCTGTATGTGAATAGCGCAGCTGGATGCTATGAGAATAATAAAGCAAAAGCAACAATATGGTATACAAAAAATAATTTTTCATGAAAAATTGATTCCTTTGTACAAGAAATAAGCATCTAGTATAAACAAAAATAAAAGAGTCATACTTCAATGTCTGCCTCAGTAAAATCTTGAAAGGAATTATTATTTTTTCTACAATTAAAAAAAAGACAATTTAACATTTTCCCACCAAAATTAACTACTTCAGAGCTCTTTTTAATATTTAAATATTATTTCATACTTTCATAAATGTTCTTAGAACTGAAGTAGTGGATTGAAAATGCTGTGACAAAAATTTTATGGGTGTTACCTTGTCTTATAATCCTTCATCAGAATAAAATCATTATTCTCTGATTTCTGGCAGAGCTATGGACAGATTTTCTATGCATAAGTTATACACAGTTATTGTGATTGAGACATATAAAACTGGTTGTGTACACAGTGTGTGTCCATTTTCAGTTTAAAGATATTTCCAGGATATGTTAGAATAATTTGTAGAGATATTGTCTTATTTCTGTAGAGGCTGCAGTGAAAAATGGTAGTTCCTGCATCATGGGAACTGTTGTGTTTGTTTTTTTCCAAAGGATAATACTACACAATACAGTGGAAACTAAAACATACCTTATTGTATTTATTAAGTCCAGAGGTAGAATTTGGGTTAACAGAAAAAGCAAGGGAAAAAAATCTGCAGATTTTTGTGCAATTGGAAATTGTGTAAATCATTTTTACAAGATTTTGGGATAAGAAAGAAAATTATTGAGTTTCTTGTTTTACCATCCTTCCTTCCATGTCCAGGTCACTACCAGTGTATTTACTATTTCTGGTAAGGTATTGTTCCTTCTAGAGTTGATTGACTTTGCTTAAATAAATATATATTAGTTGGAACAAGGTCTTGACTGTCAGCCTCCCAACAACAAATAAACACCCTAATTACTAGAAGTCAAGCTCTAGCCAGGATCACCAAATATGTAATTTAGAAAAAGCAAAACAGCTTCAAGTTTTGAGAAAGAGAAAGCATCTTGTGTTATTTAACACTCCTGTGATAACTCATATTGCAGTACCGGAAACAGATTTGACATTAATTTCATGAATTCTAAAGGTCTTTTTGAAATCAAAGAATAACTTTTAAGGTACCCTTATTATTTCAGAAGAAGGTGTTACTTGTAACACTTTATAACATCTGGAAAAATGACCTGCAATTTCAGTTGTCATTTAAACTCTAATTTGCAGGAAAATTATGCACTTTATGTAATACTTTAAAAATCAGGTAAATGACACCCAGTAGCTTAGTTGCCTATTTTAATAGTAGACATAAGAATTTAACGGGGATTTTTTTCTAGGTTTTATTGTCATTATGTCTAAGTTATATTATTTGAACATATTTCTTTTTACTTCTATTTTTCATTAGAAAAATATACCTATTTTTTTGCTGGAAATTTATTATCACAATATTTGGGGTTGTATTGCAATATTTTACCATTGGCAGTCCTGATAACCTAAATACAAAATTAAAACTCATTATTAAAATATTCCCTCAAAAATGACCCCTGAAAATGTTGAGATATGCCAAACATATGTTTCTGAGGGTTCAGAACAAAGATGTGACTTTGATTTTGTTTTCCCGCTAATGGAAATGAGATGGTTGCTGCTTCAGAGTGCCATTTCTTTTATACTAATTTCTTCAACAATTCTGAGCAGATTTTGCATTCAGTGTAAGAGGATAGGTTCACCTCTCCCCTCTCCTTTGGACTTAGTTTTGAAACTTCCACACAGCCCTACTGATAAGCTGTTATCAAATTACATGAGATAGAAAAATATATAATTAAAAAAAAAAATACAGATCTTTCCTTGACCTTAAAGTTTGCAAATAGGTATAAATTGTTAATTTAGGTCTATACTTCTGGTCATCTATGAGTTGTACTTTAGGCAAACAGATTGGAAATTGTTTAAGCTGTTACCAAGGAGATGATGAGTCATCCTGAGTTTCTAGAATCACTTAAAGGTGTTGCTGTTAAAAATGTTAGATATCTAACTTGTTCTGGGAGATCAAACCTGTTCACCAGGTGTCTATTAAAATTACTGTTTTCTCTCTCAATTTTAATTGTCTTTTCTCTGATCACTGACACTTAAGGCATGAAAAAGTATTTTAATAGGGTTTTTTTCAATATAGAGGTAAATGTATGTTTCCAAAGACCTTTTCTTTCTCACCACATCTCTTCTTCATTCCTCTTTCAACATTTCTCTTATCTTTGCTGCTTGTTTTATTTTATAAATATATATATGTATTAGATATATACACTTAGGTATGTTATGTGCTAATCATATTACATGAAGATTAAGTGCAACACCATTTTTAATCAGTGGGACTTTTCACTGACGACATCTGTTCTTTATGAAGTTACGTAATCAATTTTTACTTTTCTTTTTTACCTCAAAGTAGTAAAATGGGCGCTTTTTTGTTGTTATTGTTGTTGTAGTTGTTTTTTGTTGGTTTTTGGTTTTTGGTTTTTTTTATTTATTAAGTGCTTTGCCCAGTTTAAGGTATTGAAATGAAAACAATCTTGAAAATGTGATACTGCAAGTAAACAAGTAGACCTGCTTTTGTTATAATCCTGTCAAATGAAAGAAATACACACTTGTTTCTGTTCTTTCCCTTGATTCTGCATTAATCAAAGAAAATTTTCTGGAACCTCCTGGTAGTACAGGATGCTGTTGCTAGGCTAAAGGCAAGAAAAGAAAGGTACTACAGAATCTCCCTGACAGAAAATTAAGCATAACATTTTTCTGCTTGGAAGTCCCTTCTGTTCTGCTTTCTTGCACACTGAACACTGATAGGTGAGTGTCTCAAATGAGTAGCTTCAGTACAAAGTAAACAGAGGTCTTGTGCTGATTGCTGTTTGTCAAGGAGCTGCTGTCTGAGCATGTGCTCTGATCATCAAGGCTTAAGTATTTCTCAAGCATTTCACAAAATTCCTTTTTTTTTTTTTTTTTTTCTCCAGGAATTTTAAAGTGTCTGTGCCCTTGCCCAGTTGTGTTCTCTTTTTCCCAGTGTGTACTGCATTCCTGCTTTTACCAGAGGGCAACTCCCTCATAATCCTAATAGCTTCATAAGAGCACCACCTGTGGTATAATCTGGGCACTCCACATACCTCTGGCACTTGCCCTGTTATAAACTCAAGTCTGAATATATTGTTCTTGCAACCTCGGAGAGTTTTCTGAAGATCTAAAGGAAAGCTTGATCAGGGAAGTGTTACAAGAGCTCAAGCTGTATTTTACAAAGGTGTGCCCTGGTCCTTAAGTGAAAGAAGTGTGGGGTGTTAGATCGTGTAGTGTGTTCTGTGTGAAACACAAAATTAAGTCACCTGTGGCCTACAGACAACTGAACGTGATTGGCTTAGCAGTAACTCTCAGTTGAACTCTAATTTTCCAAGCAAGCTAATAATAGCTTTGTAAGACTCAAATGTCTTTGGAGCTGCCCAGCTTACTGGTCAGGCAATTCTTGATATAGCAGAAACCTGAAGTCCTGGCTACTGTAATTAAGATTTACCGCGGCCTTTAACTTCAAAACAAGCAAGTTCTAAAGATTCAGAGAAGTTTTTGCTCCTTTTCCCTGCAAGCAAGAAATTCTACAAGTTTCCAAATCACCAAAAGCATTTTTTATCAACTTCTTCAAAATGATAACTGTGAAAAGGCCAAAGATTGTCCTTAGAAGTCCTCAGAAGTGAGAAAAATGAAAATAAACCAAAATGGGACTGTATGAGCTACATTAAAAGAAAAAGAAATCACTTTTACAACTAATTTTGCTAGCAGTGGTACCAATAAGATTATGGGAAATTGAAAATTAATGAAGTAATCTAAACTAAATTCTAACTGTATCCCAGAGTTTTCATGATATATCATAAGTGAGTATGAGGAGAGATAAGCAAGATCTTCAGATTCACACTGCTCTAGTTCTTACTTGAACAAATAAAAGATCATGGAAGTTATTTACTCTGAATCAACAATTATATTTTAGGACCATCATAGAACTTCCCAAGTTGAGCAATTAAGATGATTTCAGATAGATGTCTGGAAGGTGCAAGAAGTCTACAAATATGCAAGGTTTAAGAATTTAATGTTTGTTTTCATAAAGTCATGTTTGTTCTTTGAGGACAGATGGGTTTAAAACATGAATAACATAGGTGCATAAAGTAAATAGAAATCTGTGCAAAAGGACAGGTCATTGTGAGACCCCTGAGTTAGAGTTCAGAGGCCTCACTGCTGTTGCTCTTTAAGAACTACTTTGGGAACCAGTCAGTCTTCTTACTGATCTGGAGTAGAAAAGTGCCACAGTCTGGCAGTAAGATACAGAGATAAAGGCAAGATAAACATCTGAAATGCTGATGAAATCTTCAAAAAGGCTGATGAATACTACAGGAGCTGTTTATATTACTCCTGTACTTGCAACAGACACAATCTGATAGAAATTTAACAAGCTTCACCATAGAAATTAATGTCTTTGAATTTAAGAAACAATCAACACTAAAGTGTGAACTGAAATCTGGACAAAAGGTACCCCTACAGCTTAATTTCCTTTGCAGTTTATTTCTTCAGATATGTTTGCACCTGCAACCATCATTTGATTTGTATATCAAATGAAACCATGGTAATTCCCGTACTTTTCTTGGATGAAGATTTTGTGTTAAAAGCCCATGTTTTTAATGGCAACTGTTAATCATGTTAACAAATGTTAGAAATTAAAAAAGGTATTTTCTCTGATTTTTGTGGATTTTTTGTTTGTTTTTCTTTTTTTTTTTCCCTCAAATATAATTTTTTTCAAGTTATTTGGAAAATTTTCAAATTATAGTTCTAAAACTATCTGGATAGACTTTTTAGAGGTCCCTTCAACTGTTTTTTATGGGATTTTGATGCTTATTTTCAAAAATATTTAAATAATAAACCAACAGGAAAAAAATAGGGCTTAATTAGTATAAAAATGTAATTGCTGTCTATGCTTTTATTTTCCCAAGCTTCCATATACAGTTAAGTTGCCTGTAAAACTTATAGAAAAAACCTATATTTTTCCTATCATGCTTTCAGCTCTTTTATTCTCTGCTCTGAAAAACACGTACACTCCTAATTTGATCCTTTTCTATGTCAGCATACTGCATACTGGCACATTTTACATGGTATAATTATGTATTTATGTTATCGACCTTGCTCCTCCGGTGCACTGTCACTTGTAGTGAAGACATAAAAATCTAACAAATCTAAGACTTACAAATGCCTCAACTAACTTTGCTGGAGGCCTTCAGCAATCTGTGTTCACAAGCTGATCATTGTCTTAATAAGAAGATTGATGTGAATAATGAAACATACATAAGATTTCAAGAAGTAGCTTAATTATTTAAATTTGTTTTTCTGTTGATCTTGAATTTGCAACCTTACTATCCTCTTAAAATTTTTCACATGAGTTTGTGAGAGATAAGAATACTTCTCCTCCTTGAATAATAAATAAATAAATAGTAAATAAAGCTTCAAGTCACACAGTTAAACCCTCAGTTCATAACTTTGTTAAAGAAATGCAACATATATATATGGAATTTGCCTCCTCTGATTCAGCTTTCATTATGAATATGATACTCTATGAATGTCTGAAATATTACAATGTGCATAATATATTCCTAGAACAATCCTAATACATATAGAGAGCACCTCAGTGTTTTTCATTGAAAATGTTGAGTCTATTCTCTATGTTCATTTTATGCTAACTCATCACAAAATTTGATGAAATTACTGCTTAAGAATAATTCAATGGTAATGATACTTTGTAATTTCTTATTGTTGAGGAGGGTGTTCCAGTTAATCTTGCAATTACATACAATGTCTTTTTCACGTCACCAGAAATAGAGCCTATGAATTTAAACATATATTCTTCCAACCTGTAGGTTGCAAAAGCTTTTTAAGGATGGTCTTCAATAAACAGAAACTGACCTCAGAAAGAACTAGATTGAATTCAATAAAAATGTGTTATTTTTCTAAAGGGATGGCAATAATCTTTGCAGTTAAAAGTTGAAATGAATTTAGGTGGTAAGACAGGTGGCTTGCAGAAACTGAAATGTGATTTTGGCTCCAGATCTAAACAGGTACAAATCTGCCAAAACCTCAAATTCTTCCACTCTTTTAAAATTAATTTCTATATTTGTTTCCCATATACAGTAATGGACCATTTTCCTTTCAATGCTCTATTGTATTAACATTTTGCATTTTGTCTTTACATATAATATAAACTGTTTCTTTCTCTTTTTCTCTTTTTCTCTTTTTTACACACACACACACACACACACACACACACACACACACACACACACACACACAGAGTTCATCTGGCTTTGATGTTCTGGACAAGAATTTCATAGGTTTTACCTATGAACATAGTGTTTCTGAAGAAGCCTTCAGCAGCACTGTAGCCTGCAGAGCTAAGAACCTGTTTTAACCCTCAGAGAAAAAAACTTATTCTTCTGAAGAACTCCTGGTTTTCAGCTGTCAGTCTTAACCTCTTGTCTCTAAACTTTGCTCATTTTGTACCACATCCTAAATACTCACAAGAGTTTTTACTCTATAGGTCTTTTGTATTTTTTTTAGCATTTTCTATTGATGCCTACCATTACCTTTGAGGTTATATATAGTTTACTACCAAACTCACATCTGTCACCTATTTAATGCCTGAAAATAATATTTTTTGTCTTGACTCTCTCTCTTTATTGTAACTACAAAAAGTGTGCTTCTCTTTAATATTCTTTTATTTTCATGTTAATTTTTTCTACTACTTTATATAAAAGAGGTGGCACATCAGGAGGAAACACAGAGCTGATCTGCATTGAACTGAGCTAAAAACTCTACACATGGATTTTTCACACAGTGTAGTGCTATTTTCCTAAAGATAACACATCCAAGATTCCTAAAATAACATGTGAATGTAAGAGAATGTGTGAATCATTGTCAGAATCTGTAATTTTAATGAAAGCATAATATCGATAAAAGGCATGTTTTTCCCTTTTGAATTAACTTGAATTTTATATTATTAAATCCAAACTGAGTTCATTTTAGAAAAATACATGAAATAAATTATGATGAATGACATTTGAATGCTAAGAGGTTGAAAGGGAGTAAATAGTCTACATGAAACTTTCCTTCACTCTTAGATAAACAGCAAAAATTTAGTTGCTTTTCCTCATTTAGTTCAATTTCTTACATTATGAGAAACATATCATCATATAAAACTCCATCCCTATAATAAGTTATCTTTAATAATTTCAATTCAGATAAAGAAAAGTTTTAAGTAAGCCTTCTTTGTACAAATGCTGTTATTTTTTCAAAGATTGACATACTGTAGGAAAAGAGCCAAGAACATGTAAGAATAGCCTCTTGAGTTTGAAGAAAAATTTAATTTACACAAAAGAGGATCAAACTGAAAATTAACACTTTTTTTTCAGGATACAAAGAAATGAAATTCTATCAAATATTGATCTATGTGTGACATTCTGATGCCTAACTGCCCAGGGAACCTCCCTGTCCTCCTATTTCATCTTTATGGGAGAATTTAGGCACTTGAGAGACCATGAGGTCTAAGAAGACAGGGTAGCTGCAGCTATGTGACATTAGGAGTTACCTCCTCTGGCAGCCTCATCCCAGGATCCTCCTGCCCGGGTGCTGGAGCCCAGCCTGGTGACCAGAGACGCAGGCTGAAGGACAGAGATGCCTCTTTCCCCTTTGCAGGGTCAACCAGGAGCAAAGGGGAGCTCAGGACCCAGAGACACACCCCCAGGGGACATTGACATCTTGGTGACACAGACTGCCACAGCAGAGGGCCTTCCATAGCACCTACGTACAGGGCTCAGTTACAGCACAAGCACAGGCAGCCAAGTCCACTCTCAGCAGAGAGAGAAGGTCACTGATGTGGGCACACACACACAGTTTTCCAATAACACTGCTGGGATCCCAGGCCCTCTTGCTCGCCCTACGAATCTCCTAGTCCCTGCCTGTTCCAGCGTGGTGCTTGCTAGCTAAAGGACACATGAACTCACACAGAGGGTGGGATTGTGCAGAGAGACAGCTAAGAAAACAGTTAATGAGAAGATAGGACAGACTGCCTTGATCAAGTGCAAGGTTCGGTCACACAGACATAAGGACCATCCACATTTTTCATGTCACCAGCACCTTCTATACTCCCTTTGTTCCTCCCTGATCCCCTTCCCCTGCACACTTCTCATCAGCTGGCATAGTCCCACTGGCAGTCCACCCCTTTGCCTCTCATTTTTCCATCCTTATCAGAGAGGAACATCACTACTTTTTCTAACATAGATATATTCAATGTGAGAGGTGAAGCAACTGCACATTTGAGATACCTAAGAAGAAGACTTGCTATTAATTAGGCTTAGCCTAGTCAAGTGTGAGGCATTTGTGGATGTGAACAAAAGCAGTTTCTAAAAACGCAATTTAAGAAACATAGATAGCTGCACTTTTAAGATATCAAGGGTCTGAAAGACACCAAGTCTTAAGGATTAAGAAAACTATATTTTGGGTTTCAAAATATTAAAAAGGCTTAATTCCTATTGTGGAAGTACCTGACAATGTTTTTCTTTGGAAAAAGTATACGAATGTGAAAATAAGTTTGACACATGGATTATGCATTATTTATGAAGTACACACAAGATAACTCTCCAGGTAAGACACTTTTGCAATGCCAATGTTAATGTTTACTGTGACAATCCTATTCATGTGTGCTTGTTTGGTAAGTCAGTGAATAGATCTGCTGCTGCAACCATTGAAAGCATAAATATTTCAATTATTTATCCCTAATCTGAACTTTGAAACAAACTGAGACTTGTTCTTTACCTTCAGATATTCCGTCACAGACTATATGGTTCTGCTACCTGGTTTATACTCTTTCATTTGTTTACCTTAATGAAAAGACATATGGCTTAGTACTTAAAACACTGGTTTGGAGAGGCCTTTCAACACTTTATAACATCAGAACAGAAAAGTACATGAGTTGTAATGAAGGAGAGGTGATAGAGAAGAAAAATTATTGGAATTCAGCAGGACACTCACTTTTTTGTATGGAAAGAGCTAAACAAGAAATAGTTATTGAAACTTACAGCCTTTAGATAAGAAAATATTTCCATTTCTGAACATTAAACACTGTGGTAATAACAAACTTTATCATTTTCTAAATTAATCACTAGTTGGTGGTATATGAGTTTGTCTGTAACATTGTTTAGTCAAAGCTCTAACTCTTAGCTATTGAATTAAACCTCAAAGTTCCTAGCATCATCTTTTCTTTGAAAGCACTATTTCTGCAGTTCCTTCTCGCAGATCCCCTGATTATAATTCAGTAGTGCCCTGTATAAGCAGGTAAGATCTGTCAGAGCAAGAAAAGAAAATTTCAGGAGTGACAGAATTTGACATGACATCAGATTTTTTAAAGGTTAAAAATCTTTGAAAAGCAGGTCTTGGAAATGCTTCTTATGCATGCAGTGGAGTGCTGTGCAGCTCCAAATGAGTGGTAATAAAACATCACTTATTTCTTCATGTATCATTGGTCTGATTCTTTCATACACTGGCATAAAAAAGCTATTAAATAAAGATGTTCAATTAAGACTCTAACTCTGAAATGATAGATGTTTTCAACCCAGGTTATTATTAAAAGTACAGTAACTAACTAATGTTTCCAAAACCTGCATTGGGCACTTAGAATAACTGAGTACTAAAGCAGACCAAGTGAAGAAGTCACAGAAATCATAGTAAAAGAATAAAATGTTTGTAATATTCACCTATTTTTTTACATAATGGTTTTGTATCTTCACAGTTTATGGTAGCACATTGTCAGTGAAATCTAACTGAAGCCTGCATTTAGTAAAGAAATTAGTAATTTAATTTTTAATAGAAGAAAAGGTGCTACAGCATCACAGAGAACTCAAGAAACAAAATTATTTGTATTAATACTACTAAGATTCTTACTCAAACTATCCAAATCACATAGTGAAGCAGCTGAGTTTTTGTCTCTGCGTGAATTGCACTTAGAGTTCTCCTACTTTTTTTTTTAGGTGTGTGATACATATTTGATGCTCCCTCTATTCCATAACCCTAGGTCACATAGAAGACTGTTTTATGTAAATCTTACAGTTCAGGAAGCTGCCACTCAGGATTTGTGCATGGCTGGGACCCTGGATGTCATAAATATAAAAGCAATGAAAACAGTGGTATGCTTAAAATTTTTTATTCACTTTTTCAAGCCTCTCACAAAGAAAGGGCTTTTTTACTTCTATTGACTTGTTAAGAAAAAAGTTGACCTGATATGTGCCATTTTTATTATTATTCCTGCTGAATTTCTATATTTTCCATAATCTAAAAGTTGAAACTAGAGAACTAATGAAATTATGATGCCACTGCAGGTGAGAAGAGAAATTTGAACAGTATAACAGAATGTCATTCGTTGAGACAATTTTTTTCACTATGTTTTAAAATGATTACTTTCTTTTTGAACCAATGATTATGTGGGAAAATTTCTCGTTCCAGAAAAAGCAGAAGTTAAAACCAGGAAAAATCATCTTAATGAGCAAAGGAAACGTTAGGCCCCTTTTCGAAAATGAGAAAGAATGGAAGTAGAAGGCTGAAGTTATTTGTGCAAAATTATCTCCAGGTTGCCCTTAAATACATATGCTGTTGCAAAATATTTTAACTACTAATGCTTGCTACACTTGTAACAATTGGTTGTTACAGCCAGTGCTAGTCAAAAAATTATACTATATTTATGTATTATTAGTAGTAGTAATAATATATTAATGTTATCATAGTGTCAAAGTTCTGCAGAAACAAGATTATTTTTGTTGTTTCTTAGAGGAAAACAATAAAAAACCTGTAAGTTTTGACAAAGAAGTAAAAAAGTGTCTCTTGGGAATGTTGTTGGGTACAGAGTAAGCATGACCTCTTTTCTAATAATATATTAGATTAAGTTTTTTCAATGCTTGCAGTGCAGGGAAAATAACAAGAGGAATTGCTATTGCTTACTGCTGTTTCCAGGAAAAGATTGGTTTTACCATTTCTGTGTGGCTGGGCTTCCAAGATGCTTCCATATGCACTATTTTCTTTTAACGGACACGTTTTCCTTTGACAATCTGCATGACATCATGACTTCCTGTGTCACCTTCCTTGAACCCAAAGCAGAGCTCTGAAGAGTTTCATGTGGTGCCACGACTTGAATACAGTTGCTATGGAGTCTCTGAAATGTCATGCAGAAAACTTCCTGCAATAATTCAACCACCCTCTGACTTTTGAATCAAAAAGAAAAACATATATAACCTTCCACAGCAATCAGATAATGGAAACTGGTGTAAATATTTAGCTATTAAGTATTTCAGCAAACTCTTCAACTTGCAGAAAAAAAGATGCTTCTTTGCTGTGCAAATGTAAAGTAAAATGCTTTACTTAACTGTCCTGTAATTTTTTTTTTTAATTAGAGAAATTAATAGTTTTATGGAACTGTCAGTTTCTAATATTTTACTAAAAAATGCACCTGAAATCACTACTGAGTAATATTTTTCAAAATTTATTTGCTTCTCAATAAAAACATTAACTAGTTGTCTAATCTGGAAAAGAAAATTCTGGCAATATCTCAATATTAAAAGGAGTGTTAATTATGTTCATTGTTACTTACATGAACATTTAGTGAAGTCCAGAAAAGATTATTCTGAATTGCTACACAGCATCTTTATACTGTGTCAAAACACTGTAAGCATCTTCTGTATCAAGACAGCAATATGTACACAACAAATCAAATGGCGGGGAGAAAGAAGAGCTTTTTCTTTAAGCAGGACCTTCTCTACACCAAAATTTTGTGCAGAAAAATGGGCATAAAACTTAGCATCTCAGTAAAATTATAATTTGATAATTCTTTTTGAATCATGCCATATCATTTAAAAAGAAATATGCAGTTTTCCACAATCTTGTGGTTTGAATAAAATTGATGAAATAATTTGTTTTGATTCCTCAAGCCGGAGACCAATTTGGCCCAAGCTATAATACATCTTTATTATAGAGGAAAAGAGAGCCAAATAACCCCACAGGGTGGAATTTTGCTTGTGAAAGAACAATACAAATGTTCATTAGACATTTTTCAATTTAAATGACTGAAGCAATAGGTACATATTTTGCTGATAAACACAAAAAAAAAAAAAGATGGATGGACTTAATTATTTTTACTGTAAAAATAAACCTTTAACAGTCAGAGTCAATGAACTAGAGAAGATCAGATTGAAAAATGACATACTAAGGAGAAGACATTTTTCAAACATGAATGATGAGGTAGAGGTGAAGCCAAGATGCTTATTTTTAAAGCAGAGGGCCTCGATGCTGTGATAACTCTAGCGTCTATACAATCTGACCTTGATTAGGTCTCTGTTTTTTAAAGCCTGTGTCTGGCTCAACAATCCTGTCCATCCATTTTTTAGGTCTCCATCATATGTATATCCATTAATTATTTCCTCACTTAACTGAAGAGGTGGCAGATCAAATGTGTCCTAGCATATTGGGCATTCAGCTGTAAAGTTTAGCAGAGGTTTTATCTCATAGGGTTTATAATACAAAAAATAGCATATTTAATCCTGGCTTAATTGATAATTTCAGTGTTACTTTTCACAAAAAGGCCTTTGAATCCTGTAAATTGTTGTGTGCTTATGCAAGGCAGCAGAAATGGCTTTAGAATAGTTCGTATCTGGTTTTGGTTTCCAGACAAGGAAGATTTGATCTTGTAAGATGTATATGATTAACAGTAATAAGAAAAAGCGTGTATTTTGGATGTGGATTTTCACTCTGGAGAATCTGTTCTAACTAGGTAGCATGAGGTAAGTCACCAACGAATCCTTAACAACTGCCCATGCTAGCAACTGTTAATGTAGGTTTCAATGTAGATTCTGTTCAGAAATTTAATGCTTTATAAATTAACAAGAATCATACTAAACTCAGTCTGCAGAAAAGCTTGTTCACATCCCTTTTTTTTTTTACTCGACTGTCTACTTGTTTGAGAGTAAATGAATGAGAATAACTCCTTGTATTATACAAAAAATACCTCACTGAACTCACAAATAGTCTGTCTCTTCGCAAGAGTACAAAGATTTGTATCACCAATCACTTCTTGAAAGAGAAGGATTAATAGAGCATTGTGGTATGATTGTATGTCTGTAATGAAGTCCATTTGTTTTTAATAAAATAAATCAGGCATATACTTTATATCATTTATGTTTCATAAATTTTGATTATTGTAAGAACTCTGAGCATAGCTTTGGCTCATCTAGCCTAGCAGATGACCTGACTCTAATAACAACGGATCTATATTTTATTTCAAAATGCAGATTCTTTCCTGCACTTTTTCTAACTGGTCTAGCCTATGAACTTAAATCCAAAATTCTCTGGGATGGAAAAAATTATTTTACTGTTATCATGTTTACTGCTTAACACAGGCAGATCTGATATCCCTATTTGAGACCATAAGAAGTAGCACGTCAAAAAGCAAGGAAATATATGCTTTAAAGCTCTGAAGTGTGTATTGGTTGTCAAGAAATCTGCCGGACACTGAATTATTGGTTACAAATTCTTTTGCAAACTTTGTGTAAGCAAAGGCTTTCCATTATTCACAACAAAATGAAATCTGAATGTGCTTCTCCGTCTGCCATCCATGTAAAACATCCAACTAAACTATAGAAATTCATTCATTTATTCAGTAAATCTTATCATGCTGACCTATAGTCATCTAGGAGGTTTAGTACACATCTTTGTAGTCATTAACCTTAGTAAAGATATGTTGATATACTTTATTCCAAACGACGTTACTGGTTTTGGTTCTCTGCTTACATGGAAATTCAGCCAGCACTTATCTTAAGAAACACTGACATTCATAGATTCATTGAGCTACTTTGAGATACTACTGACTTGTCAACTAATTCAGCTAATGGGGTCTCCAAGATCTATGAAGATAAAGTTTATGCCTCAGTAATGTAATTAATGTGAAAATTAGAGTACTCAAAGGGAAATTATTTAATCTTGCAGGATCATATCAAGATATCCAGCTTCTGAAATACATTTAATCATAGCAAAACTTACTGTGAATAACATATTTTTATTTCTGTTTAAGCAAAAGAAGCTGAAATCAAATGGTTTTCTGCAATTACAGGAATTCCAGTGCTACTGTGGTGTGACACTACAGGGAAATGTAAATGTAGGCAAGGGCTCATTTCAAAGAATTCAGTCTGATTAGTAAACATGCAGTGTTTTAAATGGTAGTATAATGTCTGTTTCTTTCTTTGAATAACTGATAGCTGGATTATGGAAATTGCCTCAAAGAGAAGGAAGTTATTACAAGATTTTCCAACTAGGCATGATGAGGCCAGATTGTTTTCCCTGGAGCAGAACTCTTTTGGAGAGGGTGGATGGGGCGTGGTGGATTTTTTTTTTCCTTTCTGCCCTGCACATCAGAGCATGGAAATGTAGTTTCTGAAGATCTGTGTATCTTTGGTATCTTTATATATGCTGATCTAAGCAGATGACTGTTGATTTTGTTTTGACAACAGGACTACATGGTTCAAAATCACAGTAAAATTTCTTCAGATTCATTATAAGGTTGGTAGAAAAACCATGCTTGCTCATCTGCATCTGCTTTGACTTTTATGTATGTTGATATGAAAGACAGTTTCTTGAAGGAATGCTACTATTAAACAAAATGTGGATTTAATTAGATAATTAACCATTTTTTTCCCCATAGTTTTGGATGGCTGCTGCTATAGATAGGGCCTTTCATACCAGGGGGTAAGCAGAGTGATGCTGTGGAATTTGTAAAGGACACAAGCAGGTATCAGAATATAAATATTTGTTACAAGGTTTCTTAGATACCATCTGTTGTTTTCTTTTTTTACCATCAGAAAAGCAAAAATGCAAAATAAGGAAAATCGGTTCTTTTGAGGCAAAGATATTTTCCTCAGTGACTAAATTTTACCATATATTAGAAATCCAAATACCCTCACACAAAATTACAGTACATATAAATGAATAATATCCACTTATTTAAAAAAAGGGAGGGAAAGAAAGATTATTCAGTATTTAAAGATTTGGAAAACAGACTTGCAGCAAATAATGTTTTAAAACACACTCTAGGTAGAGTCAGCACACATGATTATTTTGAATTATTTACATAATTTAGATTTAATTAGGATTAAACAAATGTCTTTCTTGGATGTAAACTTTTTTTGATGATCTAAGAGTGTTAAAACAGTGTACAGTCTATACAATAGGCAGTGTGATATTTCATTTTTTTTTTTAAATAACTGATCAAAATTATAACCTGTACTGATACAGTTTGTGGTGTTTTATCCTTGCTACACTGCCTCTTATTTAAGAGGACTGAGCTGGTGAACACATGGAAGAGAAGGGAGTTTGAAAGCTGCTGTTGGAAGTACCATTTTTTTTTTTTATTCCAAAACCAAATTCTCCTTTTTATTTCATCAGCTGCAGCCCAGCCCAAAATCCAGCTTGCTTACAAAGCAGCCATGTGTGAAAGTGAACAGACCACCCACACATTGGACAATAAGGGGCAAAATTCTGCACTCTGTTATTGCTCATTATCCTCATTGACTAATGGCTGAATTTGACATATTTAAGCTACAGTAATTTTTTCAAATGGTTTATTCTATCATTTCTCAGCTTCCTGTCTCTTGCCCAGGGCTTTTCCTGCTGAGACAGACAAGCATTTTCTGTGTGAATGGATAAAATTCTTTCAACAGAAGGAACAGAAGATGCTTTCAGCTGCCTCAAACCTCAGGCTCCTGGTCCAGTGGAAGGTTTACCTGCTAACACAGGTCAGAAACGGCAATAAGTTCTCACTCAATAATCATAGAAGAACTTCATGTTCTTTAACAAATAAAAATTTTCCTTCAATAAACTATCAGTTACTGCAAAAGTCTGAGGGTTTTACGAATTGTTAATGAGAGTAAAGTATTCTGCTATTTAGACATTTTAGTAAGGGGGAGGGAAACACCGAGGTCAGATATCTTTCTCTTGTTTGGACTTGGCTTTGCAGAATGGCATACATAACCTGAGCTGCATTTTTGATAACTCCAAGAATGCAAATACTTCGAAAAGATACAACTATATTTTTCAAAAGTTTCAAAAAATAAGAGAATGAAGAAGTTAAAAAATGTGTCCAAGTCACTGGATCAATGGGCTGGCCACTCTGAAGCTGTTCCTGTCAGATATATTCTATAGGATCTGTCAGTATTGCTGTCATTAAAACTAATAGGATTCAGTTTGAGTTATTGTCCAGGGATATGTAACCTGCCATATCAGACTGAAGTGACCTTTGTAAAGTTCCGCACTTCTTTGTGTACTTTTTTTGGGGTTTTTTTTGGTTTGTTTTTTTTTTTGACTGGAGATGCACTCAGTTCTCATTGTTTGCAGTCTGGACACACAGATCAGCATCAAAACATTATTTTAAGCAGTTTGTACTCAATATGGTAGCTTCAGTTTCTTGGTGACTAAAACTTAGTAGGATCTTTGCTTGCTTCAGAGCCATAGAAAATAATTGTAAGGGGACTCAAGAATATTTTTGGACTTATCCAAAGGACACTGGAATCAGCATGAGATTTCCATTAACTTCTATAAGCATTCAGAGCTCTCCATACAAATTTCTTTTCTGACTGCTGAGAATAAAATGATAGAAGTATACACATTTATGGAATCAAAGTTCTAAAAGAGAATTAAGTGTTCTGATGAATAATGTACAACAGCTACTTACACAGCTGCTGAGAAGCTCTTTTTGAGAATTATTTGTCTGTAAAATCTCTTGGAGTTTGAGCCTGAAACCAGAATCTCATTATTTTTAGTGTCAGCTTTGAGCTTAGATACACAACCTATAAAATTATTGTAAGGAATGCTTAATATATTTTAAAATAGGGACTGACGACTTTGTACTTACTTTTTTTTTTTCTGATGGCTATTCCCAAATACTTGCAACCTGTCAAGAGAATCTGTCCATCAATAACACACAAAATTATGCATCAGTTACTTTGTTCAGTCGTTAGCTGTCAAGATCATTTTTTACAGGGCTGTCACTTAGAAAGTCACACAAATGAAAACTGAATTATGCTGCAGACTGTTTGAACTTGCAGTCCTAATTTACTTGATGTGGTGGAAGAAAAAGGTGAGAAAAAATTGCAAATACTATACAAAAAGGTAGCTTAAACTGTATCACTAGTGATTATCACAGTTCTAAGGTGAATTTACAAGATTAAGGTCTGTGGTGGTTTGGACTAGGGTAGCATTATTTTTCCTCACCGTAGCTAATATGGGGCTGTCTTTTAGATCTGTGCTGAAAACAGTGTTGATAATATGGAGAAGTTTTTGCCATTGCTGAGCAGTTCTTACACAGAGCCAAGGCCTTTTCTGCTTCTCACCCCACCCCAGCAGTGGAGGGTGCCCAAGAAGTTGGGAGGGGACACAGCCAGGACAGCTGACCCCAGCTGAACCAAGGGGGATATCCCAGGCCATATGCCATCATGCTCAGCATATAAAGCTGGGGGAGGAAGGGGGAGACATTTAGAGTGATGGCGTTTGTATTCCCATGTCACTGTTATGTACGATGGAGCCCTGGGGATGGCTGAACACCTGCCTGACCATGAGAAGTGGGGAATGAATTCCTTGTTTTGCTTTTCTTGTGTATGTGGCTTTTGTTTTGCTTATTAAACTGTTGTTATCTCAACCCATTAATTTCTTTCACTTTTAGCCTTTCAATTCTTTTCCCCATCCCATTTGGAGGGTATGTGAATAAGTGATGCATGGGACAGAGCTGCGACAGAGCTGCAAGTTGAGGTTAAACACCTAATTGTCCTTGTAAATCTTCATCTGACTTGTGTCACTATTCAAATATCTATTACTATTGCAAGGTAAAGAAATAAACAAGACAGGAAAAAAACCCAAAATATAAACCAAAAACATTAATATCATGGAATTCATGTTGTATAGGTACTGTTATATTTTTCCTTAAAAAATAATGGCAAAACAAAATTATTATGGATATGGCTAACCACAGCAAAGATTTGGGGAAAAAAGCTTGAGTAATCTACCTGTGACTACACAATAGCTCAGGAGGAGGGCTATGACTTTGCTAATTACTTAAATGGTATTTGGTAAGATTCCTGCAATTCACTGGATATATTATTCAATTCCTAGAATGAGAATTTAGTTGACATATTGACATATTGACACAAATGTGGACCACAACTCAAGCATGGTTGAGCAATCACCATGGCCTAGGAAATCTTCCATGAAGACACAAGTCTGATTAGGAGTCTGAATCTTAATATATGAATTCTACCTGGCCCATGGCAGCTGATTTCAGTGCCAGAAAAGAGCCCCAGGCATGTTTAATGTAACAGACAGCCTGTAGTCCACTAAAAGCAGTTTGATTGTTGAACTCATTCATAGGGTGTGCCATATTTCCCGCTGGTATAACTTTGTTGACTTAAAAATATTTTAGTAGGAAATTATTTGACCCTGTGAGTACATTTCAGAGACATTAATTTTTTTTCTAAAATTGAGGCAAATCTGTTTTCTTAAGCCCTCTCAATATCTTACTATATTTTATAATTAATAAATATACTTGTTTCTTAATGTTACAGGGGAAAAAATAAAAGAAACCTAGGAAAATAGGTATAGTAACATTTTCTTGCCATAACATGTTTGATTCAGTCACCTAGAGTAAAATTTGTACTTAGAATAAGCATATGGGAAAATCTGATGATCTCATTGCAGCAAATGCTGACTCTCTGATTTATTCTTTTATTCCCAGACTCATGGTAAAGGGAGACATTACAGGTGTGTGAAGTCTAGAGCAGTTGGCCTAAGCCTTCAGCTGATACAGTTTGTAAAAAGTATAACCACTTTGGGAAAAGACACTAGTTTAGCACTAAATTCTGCAACATTAGACAATATGGAAAAGTAAATTTCAGCACTGCTGCCCCTTTTTCTACATGTCCTCTTTGTGTGAACATGTTCTAGAGTAAGCTGAGAAAAACCAGTAGATGTTAGAGTCAAAGCAACAAGCAAGTGAAAGTACTTAAAGAAACAGAATGCTTATATGCTTTTACAGTTACATATATAAAACTCTCAAAACATGTAATTAATGGATATTAAGAGATGCTGGAGAGTTTAGGCATTTTGCTAGATGCTCTTTTTCTGTACTCTTGGTTTCTATTACATTTATAACATAATTTTGGAGGACTTTAAATATGTCCTCTTTGAAAGCATTACGAAATAGTGCTTCTAGCAGTCAAATATATCAAATTATTTCTGTCTGTTACTGATTTTTGCTTTTGTGCATTACTGTCTACTCCTTAAAAGCTATAATCTTCATAATTCACAGTAGCTTTGTGTTGCAAAGTACAGCTGTGGGGGTTTTTTATGGCTTTGTGAAACTTGTGGAGAATATTTCATTGTATTCAGGTCTTTGTAGGTAAAATTTCTATATAATTAATCTAATATTCTTTAATGAGTTTTGGTTTAGTAAACAGAAATGTCTAATGACGAATATGTTGATTATTAGAAACTCAGATTGATTAAAATAGCAATGCACTTTTAGTAGGATTCTTCTTATTTGCTTTATCCCCTCAAAAGCTATAAAATCAAGTCAAAGCATTAGATCCCTCTACAATAAGGTATAAGGTATTTCATAAAGATTTAGATAAACATGCACAGAGGTTCATTTATCCTCCCTGAGGATTGGATGAAACTAGTACCAGTTTTTCTATCTAAATATTATTCCTGAAAGTAACGAGAGATATAATAAGCTCTATATAATTGGAAGAGTAACATTATTCTGTTGAGGTAAGAAAGGGAAGTTACTGACCTTCACAGAGTTAATTGAAAGGAAAGGATTTTGTACGGTTCCTCTATTTATTTCCAAACATGACACATAAAACATATGCATTCATGCTTGCACACATTGATACATGCAGTGTACAAAACTTGTTATGAAAAAGCTCTGAATATCTGAACCTTGATGCTAATGATATTGTGACAGTAATTAATGCTAATTAATATATTTTTGGCACAATGCAGGGCACCATGTAGACACATAAAATGTATCAGTTATTTATTACTGAAAAATGCAAGACTACATACATTTTTTCTTAACCTGCATTTAATTCATCATCTCTATGACAAAAGAGAGCAATATCAGCTTCATACCAATAACTAGGAATTATTGATCTTCAACACTTATCTGTTTTTCAAAAGATTGTCATAGGTCATGTGTTATCATTAGTTAAATAATGGCAAGTTTTTATTTACGTCTCTTACTGCACTTGCCAAATGTTCCCCTGTTAAGGTATGGGAATTTTAAATGAACAATTACTGCTTAGTTGTAACTAAGTTGACTTCAGCTATAGTTGACACCTTAAACAATAGCATTGTCTTTCCTTCTTCATGTAATTTAGTTACTCAGAAGTAGTATTGGTTGTCAGAGTTTTTTTCACAATACTTCTAAAAGCACTGTGTGTACTGATGAATAACAGTGTAAATAATTTGACCTGACTGGTGGAGTGTTGCAAGAAAATACCTTTACCCAATTTCTTTTCATCTTTATTGTGTACACCATGTCTGACAAAACACTGGGTACTGTCTTAGAATCATTATTCAGGCCAAACAAGTCCCATAAGCACCTATCAAGGTCCTGAACCATCACAGTTTGCTGACTGTATTGCTCTTCCACAGAACAGCTTTAACTGTGCACGGCTCTTTCAAATACTGAGTAGAAATGCAGTGAAGGTGAGACATTAGGCCATCATACCTTGGACAAAGATGTCTTAATAATGGCTTTCATATCACACAGTTCCATGAACAACTCCACTCTTCCTATTCTCATTAGTAGGATGCTACTAAGACATCCTTCTTTGGTTTTCTTTGAAAAATACAGTGTGTGTCATTCTGAACAGTGTGTCTTCATATTTGCTGGATGAAAAAGGCATCCTGGGAAGTATCTGAGTCAAAATAAATTTTCAGTCTCTATTTGTCTGTGTTGGAGTGTATCACCTTGGCCACAGAGGGAATCCCATAAGTTTGTGCCAATGGAGACCTATTCTGCTGAAACAGTTAGCAAAGTATATACCAAATACCCGAAATGGGTACCACTGGTTCATGACTAGTTATGAGCAGTATTATTATTTTTGGATTGTCCTTTGTACATGTTTCAGCATAACTACAATAAGAGCTGTTATTAATAATATCTATCGTTCACTGCAATATTCTAGAAAGAAAGTTGAATTTCATCCCTCTTTTTTCAGTGTATATTAAATGAATATACATATGGACACTTTCATTGCTGTTACATTTTTACATTTTAAAATTTTCTCTTTTTAGATACTAAATTACATTCTTTCTTTTTATTTTTTTCCCCAGCATCCTCACAGGAGTTCCTATCATTGTGGTGAAATGTCTACAGATTCACTAATAAAATCACTCTTGAGGAAACATTATGTAATATTTATCTGGCTACAAGGCCACCAAACATAAAATAATATCCCTAAGGAGAAAAACAAAACAAAGCAACAAAAATTGCTTATTCTGGAAATGGAAAAAAACCCAAATTGGGTGAAAATTATTTTCTTCCTTCTTTTGCCAGTTGATTCTAAACTCAGAAGTTAAATTCCATAGTTCTACCTTACATATGAAATGCCAGTCACAGAATGGCAACATTAATCTATAACTTAAGATTATGATGTTGGCCTCTTCCTTTTTGAAATGCTAAAATTTAACTTTAAGCCGCTTAGTGAATCTGTATGTAATTTCTGCAGGTAGAGATGCATTTTCTACATAACTTCATGGGCCTCCAATTAGAAGGAGCTAGAGGGCATGACCAGAGACAGAATAATATCCTGCAGCCAGTTTTCTAAAGAATAACAAATTTGTAAGAGTCTAACTGAAGAACTTAAGACAGAGTTTGGAAGACTTCAAATTATTGCCAAAATAATCAATATTCTTATGTCATAAAATACTTGCAGACAGTTATCCCCCTTATTTTGTATATCAGACCATACTGATGAAATATTATAAAAATATCTGATTTTGGTACATTTATCCCTTAATGAATTTTTTTGAAAAGCGTGACTTTTATTTGAGTGAAATGAAAGCCACTCACTCAGTCAATAAAGCTCTGCACAGTTTTTTGTTTTGGCTAGAAAATGTGCATGTACCCAGAACACTTGTGACAAATAAAAATGCATACTAAATATTAACAGTATGAAGATCTTAATAAAAATTCAAAGTTTTTTTGCAGAGTATATTTAGAATATCAACAGCATCCTTCCATTTTATAAATTTATGCAAACTATCATAATTAACAATGTTTATCTATACTGTTTCTAAAATCCATCTATTTACATTCCATCCATGTGTGGATCCTGAACTGTAACACAGTTCTTGACTTCTGCTTTTTCTCTTCAGGCTTTTTTGGCCTCTGTTTCTTCCTCATTCAAAAGGTTTCTAATCAGAGCACTTTCACCTTCTGTATGTTTTCAGGATACCTGTTTCATCTGCTAAGAGTTTCTGACAGACATATGAACATATTACACAAGATTAATCATTGAAACATATCATATGTTTACTTATAACAAACACACAAGTACATGGAGTTTTTTTCCAAGTTCTTTTGCTCTCTGTGATGGTTTTAAACTAGACCTTCCTGGTAACTAGTTGTAACTAAGGAAATGCCCATTTCCCAGTATTCCATACCATTTTTACATAAACCAGGGTA
>JAWWLV010000088.1:136945623-136995648 GCA_035041135.1 Platyrinchus mystaceus
TTTTTTTTTTTTTTTTTTTTTTTTTTTTTTTTTTGTCATCTGACTTTTAATGTCTCGCAATCCTTTTGCTTAGAATTTCCATCCTCTTCAACATGCAGAATTGCTTACAGGAAATCACAGTTCAGTGCTTTTGATAGATATAGCTGTACTTCCCTCATGACATCTCTAACAGGCTATTTAGGGAGACATCAGAGGAAGGCTGTGATGTCATGAATAATGCCTACATTTTATTACACAGGCACCATGGACATTGATTTTTCATCTACACAGAAATTTTTCATATTTTTCAGTCTAGGACACAGGAGTACTTTCATAAGAATTTTATTCTCTGCAGGGGAACAGGTTGTTGTCTGCTCAGCACTTTGTCAGAGATTTTTTCATAGTTGCACACTGTCAATTCTATAGCAGCTGGTATTTGTTCATATGTTCCAGAAGTTTATTACTGCAACATGGAGGTGGTCTTGTTTAAGAAGATCTAAGGGAAAGTCTATCTGTTATCTCTGTTGAAATACACTTGCACTGAGAGAATTTTTCACTATCTTAGCAAAAATGTTATTATATGAAAGGAAAGAAGAGGTCATACTTGTCATGCTGGTGTTCTCTTCACCGAGCTGCTGATAAAATTCTTCTGATTGCCCCAGGTTGCTGGCTTGCTCTGTAATTTCCCAACATTAGATTTGAGAGAGAACATCTTCTGTAGCTTTGACAGCAGCTACATTTCCTTTTACTTTGTTACTATAAGGCTATCTCATATCATCCTGGACTTTTTCTGATGTCTCCCATGATCCTTTTCTTTGAGATCTTGCGTACCTCAGTGTATTTCACTCAAATGTCTTTTTATCTTTCTTTACCAAACATGTTTTAACCTCTCATCTGTATATCTATTTCAGTGGCACGAATGTGGACATCCAAACTGATTTCTACTGATTTCTAAGCAGTTTCTGTTTATGAATGAAACAGCTTTACTGTCGTGCTGATGTTCTTCTTACATTTTGCTGGTGAAAAAAAAAAAAAAGAAGAAAATATGCCAATGGGCTAGAATGATAGCAAATTTCATTAGTTACTACTGGTGATGCGTGGTGGTCAATAATGAGGAAAAGAACATGACTTCTGAGCAGGGAACAAACTTTTTATTAAAAAATACCACTAATTTCATTTCCTGCTTGTAATTTTACTTTTTACTTGTCTGGAAAGAATGTGAGAACTAAGATCTTTCCCATTATGACCTGATGACTTTGTCAACCAAATTTTCGGGTTTTCCTCTTTAGCTGAAACTTTCAGCTATAAGAAGAATGCTCATAAATTATGATCAAGTGATCAAGATTTCTAAGGAAAAATGGATTAACCAATTACAAATTCTATTTTAAAAATATGCAGTATTTTATTACAAACATTGTATGTTTCCTTCAATATATGATGTTTCATATTTTAAAAAATGGTACGCTTTGCTTACTGTACCATCTTTGTCTACAGATATATCTTGATTACCCATCAGGACACAGTATTGTCCAAATACACAGTTTCATTATTTAGGATAATGAAAAGAAAGCTTTAACTGACAACTACCTTTCCTCTGAAAATAATAGTCCTCATAGTAATTGTTTCAGTAATAAGCAATTTCATGATTGCCTTATCAATTATTCAATAAAGGCTAACATTTAAACCCTAAAATGACAATTTGGCATGAAATACCCTGTATAAAAAAATAGTTGAACCAAACTATTGTTGTTGTCATTAATACATTTAAGTTATGACTACTCTTTATTTAATTTTTCATTACCTGTGATGGTAAGCAACAACCCTTGAATTATCCCACAAAATTCTAAGCCATCAAAATACTCTTAAGTAATTGTAAACATGTATCTGCAGAATATCAACTCATGGCAGAAAGAACTGAAATTCAAGCAATGAGGAGCATCAAATTAAGATGTTTAAATCTTTTTAGTCATCTATTGCTTTTGATAAAATTACAGGATTAGTGGTTTCAGAGAAGACAGCAGATGCAATATATTTTGATTTTACTGAAGCATTTGATGTGCTGTGTTGTGAAACCACACAAAATTAATTCAAGTTGGCTCAGATAAGACTACCACAAAGATTGACAAAAATCATTGGAGAATGGTAAACAAAGAAGCACAATGATAATTTCAGCTTTGCTGTGTAGAAGTTTCTGAGAAGGATGATAGATCTGTTCCTTCATTTTTTCATGTGTTTTATCTATTTTAGATGAGACAAATAGCATATGCTTAATTTTTTTTCATACCTGTGGGAATAGATAACATCCAGACAGACCTGGACAAGCTCGAGAAGTGGACCTGTGTAACCTCATCAGGTTCAGTGAGGCCATGTACAAGGTCCTGAACACAGGTCAGGGTAACCCCTGGTATCAGGCAGGATGGGGATTAAAAGCCTGGAGGATGAAGGGATTAAAAGCAACCGTACTGGAAAGGACTTGAGGATAATGGTGGATGAAATGTTGGACATGACTGAGTAATGTGCCCTCACAGCCCAGAACTGTAAAATCATGGAATTGTTAAGGTTGGAAAAGACCTCTAAGATCATCAAGTCCAACCATCAGCCCAGTACCACCACCATGTTCATGACTAAACCATGTCATAAGTGCCATACCCACATGGTTTTTTGAACACTTGCAGGGATGGTGATTCCACAACTTCATTGGGCAGTCTGTTCTAATGCTTGACAACCCTCTCTGTAAAACAGGTTTTTCTCATATCTGATGTAAACCTTCACTGGTGCAGCCTGAGGTTAGGAGACATTTTTTCCAATGAAGGCAGTGAAACCCAACACTGGAAGGTGTTGCCCAGAGAGATGGTAGATTCTTCATTACTGGAAACATTCATTGTCATGTTACTCTGATTTAGTTGAAGATGTCCCTGCTTATTGCAGGGGAATTGAAGTAGATGACCTGTAAAGGACCCTTCCAAGCCAAATATTCTGATTCTATGATTCCATGAAAATTCTTAAGTATATACTTTCTTCTTGAAGTTAGGTTGAGAATTTGCAGGTAAAATTTGTGTATAGTCGCCTATTTTTTTCCAAGAAAATTTGAAGTAATGAGAGAACAGCTAAGAGAAAGTCTCCAAAGATGTTCTTAATGGTTTGGAGTAATATTTTTTACTAAGTTAGATTGTGCTTAAATCCTTATACTCACTCAAACATTTCTACCACAACATGGAAATCATATGACTGCCCTACATACCAACGACAATGATAAATGCAGTGATTTTGCATGAAGTACTTGGATAATTTAAGAATAATACTAAGAAATTATGTAGAAACTGAGACTAGGTATCCCTATAAGTTCTTTTAGTCCATGGAAGGATGGAGTGAAAAGAGCAAGGAGGATGGTTGTAATTGGAGAGGGAATGGGACTTCTCTGTTTCTGTAATCCAAATAACAATGTGTGTGTACCTTTCAACTTCTGTGTAGTAATAGGTTTATTCTATTTATGTAGAGTAATTCATCCTCCCCCTACTTCTTTTGTTTCAATTTTTGCCAAGCCCTGTCTCACTAAAAATAAAGTGAAAGGATTTGACAGAAGATTTTAATGAGAGCTTAGAGGTTTGGGAAATTTCTGGCTAGTTAGTCTGCTCACTTTGAAAAAAATAAATAAGAGTTTGCAAGCGTGTGAGCCTGGGGAGAACTTAATTAAAGTGAATGGGGAAATTAAACTGAAAAGAAAGAAAAAAAAAGAAGGAAGCAAAAATGCAAAGAAAATCAGTCAGGGAAACAGCAGAAGATGTGAGAAAAAACCCCAAGTACGAGAAAATCAAAACACAATGTTTCATAATCATGTTGTGGATATTCTTTCTGGTAGTTGTTCAACTGGTGTCCTCCACAGACAACTATCACATGGGGAAGAGATCTCCTTAGGGGAAGGGCAGACACTGTTCTCTCTCTTCAGGACTAACTATGAAAAGGAGCTTGCATCAATTGAAGTGTTTGTCTACATGGAGATATTTTCATGCATAATACTGTAAGAATAATAAGTCCACTTTAAACTATCCTAAAATGACTCCCCACTGTCAGAATTATTTTGAAAAAATATGCTTTTATTATTTAGAACTAAAGTAATTAATCTGAAAGACAGCTGGATTTACTCAATGATTGACTATCTGTGTAGGGGAGTTATATAAGCATAGCTAGAGCAAAATTGATTGCTGTAGCTATGCTGGAAATTATCACATATTAATAGACACACTATAGACTATAATGACAATACATGTCCCTTTTCCCAGTATGTAAATTCTTAAGCACAGATAAAAAATTTAAACCTGTGAGGAAAGACAGCTTTTCTTTTTTTTTTTCTTAGGTACAGTATGAGTCATTGGAAGTTTTGAAAATATATTCTGTGAAGAACCATTGAACTACTGCTTTCTTTGACCTGTGGAAGAGAAGGCTGATAGAGGTCATGCTAACATGTTGTAGGGAGAGGTAATAGCTTTTTTTTTGGCTGAACTGTGAGTTTGAAAGAAATTAACAAAATCTGACAAGAAGCAGCAAAATCCAAGCTAAATGCTGTTTAGACACAGGTGGTCTTAATTCCTGCTTATTATGTTAATAAGGCCACTGGAGGAAACAGTCATTAGACATTTGCAGTAGGGAGGGCCTGCATGGATAGATCTGGCTATGAGCTACAGTAGGTGACCGGCTCAGACCTTCAGTAATGACCAGACTCTGAGAGAAGCAAGCACTACATATCTAGGGGCAGAGGGAGCAAATGCAACTTCACACCTAAATGTACACGAAGTCATTTAAGTAAGGGACTAACATGTCTTGCTTTTTAGATTTTTCTGATTGTACTAGACTCTTCCCAGGTGCTTAGTTTGGGGATTTTTTTTTTGTTGGTCTGTGGGTGGGGGTTTTTTAATGCCAGTTTCCATGCAAATTTAGTCTATGAATTGAGTTTTTTGAAGACATATAAGAATCAAACACTTATTAGCCATTAATTTTCTCTGAAAATTGCAACCATACCCTGAGCTTATTCTTTTTTTCTTTAAATCCCAATCAGTGATTATTATTTTGGCATGCTGCTTTGAGTGTTTTAAAGGGATGTGTTTTTCTTTTGTCATTCATCCCAACAGTATCTTATCCATGAGCAACACTGCTGAGTTTTTAATATAAGAAAAATTTATTTTAAAATCTGACACAAATCTGTAATTAACTCTAACTTTCCTAATATATGAAAGGAAAAGGTGTTTCTAGTATATAGAAAAGTGAACACAAGTTAAAACAAGAGAAATCTGGTCACTTAAGAGAACTGAAATGCGAACAAGATCCAAATCCATTTGATTGCATATGTGTTTGGTGATAAACTATTTCATAATGGTAGCCATTGTGAAACTTAAAATAGTTGAATAATAACATTATGAAACAAGATCCTATGAGGACATTGAACACGCTTTGTTTTGCTTTAAAAGTTAGTGAGTTCTGTCTTGTCTATGAGTTAAAAAAGCTAATTTAAGAAATTCTCGAAGCTTTCTTCAGCTTTCACTCAGGGCTTTTCTGACTGCCAAAGTACTTTGGCTTCACAAGGAAAACTAGTATCAGAGGCAAAAGTATGTTAGTTAAAGCTGAGGGACAGACACGAATACGTGTTTGGCTTTGCAGCCATAAGCCCTTGTTAGCTCATCTCCCCACATCACAAATCTAACTCTCATGAACTAAGAGTATCTATGCTGCATTAACTAGGAGCTCAAGTCACTAATAAATAGTCCTGTGAACAAACATGGAACAACAAATTAATCAAAAAATTTAATGCAATTGCCACACACAGAGAATGATTTTCAAGTAATTTGAAATCTGTTCTTAACTTAAATGTCAAACTGAACTGAAGGGATATTATGCATTTTACATTTCACCGTATGTTTTCCCAGAAAGAGAATCATCTGTTTATCTGTTCATAGCATTTACATAGTAACTCACATGTGATGCCTGGAGCTCAGGAAGTAGTTCTATGTTTGGAAAGATTACAAATTTCCTTAAAATAAAATTTAAAAAAAAAAAAAAAGAAGTTATAAACTTAAATAAGAAAGAAAATTTGCCATTGAATCTGAAATATAAAAAATCTTGAGACCTTTAAATTCTAAATATCATCCCCAGTTTATTTCAAAAAGAGTTTGTATGAGAAAAAACTTGCTTGGAGTTTTTAACTCACATAGTTTAGGCACTTAAGCTGTTTTCTCATATGATGATCACCTCATTTTACAGCATAAGATAGGTTTATTAAATAAGAACTATGAGCAACATGCATGAGTAATAGTACTCATGAAAACATGAGGAACATTTTTAGAAAATCTCCTTTATTCCCCAACATCCAATACTCTGTGATGCAAGATGAATGTAAATTATTATTGATAGAAAAAACTGTATTTCATGCCATTGCAATCCTGGTTTTAAGGTTCTCCAGACTGGAGTGACAAAGGGATGCTGAGCAGAGTCTGGTGTGACTTTCCTCACCTGGGTTTGGTTCTATGTAGTTCCCAGTAGTGGAACTGAGGCAGATTGTAATTCCCCTGATGTTCATGGTTCCAACTGGCCAGAAGCCAGATGGATCTTTCTGGGGTGAGGTATTCTGCCATGTTCTTCACCTTTCACAGTGAGCAATAGCTATGTTACCAAGTAGTTTGACTTGAAACACAGTCTGCCTGGAACACAGGAAGTTTCACCTAAGCATGAGGAACAACCCCACTGTGCAGGTGACTGAGACTGAAACATGTGGTCGAGAAAGGTTGTGGAGTCTCCTTCTCTCAAGATATGCAAAATCAAATTCTGTGATTCTGTGGTTCTGTGATAGAAGGAGACCAAAACTGTTTGTGCAAGTCACCTCCAGAAATGTATCTGCAGGTCAGTTTGTTTCTTCAAGGCTAGGCTTTTTCTCACTTTCTGTAAAATATATTTCCCCAATGCACATGATCTAAAGCTAACTGAAAGCTCAGTCATTGTTTCAGGCCTTTGTTCTTCACAAGAATGGCTGAACCACATCTGAAGCACATGCAGGAAAGAGCCTCAGGTTCAATTCTTGAAGGACTTTTATTTCACATACAGCAGAACAACTCTTCGACTTTTCTCAAGATGCAGTGAATATGGAAAATCTTGTACTGATTTTATGCAAATATTCTTCACTTAAACTTGCTTCTCTTCTTATATAAGAACTGCCATACTAAACAAATCTAAAAAAGGTCCCCTAGCCTCATTTTTTGTTTCCCACTGCAGTCAAAACTATGTGCTTAGGAATAGAAGAATAAGATCTGATTAATTATAGTGATTTTGGGGCAAAAGCCAAAGACTGGGTACAAAGAAGATTAAGTATATACAAAGTCAAAGAGGTGCAAACTTGATTTGGCAGAAAAATTAGCTGAATCAAGTCATGACCCTAGAGCTTCAGGAGCATAGTTTACTGGAAATTTGTTTTTAATAGTTTAACTAATAAGCCTACTTAAATATTTCCAGCCTAATATCATGTAAGAAAAGAACATCAGAATAACCATAAATTTGGAAATCTAGATACAGTCCTTACACACCGGTGTTTTAGAAACCTCCTAAGCCAAAAATTCAACAGTCATAGTAATTGTTGCTAAAGAAACATACACACTGTATATTTTCTTGACTCCTTTTAAGGCCATTTATACTTTGTATTCCCTGTCTTCCTGCATAATGCACCCACAATGTCATTACTTGTGAAAAAGAATGCTTCATATTGTTTGCCTTATATTTGATGACAGATAGTTTTCTTCAGTTAAACGTCTGTGCTTATGAAGTCAGCAATGGTCTTTGAGCCACAATATGTTTGTTATCAACATGAATTAAGATCAAACAGACAGGCAATAAGAATAAAAGCAGGCTAGGCATAAAAGAAATAGGCAAAAAATGGTGTCAACGTAGGATAAAAATTTCTTGTGGTTTGACTCAGTGTTCCAGTGCAGTTTGCAGTTGATCAGCCACGGAATACTTTGATGATCAAGTCAGACTATAAAGCAACAAACATTTCTATATTTGGCTAAGAGTAAGGTTGAACTATTAGCACTAGTATTGAGCTGGAATATAATTTCCCCCTTGATTATTATTTAATGCTTTTATGTTGTTTGGGTTTGAGTTTATGATAAAATTAATTCCTTCATTCATTTCAGTGATGTCTGAGACTGAACTCCTGAGACTGAGAGTAAAAGCTAGAAAGCACAGATTTTTTTAATTTAGTCTCCCTTTTTTGTAGTTTCTTTACTCTTAATAATTAATAGGTAGAGAGGAATTTGTTCTGTCAATGAAAAAAAAAATAAAGAACCCTAGCAAACAGATAAATCTTCAATACACTGCCTAAAATATAGAATTTGTAGCATGAATAGCTGAAGTAGTAAAAAGTAACACTTCATGGAACATGCTGTAAAAATTAATAAAGGTTACATAAACGTGTATTGCCTAAGGCATAAAAAAAGTTGTTGGTCCACAGTATGTGGGAGCCAAGAGATCTTGATTTCACTGCGGTCATTGTCCTCTATGTATACTCTAAATGTATGCTTTGAATATACATAAATGTGTAACATAAATGTGGTGCTATTCTTCTAAAACTCATTTCAGCCACCAACTTTTCCTGGGAGGGAAACAAAAAGTCAGAGCATAGTTAGTAAGTACACTACTAAGCTGTCCAAAGAAGAATAAGAATGATCACCTAAGAGTATATTTATACAGAGCTAGTTTAAGTTTCTTTGTTCATAAAATCTTTAGAATTTAGCCAGCAAAAAACCTACACTTTTTCAAAGATTAATTAAAAATTTAAGAAGTATAACAAGACAGATTGAGGTTTTTATGCAAAAAGATTTTTCTAAATGGTGCCTGGAAAATATGAGCCACCTGCAAAATGAAGCTTCTGTTACAGATTAATGTTGCATATTGCTACATTTTAGTTCCATAATTAACTAAATTATAAATATCTTCATGGCCTGTTCTGAAGTCACCTAAATTTTTGCTTTAGCCATGAAAGAGAAAGAGCAAAATGCAGTATAATTTGGGCCAAGTTCTTCAAGATATAGTGACTTAAAACTCTCCTTGTATTAAATAGCATTTTTCCATAAGAATAAGGGACTAAATTTGAGTCCACTTTTGAGATAGACTGTGTAATAATTTTAGTGTAATCTTAAAAGGATTACTTATAAAATTACAAAGTACTGTTCTGTTCTAAAGAATTTTAATTATTGTCTTGTATCTTGGTACAGTGTAAATTAATAAGAAAAAGCACTAAAGGATGCAAACTCAGTTTATATTTTCTTAAATGACCCTTTTAGTTATTTAATGCATTTTAGGGATCAAAATTCTCTGTCACATACATTTCTCTTTAAAATATACTACAGCTATCCAGTGGGATTTACCCTTGTATATGGATGGTAGAAGTGAGCTACAGGGTAGTTCAGAGGTGATCTGCCAGACATCTGATCCCAATAGATCTTTTTCCCAGAGAGTAATGTTGACACTTTTGTAACTTTTTAATAGGAGTATTATGTGTGCATAGTTTTAAATTTTCAGTACTTTTTTCCTAAATTATAAACCTCGTAATACCAAAAAGAGACTACTTATGTTTTTTGGGGAGGGTTTGGGAATCCAACAGTACGTTGAGGTTTCTTTAGCAAGCTTTTCAGAATGGTGACTCCCTTATTTGAAAATTTTCAAAATGAAAGCTACAAGGCACCTGCATAGCATTATAAGAAAGGCTGAGCATTTATTAATGAAACTGTAACTATTCTAGTTAAATGGACTATTACATATATAAATATATATATGTATCGTAATTTGGTTTTATGTTATGATGTTTTGTACAACAATATATCAAATTGCACTTGGTCTGTGGACAGATGGAAAATCAAGTTAAATAATTATGAATTAGCTTAAATACACTCAGAATTACATCATTTAATCCGTTGCACGTAAGGATCTATTTCAGAAATGTGATCAGCCTTGGTGTGGGGATGGGGATGGGTACCACCCTGAATAAAGTAAAACTTCTTCAAATATTATAAAAGATGAATGTCAATTATGTTCCTAACTGGTATTCCTGAAATTAGGTGAAATGAGACTAGATTGAAGACATGTTTTTTAATACATAGTCTCAGAAGAAAAAAGGAGAAAGAAAAGTAGGAAATAAGAAACCACTTCTCCTCTCTTCTGTGCTTGTAACACAAGGGCAACCTAGGTCTGGCAATTTACAATATATAATTCTGTGGTGCAGATTTGTGGTAGTGGGGTAGGGGCTCGCCGGGTAGTAACTCAATTTTTATGAAAATCCATCCATTATGAAGCTACACCACCAGCTGTGGTTATGATCCAAGACTTCCCCAGACTTTTAATTAGCCTTTTGGGTCTCAGCAAAGTACTTGACAATGTAGATAGCTATATGCAGAGGGCAGCACAAATTACTTCAATAAGATTCTTGCTGAATTTGAACCCTAGTCACTTATTTTAAAAGAAAATTCCAAGCCTAAAATAAATTAAATGTATGGTTTCATTATTACCAAGGTAAAGATTTATTTATCATCCAATAAAATCCATTTAAGAAAAAATAAAATAATCCTACATATAGTTTCCTAGTAAATCCAAACCCCTGCAAAATGTAACATGGACCACATAATTGTATAATGAAAATCATTAGAAGCCTATAACATATTCATTTTCTGCAATATTCCATTTCCTGATACTTCATATAAACCACATTGAAAAATGTAAAAAAAAAAAAAAGTCACACAAAAACAACCTTTCCAACCCTTCCAAAAAATTGTTTTCCTTTTCTTTTTCCCTGTAGATGTCTTGCAAAATCCTAGAACTTAAAATAAGTTAAACTTTTTCTCTTGCATTCAAGCTCTTCCATATTTACTTATTACAAAACCTCACTAAGTGGTACTTCGCCCATCTGCCTTCAAAACACACAACTTTTTCAATTAAATTGCTGTTTCACACAGCACAGTGTAATGGGCTTCCCTTCCCTAAACAAGCACTTCCAAGTAGCCTCAGAAATGTCAGAGCTTACTTTAAGAAGGGTTTATACAGTCTTCTCTGTGAGTCACTCTGCTTGTCAAAGAAATAAGACTCTAAATGTTTGTCTCTTTGTGAAGCAACTTGAAGGTAATTTGTGAAAATACCCCACTATTCAAAAGCATAACTCCAGATGTCATTACCAGCCGTTCCATGTATTTTGATTCCTCAGTGACTTGAACAAAATTCAATGAACCACTTAGAAACTGAAACACAACAAAATACTTTAGAAATAGGCATTAAATTAGCTTTTGCTTTTCAGTCCAAGGAAAAGGAAAGGAATGCTTCATAGTATAAAATATGGTTACAATCAGTACATGTTAAAATCTGAGAAGAATTTTGTGTTCTGCTGCCATTTTTAAATAATTTAAAATAGGTTCCTGAAAACATACTGAGGAAGCCTGGTATTGTTTTGAAGGGAAAGAGAAAATGAAGAAGGACATTAAACTCTGTTCATTTTCACAGAATCACAGAATCACAGAATATGCTGAGCTGGAAGGGAGTCCAACTCCTGACCCTGCACAGGACCCAAGAGTCACACCATACACTTGAGAATATTGTCCAAATGCTTCTTGAACTCTGACAGGCTCAGTGCTATGGCCTCTTGCCTGGGGAGCCTGTTCCAGTGCTCAACCACCCTCTGGAGGAAGAATCTTTTTCTAATATCCAACCTAAACCTCCCCTGACACAACTTCAGTCCATTCCCTCGGTCCTGTCACTGGTCACCACAGAGAAGTGAAGAGATCAGTGTCTGCCCCTCCTCTTCCACTCACGAGGGAGTTGTAACTGCAATGTGTCCCCTCAGCCCCCTCTTCTCCAGGCTGAACAGACCAAGTGCCGTCAGCCGCTCCTCACAGAGCTTCCCCTCAAGGCCCTTCACCATCTTTGTTGCCCTCCTTTGGACACTCTCTAATACCTCAAAATCTTTCTTATATTGTGGTGTCCCAAACTGCACACAATATGCAAGGTGAGGCCACCCCACTGCAGAGTAGAGCCCTCATCCTGTAATAGGCTGATGATATAGCCTATTGCCATCAACATATTTGAAAAAACCTTTTATTGTCCCTCACATCTCTGGCCAGTTTCATCTTGAGCTGAACTTTGGCCGGACAAATTTTCTTGCCTGCTTGACTTCCAACATTTGGGAATTCCCTGATCCTGTGCCCTTAGGAGGCGATGTTTAAAAAAGTGACCACTATTAAAATAGTGATCACTACTAGGTTTGCCGTAACTTTAGGTAATATTTATGAAAAAAGTACTTGTTTTCTTTGCAAGGCCAGAAAATCTCAACTAAAAGGGGATGATTTCTAAAATAAATATTTGGAGACGCTTTTTTAGCAGTTTGAGCATGCGCATAACTATAAAAGAAGTAAGAGCTACAACTTGCTGGAAACCACCACATACATTATTTTAATAAAAAAAATGCCACTAATCATAAAATATATGTTAGTTTACTTTCAGTAACAATTTTTGCTAAATATTTGACTAGCTCCTCAAAAGCTTTGTATTTAATTGTATGTACCATTTCTGTAATACCTAAGACAAGAACAGATGTTGTGAAGTACGAGATTTAATACAAAAGCTTGCTTATTCTTTTTGCAGTATAATTTTCCATTCTTACTTACTTCCCCTGACATTCAGCTGTGCTTCCAAAACCTACCCATCTTACTGAACCTAGCAAAATCTCATTTCAGCTGTGTTTTATGTTCTTCTGATGGTTCCTTCATTTTTATTATCTTGTCCTACTTTTAAAATTTTTCCTCCTTCCGTCTAATTTTTTATTTAAATCCATTTCTCCTTTCTTCTGTCATCTTCTTAAAGCAGACTTTTTCTCAATATATATATATGTATATAATATAGAGTTTATATGTATACATATCGATACATGTATGTATCTAAAAATATATATGTATATACAATATATGTATATAATCCTACTTTTTTCTCAGCCATTTACTGCTCTTTTCTTATAATTTTTCTTTGGTTTTTGGTACTGTTTCCTCTTTCCTCACCTTTTATTTAGACTGTCTCACACTTTTTCCTGAGCTTTGGCATGCATTCCGTAAATTTAATCTTTCAAAGACAGGATTTTCTGAAGATATGGTTCAGAACCTAAGTAATTCATTAAAATATGTTGAAAGTCTATTTTCAAAATATACAAATAAATCTCACAACTGGACAGCTGAAAAGGCATCTTCTCCTATGATACTGGCCAAAGAAAAAATGAGAGCAGCCAGGTATCATGTAAGTATATCCCAGGAAAGTTTTCCTTCATGATGTGCTACTTCAGAATTGCTAGGAATTTCTTGGCAACCTCTCTGAAGTCATCCAAAGGTACAGACCTAAACAGCCAATACTGAGGAGCCAACACACAGTAGTAAGAAAGTACTAGTGGCTCTTAATCAAACTTTGTAAGATTTGCTATTACACCTTTGTTCACATAACTTTATAACATTTATTCCAGTCTGTGTTTAAAATCAACAAAAAAATTTTTTTTTTTTTAATAGAAAAGGCTCCAAGAAAATCCATTCTCCTTTTTAAGTGTTGGGTGTTTGTTTTATTATTTTTTCCAGACAAACCAATGTAATCATGCTGAAGGAACTGTGGAGGTAGTCTCAAATAAAAGCAGGGTTAACACTGGATTTTCAATGTTTTCACAAATTCTAAGAAGTTTTCTTCAGAAATTATTTTGTTTTACATAAATAAAAGTCTCCAACTAGCAACGTATGACATTTTAAAAATCAGCAGAAAGTTGTATGATTGCTAAAATATTTCTAAATTAAGGCTGTGAAGCAAGTTTGGAGCAAACTAGATTAAGCGTTTCTACTCCTGTGTCGGTCCCTTTTTTTGCAAAAACTAATTTGATGTGTTCTATGAACAGCTGCTGAATAAAGCCTTTCAGCATGATGGAACACCTCCTTGCTTTCCATTTGTGTTATGTCATCAAAGCTTCCCATCTTTGCTGTTTCACCTTCTCTTCCCTTCTCTTCCCTTCCCAAACCTTCCCAAACCTTCCCTTCCCAAACCTTACCTTCCCAAACCTTCCCAAACCTTCCCTTCCCAAACCTTACCTTCCCAAACCTTCCCAAACCTTCCCTTCCCAAACCTTACCTTCCCAAACCTTCCTTTTCCTTTCCCCTTTCCATTTCCTTTCCCCTTTCCTTTCCCTTTCCATTTTTAATTTATTTCATTGTTCTGTGACATTCAGCAAAATATTCTGCAATTAGCAGGCCCAGTGTGAAACAAGAAGGGAAACTGGAAGAAACAGATTTAACTCCTATGGAACACTAAATTAAGTCTGATAGTGTTTTCCAACCCACCAAACTCCTGTTTGCTTCATACCTTGTATTTGCACTGTAAGGGATCAAGCATCTGTTGTCTACAGAGTTTGATGATCTTTTTTTTGTAGTGTGTGATGCCTGAGAAATCTGTTCCCTAGAACTGAAAATAAATCAAAACAAAAACTGTTCATATGAAAAAAAACACAAGCAAACAATAAAAAACAAGCAGCAACAACAAGAGAAGAAAAGAAATAAACTTAAAACCACGGTAAGCTAAACTAATGAGAAAATAAGCATTTGTGATTATTTCTTACCTGTTTGTCTCCAGACTTGATTGGTTTAGTTTTTGTAACATCTGTGTAGACAGATAGGAAGTTAGAATATTTATTTTAGTTTTTTTGCTTTTAAAGTGGGTGCCTATCAAATGACATGAAGGAGAGTTAAGCTTCAGTCGTTGGAAACTGAAAGACGTGTCTCTAATATGGCATTAATTGTTATGAATTTGATGAAGGCCGAAAATGAGTGGAGAATAAAACAAGGAAAAATTTGTAAAGTCAAACCTAATGCAATTATTCCTTTTTTTCTTAAAAACAAACAAACAAACAAACAAACCCTCACAAAGCTAAACTAAACAAACAAAACCCCAAACAAATAAAAACAAAAAAAACCCCACAAATAAAACAAAATGAAAGAACCATGTTTTCTTCAGAACTATTTGTAGTGAATGCAGAGATCATCAGAATTTCAGAGTCAAATCTTGAATCATTTTTTTGTGTGATTTTAAGGGCTTTGGTAGGAGCAAAATTTAAAAAAAAAAAATTCTTTTAATTAAGTTTGACTTCGACTCAATAACATGAATTGAAGTTGTGATGGTTTTGACTGTGGTAGAGTTAACTTTCTTCACAGTAACTAGCATATGGGCTATGTTTCATATTTGTACTGGAACCAGTGTTGATAATTCAAGGATTTATTCATGATTGCCGAGTAGTGCTTGCACAGTTAAGGCCTTTTCTGCTCCTCACCCCACCTCACCACTGAAGAGACTGGGGTTGCACAAGCAGTTGGGAGGGGACACAGCCACAGCAGCTGATCCCAACTGACCCGAGGAATATTCGATAATATATGGCATCGTGCTCAGTATATACAGCTGGGGGAAAAAAGAGGACGTTCAGTGTGATGAATGACATTTGTCTTCCCAGGTCACTGTTACACATGATGGATCTCTGCTTTCCTGGAGATGGCCAAACACCTCCCTGCCCATGGGAAGTTGTGAATTAATTCCTTGTTTTGCTTGCTTGTGCATGTGGCTTTTGCTTTTGCTATTAAACTGTCTTTGCCTGAACCCACAAGTTTTCTCATTTTACTCTTCCCATTCTCTCTGCCATTACACCAGGGGACAGTGAGGGGCTGTGCAACACTTGGTTGCTGGCTGGGGTTAAACCACAACAGCAGTGATCTGCTAGAAATGTTTCACATTTCACCTGATCATAGAAACAAAATCTTGTAATGACTTCAAAGTAGTTTTAATAAATCTGACTTTAGATAATATTTAAGCACAGCCTAAAGCTCTTGATATTTTGTAATTAGGGATGAGATGCGGTTTTACTACCTAGAAGGTTGTAAGCACCTTTATGTACTGCAGACAAAGACTCTTATAGGTATTATCTCTTTTAACTCTCCGATTATTACATATTATTGCAAATACTATATCCATTCAGCTTTGCAAGAGATATTTATAAGAATCTTTGCGCACACACACATTTACAGGAATAGATAAGTATTCGGGCAGATTTCCAAACTTTTCAGACTTCTCATTCTCACTTTCCATTCAGATTCTTAGACTGAGCTTAGAGTCCCAAAATTTCAATAGCTGTTTCAGGACCTTTGTCCCCTATCTTTCCATATTCTTCTATCAGTAGTCTAACAAACACACCAAATTTTGCAGATTCTCCAGCAAATTCCTTTTGAAATTTTATGGATGGTGTTTGACACTGAGGGTAGAATCTATAGAGGCACTACTATTAAGACAGGTTAACACCTTATAATGCCTTCACTGAGAGGGTGAAGTGAAGTAAGCTACAACAGGGTAAGCAAGACCCTTGATAGCATCATTGCCTAATGTTTTGTCTGAGAACACTCCAGTCTAAAAGGTTTCTCACACCCTGCATGTCACTTACAAACACTCCTGGGTTGCTGAAGCTCTGAACAGCTGCTGCAGAGCTGTTACTGATTGGAGTAACAATCTCAGTGAGACTGGTGTACCTTGCCTGGATTGAATTGTATGAAAAAAAGCAGGGCTAACACCCTAAACAAGCACTTACTTTACTCAAAACAGGGATGTGTACAAATGTAATCAGGAATTTACCAAGAATAAAGAGTAGTTTTTGAATGTGAGTATATAGACAAACATTGCCCATGTACAGAATCTGTTCATATACATGAGATTCATAATGAACCTCACTAACCAACTTGAGGAATATAAGTGAGTCTGTTTTCTGCTTCAGTTTTATTTTTTTGCTGATGGGAGAAAAATAACATGGTATATTCTTTGTATATAAACACTTTGTTCATTAACATTTGCTGGCTCAATAGGAACTAATTCAAAAAACCAAAAATGTCCCTAGGTTTTATTTAGCGATTTTATGTAAAATTGGAAATAATGTAATTTTTCTCCCTTATTAAAAAACTGTTGAATGAAAATAAAACTTAATAATTGAAATAAGGGCAGTGTGTTCATGTAAGTGAAGTTTTATATTAGAAAAAAACCCACTCTTTTGGAATTTTTTCAAGTAGAAGGTAGAATGTGAGGTAAGAAGAAAGATGTTGAGATTTGTTCTTGTAACAAGTGAGATTTATGGGTCTATGCTCCTCATTTTAATTTTGTAAAAATGGTAAAAAAAGAAGAAGAAAGGTTTTGCCACAAAAACTAAGTATCTTCAAGGAAAACTGAGAAATTAATAATAAAAAAATACAAAAAGAGATGAGAATATGGATTCATTTTTCTGTGGACTTTTTGGAAAATGGGAAGTCCTGCAGGGAGACAGTAAATAAAAAAAGACACAATTCTATTATATAAGAATTTATTTCTACATTGTGAGGTTTGTTTAACATTTTGAGATTCATTTCAGTAGGAAAACTTTCATATCTTTGAGAACCAAAGAGTTTTAAATAAAAGTTAATTGACTGTGCCTGTGTAAAGTACTGACTCTGTGGACAGTATGTTCTCTAGTTAGCAGATGGCTTTTTTCATAGTTCTGAACTGTCTATATTAATTTTAGTTTGGAGACAGATTGAAGAAATTCAGTTTTATTGTGTAGCTTTTCCTGGACATTTTCCAATGACTACCTGTCCCAAGTTGTTTTTAACCATATGTGAATGTAGGATCACAGTCTATATCCCAGTCTTTTCATTCAGTTGCATTCAGTTACATATGTGTTATTTTTAACAAGAGCTTTTTCTACCTGAAGTTTTTGATTTTTAACTAATCATCATTTTGTGGATGGTGTTCAGCTTCACCTGCTGCAATGAATGTTTGAATTTATGAGAAATTTTCCCTGAATGTTAGTAGTTTTTCCTTTCACTACCATGTTTGTCCACTCATTCAAAAAATAAACGTATTTAAAGCATGGGAAAGAATGTGCAGAAAAATTCAGCAACTACTTTGCTTCACAAGCCAGCAGATGAGATATTGAAAAAGGGGGAAAAAAAAAAAAAAAGAAACCTAAACTATTCTATGTTTCTGTGAATTTGCCTCTAGGTTCTGGAGGGTGTAACATTTCCCTTCCATAAGGGCAATATTGTCTGTACCCCTGCAAGACAGACCTCTTGGTTCAATCACCTGTCCTCGGCTGTAAGGTAAAATATACACGGGTATTTTTCCCAGGAATGTCAAGGCAGTGGAAAGATTAAAAAAAGGTTTATTTCAGATGCAAGGACCACTTCTTAACAATTCTGCACACCAGGCCCCCAGGGGAAAAAGGCAATGCCTGCCTTCTCCAAGGGTTTTTAGATCTTCTCTCTCTCTTCCCCCACCCTCTCTGTCCCAAGGAGGACTTGTACATGTCTGCAAACATCTTATTTCTCTGCATACCAGGGAGATTGTTTGCTCACAGCTTTTCCCTGAAACTTTCTCCAGCATGCAGAAGGAAGGAAAAAACCCTAAACAATCTAACCCATAAGAGAAGACATTTTACTAAGTCTTCCTAAAAGAAATCAAGTTCTAGCTTTCTGTCACAAATTCTTCCAAAATTTTACCTATCCCTACATAGATATTTTCTTTAGATAACTTACTGGGATTCTCATGGGTATTCTCAGACCTTACTGAATTGTGGACTTTGCTAGGTTTTTTGGTTGTTGGTTGGTTGGGTTTTTTTGAATTTATGTTTCTTCAGATGATGCTTAAAAGTCATAGTAAAGGCACACAGCAACACACAGGCTTTGTACCAAATTTCTGAACATACTGTTGTTTTCTCACCAAGAAGAGATACCACAAAATAATGCAGGTTACTGAGCAATGTCCTTTATATAATTTCATTCTTTCTGAGGAAAGAAACTGTTCACTTCACATACTCTTACCAGCTATTTATCCCTACCTGCTCTCTTCTTTCTACCCATATGGTGAAACTCTTCTCTAGCTTGCTCAAACTGTTCCCTCTGTGACTAAGCTCAGCATTCTTCTCTCTCATTGTATTACCTGATCCTTCAACCTTCCTTTGATTAAATGGTCACATCCTCATTTAAGAAAAAAAAATAGATTAAAAAAATAATCATATAAGGCAGGATGCATCTATTTTTGAAAGATTTTGTGGAGAATTCCAGCCTACAAAGTCCCTGTCAGTGTATTTCAAATATAAACTTGTGCCAAAGAATCTCCATAAGATTAGATAATGAACATGGCCTCCAGTGCCCAGTCTGTGCCCCATCTCTTGTCATCCAGGGCCTGTACTCCCTGTACTCCTCTGTCTCCATGCTGCCTCTCCACATCTTACGGCTTCTGTTATTGCACCAAAGCTGTATTTATCTACACTGCATGATAAATATCTTGTTCTACAAGGATAAAGCTGACACTACTTGAAGTAGTAACATCTCTTCATTCTGTCTGCATAAAAGGTTGTATCATGCAAAGACAAGCAAAGTAAAACCAAATAGACATAACCCCCTTTTTAGAAGAAAAATAAATACAACAGATAAAACCAAATTATTAAAGAATGGTCCATGCAAGTGGAAGAAGTTCAGACAGACAAGCCTGTAAAGCCTCACTCTTGAAGCCTTGCAAACTCACTACAAAGCTTTTGGCTTGCTACTAAAAATGGCAATTCTACATTATTGTGGGCTGCAGGATTACAGCACCATGTTGGGCAGAGGTGTTTCACACTTAACTATTGAAGATAACACTTTAAACAGCCAAAAAGGCATCCTGTGAGGACATAATGGTTTAAAAAATACTGACAAGCTAAGATTTTTGTATCTTCCTGAAATGCAACAGGAAGGAGACTAAAAGACTTGAACATAGCAATACCTCAACATAACATCATCCTATGGAGTAAGTGCTTATACAACATAGAGTCTTGGGTAGCAGTGGCATTGGTTCTCTACATCTCACCCATATTCTGATATCTAACCTTGGTAGATGAGCTGTCTCATGAAGCCTAAACTGGCATACGAGAAAATCCAGCTGGAAATAAGAAATTTCAGTAACTATAAATACCAAGATATATGAATAAATTTGAAGTTCAGTTTTTTAAACTGGGAAAAATAATTTTTCAGTAGTGGTATATAAACTTAGTGTCGAAGGAAGTTGTAGCCATTAGAAGATACATAAAATAGTACATAGAAGACAAAGGCCTTTATAGTGTATTACATGAATTACTCCCCCAAGACTGCTCCTAATTTTATATCTGGTGAAATGTTCCATACTTCTGTTAAAAATATTAGAAACTGAAAATAGCTTGTAGAGTTTTTTCTCCCAAGGTATCAAGTTTAGCCATAGTGCCTTAGATCTGAAATATGTCCAGTATGAAATATTGAAAAAAATAGGAGGAAAATTCAAAACCGCAAAGTTGAAAGGATTATAGAAGACTACACAGACACAATTTATCAGCAGTGAAAAGGAGAACATCAGTATTACAGTTAGTAAAACAGTAGTCAAGTGTATGAGATGGACAAAGATATAGTGAGATTAGTATAGTCCACGAAAAAAATAGATGTATAAAGAATTCGATTTATTTTAGAATATTGCTAAGTAACAAAATTCTTGGAAGTTTCAATAAATTCTGTTATACTGTCGCCAAATGTCCATTGTGTGTGGCTCATTTACCTAAATGAGCTAATGAGTCGTGTATCATTAATTTCTATTAATTTCAATTCAGTTTAAGCCATATCATGGTGTAGAGCACAGAACGCACACACAAGACCTGAGCAAAAACTAGTCAAACGAAGCCTGAGACAGTATTTGGAGAAATAGGAGTCAATCAAGGCAACAAAATGCAGATAGAACCCATATCTGGTAGCTAGGACAAACAAGAAATGGAACAAAAGTCACATGGGGAGTGACTCAGGGAGCTGGGGTTGTTTAGCCTGGAGAACAGGAAGCTTAGGGAGGACCTTATCACTCTCTGCAATTACCTGAAAGGAGGCTGTGGTGAGGTGGGTGTCAGTCTCTTCTCCCAGATAACAAGTGACAGGATGAGAGGAAATGGCCTCAAGTTGCACCAGGGTAGGTTTGGATCAGATATTAGGAAGAAAAAAATATCACAGAAAGGAGTGCAAAGCATTGGAATAGACTGCCCAGGGAAGTGGTGGAGTCACCATTCCCAGAAGTGTTCAAAAAATGTGTGGATATGACTCTTGAGGACATGGGTTAATGGTGAAGATGGTTAATGGTGCTGGGTTGACAGCTGGACTTGATGATCTTAAAGATCTTTTCCAATCTTAGTGATTCTATGAATAGTATCAACAGGCAGAGAAAAAAATAGTTCTTTAAAAACTTCATGTTTTTTAAAAAAAAGTAGTTTGAGTGTTAACATGGAAGTCAGGTGAGTGAAAGTGTCACAATGTTACTGAAAAACCCATTCAATCAACATAAAAGAGCTAAAAAAGTAGTGGGCCCCATTTCATACTGGTTTTTTTCCCTACTGTTTTTATGCTCAAGCAAGTATGACTTAGGCAAACGTGCCTTTGCATGTTTTTAATACATTAAGTTTGATTCTGTGTTTAATTTTACTGATGCAAAGCTTAAGGGAGTTTGGAAACTGGCCTCTTTCCTATTTGACTGAAGAAAAAACAGATTATCTATTCACTATGTGCTAGTAATAAGAGTGAACAGTTGTTATTCATGATTTTGTAAAATATTGTTGCAAAAGGGGTGTTAACATCAAGATGCCTTTGAAGAAAACTAATCCTAAGTGTTCTCCTGATATTCCTTTTTTCCCCAAAGCAACTGTAGTAGCTGATTTAGAGTGATAGTGAGATTATTCAAGAAAGAGTTAAGGTGGTTGAATCTTCTGAGTGAAAAAATCCATTTACTTATTTTTTCAATACTGAAATCATTAGCAAACAATGACAAAGTGATCATTTATTCATTCTCTGGGGATTTTTTTCCTGGAAACTGCTTTCTTCATTGCTATCAAAATAATTTTAAAAAATGCCTTCTCTGAGGTTACAATTTTACCTCTTTATTAATTCTAACATTATGCATGTTAATATTATAACGAATATCTGTAAGTAAATATTTACTCTGACATGTATTTTAGGAGTTGAGCATAAGTAGGACAAAGATGAACACAGACCCAGACATTAAGCTATCTTCTAGACTAAAAGGGAGTACTTTCTTGCCACTCTACCATATTAGCGTGTTTGTTTCCCAAAAACACATCCATAGATTTTTTTTTAATTTATTCTCATTTGCTAATTTAAACAATAATTCAGTGAAATCTGAATGATGGTTTTAATGTTCTTCTTTATTTTTTTGCTGCCTTCCAGATTCCCACCAGAATATCCTTAGAAAAAGCCCAGGATTCAAGGACATTTTTATAAACTATTAAAAAGCTTTAGTATCTTTTATTTAAATCAGTGGTTCTACAATAGGAAGCACTGGCAGGGAAGCATGAAATGTAACTAGAGGAAGGAAAATCTGCCATAGTTCAAGAAGCTCAAGAAAAAAATATGTCAAGTTTTTGTGTCTCCCCTTCTTCTTTTCTTTCCTCTCCAGTAACTACTGTGGGAGCATAACACAACCTTTCAGCCAAAAGAGGTGCTAATCAAGGATGCATACAGGGCCGATAGCTACATGTGAGGCTGAGGCACACTCTTAATGCATAAAAACAAGTACTCAAATAAAAAACAGAGGTTTTTTGATGTTACACAGAAATATCACCTTCAGTCTTTATAGTTTAGTTGGCAAGGTAATATTCTATTTGTTGTTCTTTAGATGAAACTGAATTGTGTCACTTGGTAAAAACATTCATAGATAAACCTTTTGGTTAACAGACACTCAAATATATAACCAAGTTGCTCCATTTTGGTAGAAAATAGCAAATATACATATGTATTTCAGATGCTACTTAACAAGTGTGTTGAGAAATCAAATTAAAAGGCTCACTTTGAAATGGATATTAGAAAGAACCAAGTTATTCTAGTTTCCTTTCTGTAAATTATGAATATTTAATTATATGACTGAGGTGATTATCATGAGTAGCAGTCATCTCACCTAATTTAAATTGTTTGAAGGTAAAGGTCTTCTACTTTTATTTTTTTTCCTTCTCATAGTTGATGACAGCTGCAGAAGATGATTCATCCTATTTTCCTCACTCCCAGTCTGAACGTTTGTGTGGTTTTGGCTGAGGTAGAGTTAATTTCCTTCACAATAGCAGGTATGGGGCTATGTTTTGAATTTGTGCTGGAAACAGTGTTGATAATTCAGAGATGTTTTTGTTATTGCTGAGCAGTATTTACACAGCACCAAGGCCCTTTCTGCTTCTCATTTCAACCCACCAGTGAGGAGGCTGAGGGTGCAGAAGCAATTGGGAGGGGACACAGCCTGGAGAGCTGACCCCAACTGGCCCAAGGGTATTCCATACTATATGGTGTCCTATTCAACACATAAAGCTGTGAGAAGAAGGAGGAAGGGCCTTATGATTGAAGTCATGATGTCCGTCTTCCCAAGTTACTGTTCCACATGATGGAGATGGCTGAACACTTGCATTTCCATGGGAACTGGTGAATCATTTCTTTGTTTTGCTTTGCTTGTACATGTGGCTTTTGCTATTAAACTGTCTTTGTCTCAACAGATGAGTTTTCTCACTGTTACCCTCCTAATTCTCTTCCCATCCCATGAGGGGGAAGTGAGTGAAAAACTGAATGGTGTTTAGCTGTGGGCTGGCTTTAAACCACAGCAAAGTTAAACAAAAAGAAAAAAACCACACAGGTAAAAGTGCTTATTTATTTTCAGTGTGTCAGAAGGATCTTGAAAGACCATCTTAGACTAGATATTTAAATCTTGCTTGCTTTAAGTCACACAGAACTTATGTCTTACCATATTAGATGGAAAATCAGAGAAAAGTCTTTTTTTAAATAAATCAGGGATGACTAGCATTTTCTGTCATCACTTATATGATTTAATTAATCTTTTATTCCTGAATACTTTGCTTCTTTCCATGTTGTTCCAGTTGAATTTGCTCTTTTCCCTCTCTAAAGATTTTTTCCATCATCCATTTTATTTGTCTTCCTTTCTTCTCAGCTGTTATCCTCTGCCAGTGAGAAATTACTCTGACTCCTCTGTTCACAGAAACTAGTGAGTTTACCATGCTCCTTGTAGTAAAGACATAATGCATCATAACTCATGTTACCTTTAGATGGGTATGGCCACTGTGATCTACTGTATATTAAGCTATATCTGATACATCTGAGAAAATATGTACCTAAATTGGGATTTTCTATTTAACTTTGTCTTCATGAAACATTAATTGAAGCAAACAGTTAAATTCCATTGAAAATTACTTGTTGTATTTGACGTCCTTCCTCTACCTGGTGCCCAGGATCCATGAGTTATGCAATAGTTAGTCTACATACATTTCTTTTGGTTGACAAAGTTGTAAAGTTCAGCTCTACGGTTTTCAGAATGAGTGCTCTAGCTAGGATAGGAATATAGGAGAAGTTTTTAACTTTGAGCCACTGCTGTGTGAAGGAGCAACCTGTGATGCAAGATCACTGCAGGAATTTGAACAGCATAGATACATCTTTTCATTTATCTTTCAGTCCTGGAAGAGTTTACTTTCCTGTTGGCAGGAATTTTTAAGACACAGAAATCTTTTCAAAGTTGTGGGGGAGCACAGTGTCATGAAATGGAGGATCTCACCTATTACATGATGCTGGAAATACCCTTACATGGGGGTATTTAGACAAATTTTAGACAAAGGGAATGTGAGATCTCTTTATAACTGGGATACAGGGTGATATATCAAGTGATAGTTATTATTACTAGAATACTGGAACACAAATGGCAAAATTTACAACAAATTTTAAAACTTTTGATAATTAAATTGTATTTCATCTATTTATTGTATTTTCTCAGAACAATTGTTTCAGACACTTCGTGCTATCATTACTCATATATCAAGTGCTGCATTTGTTCTCACAGAAAAAAGCCATATATTCTGATAGTCAACATCCAAGCTCACTCCAAAATATGGTCTTAGACTTTCTGTATAAGCAATATTAGTCTTAAATTACTAGATTAATTTTGTATTGAAAGTGAAGCTATCCCTCTTCATTAAATTCAGCTGTGAACCACTGAGACAGGAACTCCTAAAGAATTTTTATATCTCATATAACAATAAATCCTCTTAGAGTTGCTGAGTCTATAAAATGAAAAAAAGATAAAATTAAAACCTTTTTTTTAATTTAGCAAATATCACTGAATAAAATATAAATATATATATACACCTAGACATATAGATAGATGCATAGCAGGAATTTTTCTTTTCAGTTTAAAAATATCTCTTTAAAATTACATTAGCAGGAAATTCAAAATCGTACTGATGGGCTAATCTGCTGTATCTGCAATGTGTACAATCTCTGAAGTGCTCTACATGCACTTAGAGCTTTTATTTTGAACGGAATTATTCCCAAAGTGCTGTGAACATTATTGTTATGTGTCTCAAAAAACATGATGTTGTGCTATGTAAGTACTAAGGGGAGGTCATATCAATATCCAAAGTATCTGAAAGAAATAAAAAGAAATCCAGTAAAAAATATGAACTATTTAGCAGTGCTTTGTGTATAGCAGTTTCTCTTTCCATTGGCCTTAATATTCATAGTACTTAACTAGAAAATGAAGAGAAAAATAGAGAACACTTTATTCTCCTTTTTAACTCATTCTTTTTAATATCAGTGAATTCTAATGCATTGAAAGTTGCTGCATGGTTGTAGAAAAAAAATGGATAGGTCCCTGAGCAGGATACTTTCAAGAGAAAAGATTTGGATCTGGAGAATTTAACCTGCAATAACCTGCAAAAACCATCAAGAAAATGATTGGCATGGACATTTACTCTAGGCTACATTGTTGGTTACACATCAAAATAAGAGGGAAGATTAATTACAGGTTTCAAAACATTTCCAGATTTCCTTAAGATGGGAATATTTAAAATTATTTTTAATGAGACGTTTATAGGTATTATATAGTTCAAAAATAATTTCCCTCATTAAGGAATATAAATTGTAATATGTTACATTAATTCATCATTAAATGTTTTCAAATTTATTTCCAGGCCTCATTTTTAGTAATTATGTCATATTGCAGTACCTGTTCTCCTATATTTTACCTTTGCGCATTTCAACTTTAGTGACATCTTTGTGAGGCAATTTCTGAATAAAACTTCTCTGAAAGAGCATTTCCTAAGCCATGCACTAAAGTAAGGAATGAAATTAAGAGCTCTTGCTTTGTTCTCCATCCCCAAAACCTAATATTAGGACCTAATGATCGTGTTTCTACTTGACAACTGCAATCACTCCTCTGGCTTCTACAAGTTATCACCTCAGTTTCCATTCAAATGAGTGCCTTTAAGAATTTCTTATCTACCTATTACTTTGACCAGTCACAAAAAGATACTGTAAGACTTAACAAGGACTATCAGGATTTTATAGAAATATCATAAAATTTTGTCATAGCTATTCTAAAATGTATGAATGAATATTATATTCCTTTAAAAAAAAATCTAAATGTAACCAAGATAAAATAATGGAATAGAGTCTGGCACTTATATAAATTATTTTATTTAGATTTCTTTGATTTACTCATGTTCTTAACCCTTCACTTAAGCACGAGATTTCTTAATGAAGGACTTCTTCAGGATAAATTAGACTGAGATCAGGAAAAGACAATTTTAAAGCTTCTGCTAAAAATATATATCTATTTATAGTTAAGTCTGTTAGGGACTTTTTTCAATGAATCATTTAAAATAAACTTAAATCAGTATTGTTTTTCTGTTTAAAAGTATTTCAGTTTAATTTTTTTTAACTGTAAATACAATTTTGGAATTGCTGAAATTCTTGCTTCTGTGTTAGATTAAAATTGATGTTTTCCTAATTCAAAGTCAGACTACAGCTACCAAAAATGCTAAAACAATGTGTTAGGATTTAAAAACTTTAATTCTATTTATACTTGTATTATATATATATATATATATATATAAAGATAGATAGATAGATAGATAGATAGATAGATAGATAGATAGATAGATAGATAGATAGATAGATAGATAGATAGAGACATATATATAAAAGCCATAGATGTGCAAATCTACATATTGGGAAAAAGTGCTTAAGTTTTAGCAGCCTTGGAACTGCAGTCCTGATTGTCTTTTTGTGATTTTCCTCTTCTCTGGGAAATAAAGCATTTTTTTGTTTCCATCCTTACAGGAAATGAACAAAGGTTTCTAGAAGACAGATTCAATCAAAATTATCTCTTTTAATTTTATGTATTCTATGTGAATTGTCATGGAATAAGTTTAATTAGGAAGTCCCTCCTCACTTCATTATTCTGTGTGCTTTTGAACTGGTGTTCCTCATGTAGTGAGCAATAAAACATAGTAGATACCAGTAAACAATGTTTGTGAGATTATTACAAAAATGTATGTTAAACTTCCAACATTTTCAACATATTTCTAATAATGTAGTCCTAATTGTCATCCTGTATTTCCCTGCAATATATTAGAAAAAGATTGCATCTCTACTTGAAATACTTTAGTTCATTATGTATGATTAATAGAGTGATTACAGCTTATACTTGAAGGCTGCCATTTGAAATCTCATTGCTGTGTCATCTTTAAGGAAAGAAATTATTCTCATAATTTCTCAATATATTTATCCTTTTATTTCTGAGTCACCTAACTATACCAATTCCTCTCTGCCTTCCAGAGGTCCTCTGCAGAATTACTTTTGATTTAGCTCCTTCAGAGCATTCTGCATACTCATAAAGCAGAAATGTGTAAGTTAACTGACTCCTTTTGGAACAGGAAATCTCAGTTCAATAAAGCCCACTTCCTAAAAGCTGCATGTACTGTTTTTTCTCACACAGGTCATGAGAAGACTGTGTTTCACTGTATCAGAGGACTTACAGCAGCCACTGTTGCTTTCAAAAAAATTCCAATAAAACAATGAAATGAATAATTAGAACCCATAGAAAGGCTGATTTTTGTTCTCCATGTGTCTATTATTATCTATATGTTTCCTAAAAAAAAAAAAATTACAGAATATGACAAGTTGGAAGGGACCCACAAGGATCATTGAGTCCAACTCCTGGCCCTGCACAGGACCATCCCCAAGACTCACAGCAAGTGCCTAAGGGTATTGTCCAAATACTTCTTGAACTCTTTCAGGCTTCCCTGGAGAGCCTCTTTCAGTGCCCGTCCACCCTCTGGGGGAAGAATCTCCTTCTAATATCCAACCTGAACCTCCCCTGACACAACTTCAGGCCATTCTCTTGGGTCCTGTCACTGGTCACCACAGAGAAGAGATCAGTGTTTGCTCACCCTCTTCCCCTCACGAGGAAGTTGTAACTGCAGTGAGGTCTCCCCTCGGTCTCCTCCAGGATGAACAGACCAAGTGATCTCAGCTGCTCCTCAAGGCTTCCCCTCAAGGCCCTTCACCATCTTTGTTGTCCTTCTTTGGATGCCTTCCAATGACTTAATGTTTTTCTTATATTGTGGTGACAAAACTGCCACAATATTTAAGGTGAGGCCGCCCCAGTGCAAAGCAGAGCGGGACAATCCCCTCCCTCGACCAGCTGGCAATGTTTTTCCTGATGCCCCCCAGGACACGGTTGGCCCTCCTGGCTGCCAGGGAACTGCTTACTCGTATTCAACCTGCCAATGACCAAGACCCCCCCTTCCTCTGCAGTGCTTGCAAATGCTCGATATGAAGAAGTATCTCTCTTCCTTTAAACAAAATTACCTTTTTCATTTATTTAAACTTACAAGATCTTTCAGATATTCATAATTTTTTATTCACTAAAGCTTTGGTGGAAAAAACTAATAATTTCTTAAAGTCTGCTTTCTCAAGATAACACAAATCTAATTTGCATTTGTAGAGTGTGTCCAATATCTGCCATTTCTTTCTCTTTACTCCATTTTCCCTAAAGCATTTTTCAAATATAATTATCTGTACAGAGGATAAATGACCTCAGTGAGTAAAATCCTATGATAGAAGTTCACTTCTGTATAGTTATCAAAGCATATTTCAGAGAGGGGAATAAGAGGTAAATAATAAATTTCAAACCTCTAAAAAGCCTCTGTCAGCCCCAAGGTACTTTTCCATTGTGGTGTTCTGGCCCTTCTGTACTTGGCTGCGAACAGTCTTCAGTTGCATTAGCAGCTCCTAGACGAGTATGTTGCACATTTCATGGCATCTTCTGCTTTACTAGAGAGATATCAACCACACTAGAGTGAAAGATCATAGTAACATGATTCAAATTTCAGTGCTACCTTCATATGTCTCTGTTTAACAAAGATAAAGTAGAAGGACTTCACAACTTCTTATGTCAGAAAGGCCAAGAGAATAAGACTTCACAACAGCTGTTGTTTGGAACTTAGTGTGATGTTTTTCATGTCTGTTATGTAGTTGGTATCTGGAAAACTGAAATAAAGATAAAATCTGTCAAGAAGAAACAGTCTTTCTAACTAAGGTAGACTATAAGGTAGTAAATTGTAAGAAAAGCCATGCATCCCATAAGATAGACAAGATTAAAGGGCTCCAGATTTTGTTGAGAGATTATTGTTACCTGACCTTAACCAGTTAAAAGTTAACATCTGTGTTTTGTGCTTTTACAATCAATGAAAAAGAACAAACACTCTCACAAGGAAATTCACCCACTCATCTCAGACAGATGTCTTTTGATGGAGTAAGTGCCTCTGAGAAGTGATTCACTTCTCTTCGTTGACTTCAGAAGGAAATCATGACTGATTCAGTGTGATAGTTTTAACATTACTGTACTTTAATATCTGTTAAGAAGAATCAATAGTTAATTATAGAAGAAAATTTGGAATCGATAGGGACATTCAGAAAGATTGCTTATGTTAAGAGAATAAGAAAATGTGGATTTTTTCCAGAAGTGTTCTGGTGGGGAATATGGGAAAATTTCATTTGTCAAGGATGTTGTAGTAATCAAAATTCCATATGATAAAGTCTCAATGGATGTATTAGACAGAAAGAACTTGGATTCATAGTGAAGTCCAAACAAAGTATGATATCCATTTTTCCTGTTTCTTATTAAATCTTCTTAATAATTTTGAGGAGCCTCAGGACTTATAAAGTATTAAACAAGGATTAACAAGATGCAGTGCTAGCATCTCTGACTTTTTATAAGGATATTTTATGTTTTCATATGCAACTCATTGAGCCTTAAGATTCTGTAAGAATCCTAGCTTTCATTAAAAACATCAAATGTTAGTGTTATAACTGAGTTGAAATAAATCAAGAACATTCTAAAAACTGAAAAGCCAACTGAAGAATAAAAATTCTCCTAAATGAAAAAAAAGAAAAAAAACTCCATAAAATAAACAAACAAACAAAAAAATCCAATGAAACAACAAACAGCCACTACCTATGTCATAGGTGGACCTAAGTCATAACTTTTGAAATTGACAATACTGATAAAATCTTTCACTTCCCTTCATCCTCCAAAGCCTTGGGCAGAAATAGCTAGATACATTTGCAAGTTGGGAACCATTGCTTTAGACCTTACTTTACTTTCTTCTGTCTCCCACACACACTATTGATTCCTGCTCACAGGTTTTTTTCCATACACCTTTCCATCTCCTTTCTCTCCTTTCTTGGATGATTTACTTCAAAATAATTCTCTGCTTAATTTAAGATTAATTTTTTTACCTTCATTTAACTAAGTTGTTTCTATATAATGAGAAAATAAGAAGAGGACTTTAGTTTTTTCTGACTTCTAGAAATTTACCTGAAACATTTAAGGAAACATAAGGTCTTATTTCTACTACATGAGATTAATTTTTTTTTCTTAACATTTTTAGAATGTCTATCAAACTGTGAAGAGCTGTCAGTACTATCAACCCTTCAAGCTAGTCTTATAAAGCTGTAAATTTTATGGAGCTTTACAGAGTGTAACTGAAGTAATTTAAATACTGGCAGTTCAAAGTTCTTAAAATGCTCTTTAAATTGGGAGGATTATTAATTATAATCACATCTGATTTGCAGGCATAATCTTCACATAGTGTATTTTATTACTTTTAGCATGTTAAGCCAGGTTATAAAACCAAAGCAACATGGTTGGGGAAGATTGTACTCTCAGAATTTGAGTCCTTCAGAATCTCAAAACCACAGTTCTCCTATCACCCAAATGTGTATTTTCTGTAATATAATTTACCAGAGGTATATAGTACCAAGGCAAAGGTAATTTTAAAATTTCTGGTATATAGCACTAGTCAGACAGCACATATCAGCCAATTTCTGTCTCCTTGTTCTAGTGTCAGCAAGTATATAGCCTAAATGAAATGATAATTTCCATTAACCCAGAATGACACAGTCACACCTTTGGGTTACTTTGCAAGATGCAGGACAATAACAGACCCTAATTATTCTGCTGTGCTCACATTCAGTATACCAATTTCTCTTGATTTATGATGTTAACATATGGAAAATTACATAGAAGAGAAGAAAAAGAGGCAGGAGGAGACACTACATACCTGAGGACTGCTGAGCGGCAACAGGATCCAGTTGTTACAAGGGTTAAGACTACACTTAGTGAGGGAAGTCTTTGGGGGACAGCATGATGGGCGAGGCTCTCACACTTCCTCTGTGAATACTGCATGACCGAGGTCCATTTCAAATGTCTGTAGGCAAATGAAGGCAGGATGAATGTGAAGTTCTTCATCATATTCTGCTTCACAGAGTTGCTGATTGCGTGGTTAGCTCTTAATTTTTCCTCAACATTTGCAGAAAATGTTGAGAAACAAGAAAATGAGTCATCACTATGCTATTGTAGCAAAGAGGTTCAAAAGCTTACTGATGTATTAGCGAAAGAAAAGGAAAAAATAGATTTTAATTAATTCAGTTAAAGAACCAAAACAACTAAACCCCAAACTTATCCTTGAAACACTGTGGTAAAGCTCTAATGGCATTATTCACAGGGGAAAAATAAGAACTTGCCATAAATGCAGAGCAAGTCAGTGTGTTATGATAAAAGTTATGAATTTCAAGTATCCTGAAAATATGTCAATATGTCATGAATCTACTAAAGACATATTTAGAAAGTAGAGTCAGATGCTTTCCAAGTTAACATTTCCTGAGTGTTTTGACATATAGTAAAGAGATGTTTCTTGCCCTTCAAGATTGCTCTTATTTTAGGGGACATGTAAACTTGTGTGAGGGAGCTGAAAAATACTTGAGGAAAAATTAAAGTATTTCCTGCTAAAGCTCCTTATAATGGAATAATGCTATCTTTTTCTTCCGAAAGTCCTATTTTGAACAATTCCTTTTCTGTACTTTTTCTCTGATGATTGCTGGAAGAATGTCTGTGCAGCAATGCCATAAAAATAACAAGAAGGCATGGAATGATACAATCCTGTTTAAACATCTCACCATCATTTAGTTAGAAAAGCCTTGCATTTTTTATGGACTTACAGTTTAGCAACCTCTTCTTTTAAAGAAAAAAAATCACAAAAAACTTGGAGTAGGTATATGCAGCACCGAGTAAGACAAGGCTTCTACAGGATTAGTAGGAGCTTTTGGTTCTCCCATATACTCAGTTAGGGTTGGACACTTCATTCTTTCTTCCTCAGCAGTGGAGGTTTTAAAAATCAATATAGATATTGCTGATGAAATTCCCTAAAACTAACACTGTGACTAAAGAACACAGAAGTCTTGCACAGCAAAACCAAACCTTCTGCTCATCTATCTTGTGTCATTTTTTCTGGGTTTTTGTTTGTTTGTTTGTTTTTTTCCTCTCTGTAGTGTTTGGAAAAAAACAAAAAAATACAGAGTTAAAATAATATTTCTATGATAAATGTTTCTTCTCAAAATAATTCTAGAATATCTAGTGGTGGGCTTAAAAATAATACTGAAAACATAAATGTTTTGAATACCACTGGTGTCACCTTTCAGGAGTTTTGCAAGCAATTTACCTTGGAGGAAGAGGAGTCAAATAAAACGAAGTATCTAATAAAGAAACAGTAAATCAAATAGAGTTCTTGTCAGATTGTATGAAATTCGTTTGTCACATGGCAAACAATGGCACTAAATAATTATATAATTTTTATTAAGAGTGAGAGAAAGGGATATGGCATCAGGCTGACTGGTGTGGCTGGCACACCTGAGGGATGGGATGGCATCCAGAGGGGCCTGGACAAGCTTGAGAAGTGGGACCATGGGAACCTCATGAAGTTCAGCATGGTCAAGGGTAGGGTCCTGTACCTGAATCAGGGCAGCCTCAGGTTAACAGATTGGAGGATGAACAGATAGAGGGCAGCTCTGCTGAGAAGGACTTGGAGGCATTGGTGGATTGAACATGAGACATGACGGTAACACGCACATGCCACCCAGAAAGCCAATTGTATCTTGGGCTACATCAAAAGAAACAGTGCCAGCAGGTTGCGGGAGGTGATTCTGCCCCTCTACTCCACTCTGGTGATACCCCACCTTGAGTACTACATCCAGCTCTGGGGTTGTCAGCACAGGTCATCAACACCCATTGGAGCAGGCCCAGATGAGGACCATGATCAGAGGGCTGGAACATATCTCCTATGAGGGCAGGCTGAAAGAGCTGGAGTTGAACAGACTGGAGAAAAGGTGGCTCAGGGAAAACCTTATAGCAGCCTTCCAGTACCTAAAGGGAGCTTGTAAAAAGGATGGTAATAATTTTTTAATAGGTCTTGTTATGATAGGACGAAGAGTGTAAAAGAGTGGAGATTCAGACTAAATATAAGGAAGACTTTTTTTTTTTACGATGAGGCTGGTGAAGCACTGGAACAGGTTATCCAGAGGGTTGGTAGATGCCTTGTTAATTGTTCTGAGAACCACAGGTTTGTTCAGCATGTCTTAACATAGGTTCATCTGATTAAATATGTCTAAGTGACGGGTTGACCTTGGATGGATGCTAGCTGCTCACTAAAGCTGCTCTATCACTGCCCTCTGCAAATGGACAGGGGAGAGAAAATATAACTAAGGGCTTGTCAGGTGAGATAAGGACAGGGAAGAGATCACTGATCAGTTACCATAACAGGCAAAAAAGACTCCACTTGTATTGAATTTATTTATTTATTTAATTTATTTTATTGAATTTATTAATTGAATTTATTACCAATCTAAATCAGAGCAGGATAATAACAAGTAAAAGAATCTTAAAAACACCTCCCCACCTCTCCCTCCTTTCCAGGTTCTACCTCTTCCTCCTCAGCAGTGCAGGAAGATGGGGAATGGGGGTTATGGTCAGTTCATCACATGTCATTTCTCCCACTGCTTCCTCCTCAGGAACATGAGTCCTTCCCCTTCTCCAGCGTGGGGTCCCTCCCATGGGAGACAGTCCTCCACAAACTTCTGCATCATGTGTCCTTGACACGAGCTACAGTGTGGGTCCCTTCCACAAGGTGCAGTCCTTCAGGAACAAACTGCCCCAGTGTGGGTCCCCCACAGGGTAACAAGTCCTACCAGTAAACGTGTTCCAATGTGGACTCCTCTCTCCACAGGTCTGCTGGTCCCTGCCAGGACTCTGCTCCAGCACAGGCTTCCCACAGTGTCACAGCCTCCTTTCAGGTATTTCTCTGCTCCACTGTGGGGCTCCTCCATCCACCGCAGGTGGATCTCTACATCCCCATTAACCTCCATGGGCTTCAGGGGCACAGCTGCTTCACCATGGACTTCAACATGGGTTGCAGGGCAATCTCAGCTTTGGTGCCTGGGGAACCTCCTCCACCTCCTTCCTCACTGACCTTGGTGTCTGCAGAGTTGTTTCTCTCACATATTCTCACTCCTCTCTTCTCTGTCTGCAATTACTTCTGCATACTAACGTTTTTGTTTCCCTTCTAAAACGTGATCACAGAGGCATTATTATCTCTGACAGGCTTGACTTTGGCCAGCGGCATATCCATCCTGGAGCTGGCTGATGTTGGCTCTGTCAGACATAGGGGAAGTTTCAGCTTCCAGAAGCCACTGTATAGCCTTCCCATTACCAGAACCTTGCCAGGCAAACACAGTACATTCTATCACATTCATTGTATTTGGAACAACAAATGTTCCAAGGAAAAAAAAAAAAAAAACTGCTTTAAGAGAAGATGTAGGTTCTGGGGGAAAAAAAAAAATTAGATCCTATGGCAGAGGCTTACTAAACATATTAAGAAAATTTTGTTAGGGAATTAAGAAGAAATCAATGTATATTATGTTTGAAATTAAGCATTTCCTTGTTATGCTAGTAGTTTACGTATTACAGAGCTATGGACAAAGGAAGCAGAAAACTGCTTATTGGGAATATAGGAAATTGTATGAGTGAGAAGAAGCAAGTAAAAGTAAGATATATTTTTAGAAAAAGTTTTCCAGACTAATCCTTCTAGGTCTTGTTTGTATCATAAAGATTTTTGCCTAATGAATGCATTGGCTAAAATGTAGTACAGTGGTGACAACACTTACCTGGGGATTTCACAGTACTACCAGTAATCCATTTCTGTGTAGATATTAAATTTATCTATACTTAAATACATTAACCTAAAATTCATTATTTTATTCATTTATATATTCAGAAAATCAGTCAGCCTGATTGAAACCAGAGGTCAGTATTCAAAAAACAGTCTGAAAAATATTTTGAACTCAAGACCATCCAACCAATATGCATTGTAAGAGAAAACATTGGAGCAAGATAAAAAATATCTACCTGGAAGCTAAAAATCCCATACAATGAAAGGAGTCATTTTAGTGGAAGCCTTAGAATCCATACTAAAGATTCATCCTAAGATATACCTTTGTTATCCCATTGTATACTTATGGTCTTTTCTAGCTACCAATTGCCATCTGTACATGAGGGATTCACAATACATGACTGACACAATTAAGAAGAGCAGTATATCAGCTGACTATATTAATTGCTTTTTGTAATCACTCTGGGTGATTAAAAAAAAATATTACACGCCTCTTCTCAAACTGGGTTCCTTTCCTTGTGGAATAAAGAGCACTATGAGAGGTCAGTAGGAAAGAAGAAAGCTGGTAGAGAGACAACTGACCATCCCTCTCTCCTCCCCTGTTTCTCTCATCCACACTCATGCACAGACATCCAAATCACCCATCCTTCTGCTTAGCTGAGCTCAAAGCATCTGTGTTCAGGAGTCCTTTGCTTGCAGTTTCTCTTTTCAAAAACAACCATCTCCAATTTGGTCCTGTTTAAGGGACTTGATGTACTTCTTACAAGCGGCTTTTCAGGGACATTCTGAAAATGCATTTCCAGAACTTTCTTATTTGCTAGTGTAATGGTAATATCTTGTCACAAAGAGAGACATTACAGTTTGTGATTTTCCACTATTTTTCAATTGTGGGTTACAAAAAAAAATATCTGGAATGCCCAGAGAAATGCACTGTAAAAAAGTACATGCTGGAGTCATTCTCCCAGCATCCTTTGAAATGTAGCAGGGGCAGCAGCTGATTGACTGGGAGAAGCCAGGAATAAACCAGGGACAAGTCTGAAATTAAAATCAAATTAACAGCCTGTAGTATCTGATACTAGCTAGATGAATAAACATTTTGTGGGTTTATGTTAAAGCACTGTGTACTTAGTTAAGATAATCACAAAGGTGCTTCACCAGAGGCTTCTAAGAACCTCAAGAAAGCTGAGATATTGTTACTGTCATTTCTATCATCAAAAAGACAAGCACTGTTTGGGTAAAAGAGGTGAACTACCATTTGGGAAGCTGTACTACAATAAAATGAGAAAAAAATAGAAAGAGACAGAAACAAGACAGGAAAATAAGTCAGGCTACTTTGCTAGTTGCCTCCAAAATACCTTCTCTGTAAACAAAAACAAAAGCAAAACCAATCCCTTAAATATTGACAATTGCAAAAAGAAGATAAGTAAAGAACCTCATTTGGAAAAGGTGTAATCAATAAATAAGCAACCTTGCTATGAAGACATAGGGTTTTTATTACTATCAGGTAGATTCTGAAAATAAAATAGATCAGAGGGAAATCAGAACAGCTCAGTTCCTACCAAACTTTCGCCAACAAACACCAGTAATATCTCAGAGAATGTCTGCTTGTAAATTGTTGAAGTTGGTTCAACAGCATTTGAAAAAAAAAGTTCTCTTGGTACGGGCTACCAATTTTATTCCTGTATTCAGTTAGGGGGGATTGTGTCTTTCCAAAATGGAGTAAATTTTTGTGGAACAAATGTTTAATGCCAACTCTCTTATGAAACGGAACCTGTATAATAACAATCAAAAGAAGAGAAGTTTGCAGTCAGTTTGCGGCCAGTTTTTAGGAAGTTTTTGCTGAATTTGGTAAGTCCTAAGAACAAAAATAACATCTCAAAATACTATCTAGTTCACAATTAACTTTACCTATAGACGAGGTATTTTGGATGTTTTGTAGCTAAGGATCACCAGGCAAAGCTTGAATGTCTGCAGCCATGAGTGATACGTGTACTTACTCAGGACTGTAAGGTAAAACATATGCAGATATTCTTCCCAAGAATGCCAAGGCAGTGGAAGGATTAAAAAAAAAAAAAAAAAGGTTTATTTCAGATGCAAGGATCACTTAATGATGCTGTACACACCAGGCCCCCAGGTGACAAAAGGCTTCTCCAAGGCTTTTTGTATCTCCTCTCTCTCCTCCCCCACCCTCTCTGTCCCGAGGAGGCCTTGTACATGTCTGCAAACATGTTATCTCTGTGCATACCAGGGAGAGAGATGGCTTGCTCACAGCTGCTCCCTGCAATTTTCTCTGAAAGGCAGAAGGCAGAAAAAAACCCATCTATCCTGTTTGAGAAGGCGTTTTACAGTCTTCTAAGTGAAATCAAATTCTAGCTTTCCTTCATAAATTCTTCCAAAATTGTACCTATTCCTACAAGGAGCCAGACTGGTCTACAGCCAGTACTCATAACAAGTTTGAACACTAATTAACTTGTTAGCCAAATTATGCAAAATATAATATTTTCCAGAACACAGATTCAGTAATATTAAGACTGTAATTTCTGACAAGCCCCACTGTTTTATCCTCAAGCTTTGTGTCCAAATGCATCTGAACTAAAAAAACTATCAGGGAAAAATATAGTTTCATCTCACATTTCCTGGGAGATGTGGTTTGGCTGCTCAGTTCATGTTACTTAGGAATTAGACCTTCTTGTGAAGGTTTGGAGTCATGGAGCATGCTAAAATGCAACTGTGATTTAGTTATTCATCATTTTATTTGTGTCTCACCTTTTAAAGTGAGGAAACTCGGAATTGCTGCCATACCATGGAATAACTGCAAGACTCTGGATGGTCTCTAAAACTGAAGGATTATTTAGCCACCATTGCCAACTTTCTACATAGGTATTCTCATGCTCTATCACACATTAAGAAGAACAAATCCTTGGTGTTGTGTAGCTTCTGTATTCTGACCTCATAGCAGAAATGTCTCTAAACTTGGATTGGCTTTGCAAAAATATGAATTCTTATGAGGGGTCTGAAGAACAGGTAGCAGAATGAATGGCACTGTTAAAAACCTGATGAGAGAAGAAAAGCCTCATATCTGGACACATCTTGTAGCAGCGAAAGACTAATCTGAGTAGCTCCAGTTAGTTTTCAAGGGACTGATAAGCTGGATCACCATGAGTCACTTTATTCAGCTGTGGTCTTGGAATTCCCCTGCAATCAATCCAGAGGCTGCTTTGGCTCACTTGAAGCAGATTCTGTTAGGGGAAAGAAATCATTCTGTTTTTCAAGCTTGATCCAAACTCATGGGAGCTTTCATGACAGTTATCATCCTTCTTGATATATCAGGTCAGTCTTGTATGACACTATCACCATTTTATTGTCAGAAAGAAAAATAAGGAGAGAAAATCCTATACATAAATTCAGCCTACAGAAAACAGTGACAGAATATGAATTTCTAATTGGATCTTTTTTACTTTTTTTTTTTAAACCTCTTTTTTAATATAACCAGTTAATTTTTTTTGCAATTACTTTTAGAATTGCTTGCTTTCTTCCTACTGCAAGTTCTACAGATTGAGATCTGGAAAATGCTACTAATAGCTCAGAGTGCAGGCAGTTTGGCCATAAAACAGTCTACAGCTGGACATACAGGAAGATGCCTTCAGAGCTCTGGCAGATTGGTCATGTCACTTAGGACTATTGTGGCATACACTGTAAAGAAACCAATCCAGAGAAATGTTCTTAATCTTAGGGTGATTTTTAGTGATCAGTTCATTACAAGTTCTCAGTGTTAGTAATTTGGTTAGACAAAAAGCAAATATACTGAGAGCTAGCAATATTTTACCTGATGGGGAAAGTACATAGTTTTACCTTGCTGAGATAATTGTTAACTATTTTCAGTGTGAAAATAATTTTCTATCATGTTTACTTACAAGTATTCATTTTGTTACTATGACTGACTGTCAGTAATTTGATTTACTGATCTCTTTGTGCAAAAACAGATTTCTGGAGGTAACACCCCATGCTAAAAAGTTATGGAAAGAACATTTATATAAATGCTACTTGTCTGCATCTGATCAAAGATATTTAAAAATCAGAAGACCATGCCCAAGAGATTACATTTAGGCTACTTGATCACCTGTGTCTAATGACTGCTAATCTGATGTAGTCTAACCATACACGTCAATCTTCATGGAAAACTTGCACAAGAAGTTTGTGACTTTATGTATTTTTACATAAATACATTCAAACATTTTTATGCAAATACATTTAACTACATTTAAAATTAGAGTTCTAGCAGTAAAATGTTTTACATCTCTGAATCATATTTCTCAGTTATTCTTTCTCATGATGGCCCTTAAGAAGACATTGAACAAACTATAAAAATAGAATATGTTAAAATATTAATGCAGATTAAATATCTATTAGTGCTAAACTGCAGTTCCTTGATTTGACTGTACCAGTGCTGACTTAAATCTGAACCTTGATATTTGACTCCAGATATTAAGAAAAAGTACAATACAAAATATTATAATTGCTGATATCTCCCAGTCACCTTAGAATATATAACACTGCCCTGACCTCTCTCAGGTGTCCAGGATCCCTACATATAGCATATAGAGAATATCAAATGTTATAAGAGAGCTCTCTCAGCTGGCCAGAAACAATCCTAAGAAAAGCAGTGCCTAGCAGAAGGGTGACAATAATGGAGATGCCTGCCTAGCAAGAAGTTCAATTTACTGTGCCTAGGTGATCAAGGGAAGCTAGTTGATGTAATCTTTCTGGATTTCAGTAAAGCTTTCCATACTGCCTCTCACAGTATCCTTCTGGACAAAATGTCCAGATAAACACATCTAGATAAACGCATCATGCAGTGGATGAGCAATTGGCTCACAGGTTGAGCACAGAGAGTAATAGTGAATGTGGTAACATCAGACTGGCAACCTGTCACTTGTGGGGTTCCACAGGGCTCCATCTTAGGCCCTGTGCTCTTCAACATCTTCACAAATGACTTGGATGAAGGACTGGAAGGGATACTGAGCAAGTTTGCACACGACACAAAACGTGGAGGAGTTGTTGACTCCCCTGAAGGCAGGGAGGCCCTGCAGAGAGACCTTGACAAATTAGAGGACTGGGCAATCACTAACCATGTGAAGTTCAACAAGGGGAAGTGCCAGATTCTGCATCTGGAATGGGGCAACTCTGGATGTACACACAGACTGGAGAATGGGATGCTGGAAAGCAATGCCATTGAAAGGGACCTGGGGGTCCTGGTCGAAGGCAAGTTGAATATGAGTCAGCAGTGCCCTGGCAGCAAGGAACAGGCTCCCCAAGGAAGTGGTTACAGCACCAAGCGTGACAAAGTTCAAGAAGCATTTGGATGATACTCTCAGGCATGTGATGTGTCTCTTGGGGATGGTTCTGTGCGAAACTGGGCTCAATGATCCTTGTGGGTCACTTCCAGTTGAACATGTTCTGTGATTCTGTGATTCTATGAAGAAGGAAAGAAAGATTCATGGGACTGGACAGGAAGACAACAGAGAACTCGTTACACCATCTTCTCAAAGGTAAAGTTGTATGTGTGATTTTGTATTCAAGCATTGGATGAAGCAAGGAAGCAGTTGTACAAACAGAACCAGAACCTTTCACTTATAGCTCTGCATGTCTACTTGTCTTGCTACACACCTTATTAAGAGAGGCAGAGAATTTGCTGTCCCTTCTTCTTTTAATGGCAATGATTGGGTTTTTCCTCTGGCAGAAGAAAAACTCATATCAAAGTTTTATGAGAAAAAAAATCATATTTGTTATTTTCGACACAAGTCATTTAAATACTAGCTGTTCAATGAGAAGGAAATCCATCACTTCCTTCATGATCCAGCTTTTTAAAAAAGTCAGCTAGGGTCAGCATTGTATTTTGTGAAGTGTGTTAAGCAAGATCTGACAACAACCATGTTATTGAATTCTACAGCATCCTAAATGTGGACTACCACTTGTTTCAGAGTCCGTAATTGGCATGGGCATGCTCTGGCTGCTGAGCTATATGGCCTATCAAAATCTGGCCATGTCCAAGAACACACAGAATGTGTGGAAACTGGGTAACTTGAAAGTTAATAGATGAGCAAAATAAGAGGTTTCTTAACTTAAATATCTCAGATTTACTTTGTTAACTAAGACCATGAATAGAACTTGCTCTAATTTATAAGCTTTGATCAAACACCAAACATTTTTTTTTTACTGCATCTGAATAAAAATTAACAAAGCCAAATTTAACCTATAAGAGCCAATAAATCTGACTGTGGAATGTCAATTGCAAAATTATTTCTTGTGAACATCTTTGAGGCTATTTCAGGTTGAGATTTTTCTCAAGTAAAGCAATCTAAGTACTACTGTAGTATAAAGCTTTCATATGACTTGTCATATACAGAATACTTATTGAATTCAAGATTATCATATTAAAACCAGAGATAATTTCAGTTTTAGTTTCCCATATGGAGATTTTTTTTTTAGCTAATGAAATAGTGTTTAGAAAATGCTACAGCTAATAGAAAAAAACATCAATAAAGAAGAAATTAAATAAAGATGGCTACGACTATTGCTTTCCTTTAAAGGAGAACTGCTGCTCTTTTTCAGTCCTTTTGTTTTATGTGGTTCTATGCTTATAAGTCAACTTCATATTCAGAAATAATTCAATAAATACATGCAGGGGACAGATGACTCCTTTCTGAACACTCACAATTTCCTTCAATAAGTATAGGAGGATATACTAAACAGAAAAGTTCAATTTGTATTCAGTGGTTGTTCTTTATTTTCTTTCTACTAAATGCTTGCCATCCAGGGATTGGCATTGTTTGATGTTAAATCAGGAAATAAGAAATAAGAAATAAATAAATCTTTTTTAATTTCATAAAGGAAAGAAACTGGCTTCCTAACTCTGAATTAAATTCAACCTGTACATATTTAGTAGAAAATAATTATGTTATCCTTGTTTTATTTAGTTAAATTTCCTCATAGGGATGGATAGAAGAAATTAAATTGCTGAATTAAATATTATTGTTACAATGAACAAATAGCTATTATGGAATATTTAACTTAATTTACTAGAAACAGAATCCATAATACATATCTCTGGAAATTAATACAGCAACATATTTGTTAGTGATTATTTTCATGATTTGAGAAACTGCATATCTAGTGAATGAAAAACTCTAGCTTTCTTGGTATAAACCACATACAATTCATTAACAAAAAGTTGTCTCAGTTTGACTCTAATGCAAATGCATAATTCTCAAAGAAATACTATTTATAGGTTTTACCCCTCAAAATACCATGTATCCTATAGAAGAATAAACAACTGATTTAAGGCTTCTTTATGATTAATTAGTCTTGTATATTTATTTATTTAAAATTAATTCATTATCTGTAAATTGTAACTCTTTAAAAGTAAACACTGATACCATGTTATACAGAGAATTTATTCCATCTTAAATATATATATTCCTTGGCTTGTAATAATACTATTTATCCTAATTGTTTCTGCTGGCCTCTCAAAAGAATACTCGTCAAATCTTCGACTTTCTACTTTTTTAAGAAAGATGTTCTATTTAACCAGTAAAAAGCAGCATGGATTAATCCAGCAAATCAGTAAATAGGGAAACTGTGGCACTATTTGGGATTTTGCAAAGCTCAAATGAAACAAAACCCAGAAAATTAAACAAGTGGATAAAAGCAAAAATAAATCACAGTGACTGATACATATTTTTAATCACTTGAACACTGTTTTATCAAAGGTGAGATATTGATGCTGTTCTGTAAAACTACAGAGCTTTAACAGCTTCCCTGGATTTGCAGCTTTTTAAGCAACCTTATGCTAGTCAGCACTTTTTTCAAACACAATTTAGGAATAGCACTTTATTCTCCATTGGTTTACTGGGTTATCCAAAAATAAACTCTAAGACATTTTTAATTAGAATTTATTTTTTTCAATCTATCCTTTCCTCATCTATTTTAAGGGGAGAAATTTCACAGATAGTATTTCAAACAGTGTCAGTAAAAAAGGTGTAAATATTTGTCATGGGTTTTAGTAGCCAGAGGGGGCTACAGAGTGTTTTCTATCAGAAGCTACTAGAAGCTTTCACTGTCCTATGAAAAGCCAATGGTAGCCAGCTCTAGGTGAATTTCCTGCTCCTGGTCAAGGCTAAGCCAGTGAAAATGCGCTTTTGTGATAACATATTTAAGAACACAGGAAGAGAAGCTCATGGTGCAGAAGAAATTCCAGCCCGGAGAAGAGCAGAGGAGAACATGGGATAACAAGCAGACTCCAAGGTCAGAGCAGCAGAGGTGGGGGAAGGAGAGGCCTCCTTCTCCCCCTCCAGCAGGGGAAAGACTGAGAGCCGGGGCCCCTGCTGATGGTGGAACACCGCTGGGGTTTGGAGATTTTTCCCGCCCTGCAGCTCATGGAAGAGCACCATGCTGAAACTGGTGGAAGGATAGAGCAAAGTGCTGCAGGAGACCTGTGGTCCGTGGACAGGAAAACCCACGCTGAAACAAGTTTTCCTGGGTAGGACTTATCCGGATTGACACATGGGGCAGAAAATGGAAGAGAACTGTTGCCCGAGGGGTGGATGGACCCACGGGGAGATGTCCATCAAAGATTGTCTCCCATAGGGAGGGACTCCACAGAGGCAGGGGAAGGACTCAGAGCCATGACCCCCTGTAGCCATGGTGAAGACTGTGGTGATGCAGGTTGTCCCCCTGCAGCCCATCGGAGACCATCGGGGTGCAAAGACCCCCCTCCCTCCAGCACTCGATGGAGGAGTAACCCACAGAACAGCAGATTGGCAAGATCTGCTGTCCAAGAGGTGGACTCAAACTGATTACAAAACCCTTTCTCGTCCCTCTGCACTGCTGGGAGGAGGAGGGAGAACTTGGAAAAAAAAGAGGAGGGGGAAGAAGGTGTTTGTTTAAGACTGTTTTATTTCTCACTCTCTTAGTTTTATTTTGTTAACAATAAATTTAAGTTTTATTCTCTACGTTGCATCTGCTTCACCCTTATCTATCCTCATGAATTCCTTGCTGTTTTTTTTCTTTTCCCTTTCCCTTGCTACTTTGCAGAGGGAGGCTGAGAGGGAGTGGTTTGGTGGGTATCCTGGTATCTAGCCAGGGTCAAATCTTCACAATATTTTAGCCACTATAATATTTAGGACATTAATGGTGAAATATCTGGCTTTTGTGATGTTTAGGACTGTGATACAGGATAAATTACATTGAAGATGAGTTTTGCCCAAAGCCTCCCACATTTCTGTACAGGATAGAATTCCTTTTAGACCTTGTAGGATTTAGAAATGTATTTTTTCTTTGTATAGATACTGCTTTGGATGCAGTGATTCTAATACCACCCTATGTAACCTCTTGGTAAGACAGACATTTCTTAATAATGAGAATTATTTTCTCTCAGAACTGATATTCTTATTACATGATGTTTTTCCTGTGTTGCATGCAAGGGGACAGCTCCTCTCATAATAAAAATCCACACCTGTCATTCCTCAGCACTTATATTCAAAACAGAACAGGAAATTTATTCAGAGCATTCTATTCTATTTCTCTCACAAACTTAACCTAAAATAATTGAACTTTTGTACAGATTAAGTTTTTTTTTCTGGGATGATGACAGGCACACACTCCTCTTGATTAATCTCTCAGACACATCCCTAGTACATGTTAAGCTGCGCCAAATAATGTTAGTTACTGCTCAGGAGCATTAACTACAGAGCTTTATCCTAAGCAAGACTGATAAATGTTGGAAGGAAGTCTGTAAATGACAGTCTGATGAGCAGAAAGACATGTTGTTCAAAGCTCTGTGATGTCCAATAATGGCACCTTGAAGAATAATTTGTTGGTAAGGCCAGTAGACAATGTACTGCACCATTGAACTGGTACAGCTATTATTTCATCCAAATAAATTCATGGAGGTTGGATTAGTCCTTTGCAGGAGAGTAAAGCCATATAGATAGCCTGCCTGTAAAATAAATTTACACATAATAAAGTCATGAGCAACCTGGTCTAGTTTCAAATTCAGATCTGAATTCAAAGTTGATCTTTCTTTGACCAAGATATTGAATTCAATGACCTCCAGACATCCCTTTAAGCCCACCTTATTCTTTAATTTTATGAAGTCAGAAAGTATTTAAAATGAGTGAAACATGGGTGTATATATGTTCATACAGATACTTTGGAAATTCAAGGGCAGGAACAAATAATGAAGAAAAAAAAGATCAGAAGCATAAAAGAATTATATTTAGTCTCTTCATGCCACATGATCTTCCAGCAAATTAACTACACTACACCGTGTTTTGCTGATGCAGTTCTGCACAGCAGGGTACAGTGAGAGCAAAATACACATACTCCTAAATTCCTATTTTCTCTCCTCTCCCTGTGCAAATTCTGAACTCCATTTTCTTTGCCTGTTTAGTAAGTGCAGCAAAAATTCCTGCATGTTCAGGGCCGTTTCCAACTGCAGTAAAGCAAGATACACCACAGAAACATTGGTGAAGTTTTCTATGTAGAAACTGGTTTGTATTTGCTTAAGAAACATTTCAGCCTGATAGAAACCATGAAGACATGCAACTGGAACAGGTGATCTTCCTGCAAAAAAAAAAAAAAAAAAGTTCACCATGAATTGTTTTAGTCACAAAAATTCTGTGTATTTGCAAATGATAGTCATCGTCGTGGCCAGTCTTCGCGAACGAAGATCTGGGAAAGGTCTTTTTACCTTTCAAGCCTGCAAAATGGATTTTTTTTTTTAGGTGAGACACAGCCTGTGCTGAACTGAGCCCACCCTTTAATCCTAAGGCTCATCTGCAGGGCCAAGCAGGCTTGGACAATGGCAGCTCTCAGCGCCAAGGTCGCAGGTTCGATTCTCGGTCCTGCTTCAGGGACAATCCCCCGGGCAGATGGTGCTCGTCAGCCCCTAAGGCCATCCATCTAAGAGAAGGTCACTCTAAAACAAAAACCTACATCCTGAGGACCTCACTGCAAATGATAGTACAGAAACTGCAAAGTGCCCATCCAGGACACAAGTGAGCAAAGAACACAAGCTCTAATGCTTCTCTTTGAATATCAGTATCCATTGTATTGATAGTCACTCTACCTCTGTCATTACTCCCCATTCATGTCAGTGGGATTACTGACACAGTGACGTAGTATCCAAGCATTGTCTAGCCCTCCCGAGGATCCTGGCAGGCTTCAATTTATCCATGAACCAGAAACTGGCCTTTGCTGCATAGAAGGCTAACAGTGTCCTGGGCTGCATTAGACAGAATGTTGCCAGCAGGTCAAGTCCTCTGCTCAGCATCTGGAGTACTGTGTACAGTGCTGGGTTCTTCAGTAAGAAGCAGACATGGATGTACTGCAGTATGTTCACTAATGCAGTGGAGCATCTCCAGCAAATGAGAAAAGACTGTGAGAGCTGAGACTGCTAAGGATGGAGGAGAAAAAGTTCAGGGAATCTTTTCTATGTGTATAAATATCTGATGGGGGATAGAGGGAAAGGTGTAAAGAAGATTGAGCAATATAGCAAGACTTTCCTCCGTGGTTCCCAGTGACAGGACAAGAGGAAATGGGCACAAACTGAAAGAGGGGAAATTCCAATTAACCGTAAGGGAATTGTCCCTCTTTTTAATTTTTACTGTGATGGTTGTCAAACACTGGAATAAGGCCGTATAGAACTGTGGAGTTTCCATCTTTGAAGGTATTCAAAACTGGACAGGATCTGTACCTGAAGAACCTACTCCAAATAACTCTGTTTTGAGCAGGGTCTTGAATTAGACTATCTCTAGAACTGACAGCCAGCCTCAGTAATCCTCTGATTCTGTGTCTCTAGAAATGATACCCTTTGCTATGAAAATGCCCAGTGGCAGAATCATATCCCAAAAAGAGCAATTAGTGATATTGTAAACACAGAAATGCACATGGTTCAATTGTAATGGATGCAACCAAATCATTTTCTCACCTGGATTAGCTCATAGGTGCTAAAGTAGCTGTAAATCCTCTCCTAAATCTTCTCACTGGAATGATATTTAAAGCACAACTTTGCCCATAGTTGTTAGATGGAAAAGGAATCAAGTAAACCAGAAAACACTTTCATGTTAGTGTGCCATTTAAGTGGCCAGGGTATGTAGTTCAATCTTCTGTAAACCTGCTTCTGTCAACTGTAACTCACTGCTTGGTATTTTATATCTAATATTTGCCTTGATATTTTTACATAGGCTTAGCTAGTATTTTCCCTGCTATATCAGCATATCATAAGAAAATTTCACTGGTGGGAATGGCAGAAGTTTTGCTATTTTGCAATTATATTGAATTTTAGTCTTCATTGCAGGAATTCTGTACTGACAGAATTAAATGTATTAAAAGTTTGCAGCATGGAGGGAAGTGATTCTCAGTTGGGAGCCATTTCAGGCCTCTCATAGAACTTGTCAAGGGAATGTGAACTGCAGGCTTTAATCCTGGGGAAGCTATTAGACACCTTGAAGACTGGCCAGGTTACTGTGCATGAGCATTGCCTTGAAAGAAGCAGTGCTACGTGAGGCATCTTTGCCTGAAGCTTCTGCTCACTGAATACTACAGGAGAAATAAAAAGGTGCTTCTACTGAACCACAGGTCAGACACCAACTATAGAATTTTTCAGATGGGACCACACACACAAAACCCAATAACTAAATGCCTTTTTTTAAAAATCTGAAACTTATGCTGGCACCCAAGGCATTGCTTTCTTGTTTCTTTCTTGGGAAACAGAACTGTAAAAAGATTTCTAAGTATTTGGATACCAATTCTGTCAGCTGTGAAAATGGAGAGGAGGAAAACTATGCTGCATATGGCCATAGGCCTGATCTCAAATAACTCTGCATCCTTCAAAGACTGTTTTCAGAGAATATCATCCTCAGGTTCACCTCTACTTGCCTAAGAGAATCTGATGAGACACAGGCAACTTCAATGAACGAGTATTGAAAGGCTTTTAGGCTATCCTAATGTTTTATTCTTTATCTCCAGCCAATTCACTGAAGTATCCATCGGGAAATAATAATTGTAAGAGTTTATAGCTTGATTCTTCAAACCTTTTCTAGCAATACTGTAATGTTTTGTGTCTCAATTTCCATTTTCATTGAAATAATTAGTTTGTATCTCATAAAAGATGTGGATAATTTTACTAATGGTATTATAATGTGTACATCTGGATTCAGATAGTTTCCTAGGATTAGGTGCACCTCAACTTCTCCTACTGTGTTTTCTTTAATATATTTTTTCAGGGTATTATTCTTTATTTTTTCCTTTGATCATTTGCCTGTATCATCCTCTATCTTTGCTTTTTAGCCAGTTTAAGACTTGTGGTATAAATGGAGGATTTCTGAGGTATACTTTTTCACTGGAATAGGTTCTCCAACTAATATCTCATTGAAAAGTCATCCTGCTGTTTTATAGATAATGCATTTTTACATAGAGGGATACATGGCAAGTGCAAGAAGAGATAATTTCTTTCTTCTATCACTCTGTTTTTTTATTTTGTCTAAGACAAATAAATAATTTATCTACACACACAAGCACACACAGAGCAACAGCATCCAGTAGCAAAAATTTTGGGAAGGGATAGCTCATAACGATATACACGTATTCAAGACATATATAAAACATAGATAAAAATATATACACTTATGTCCCTAAAGCAATGAAAATGCTACAAAATTAGCATTCTAGAGATGTGAAGGGAAAAGAAATAGCAAAAATCTGATGGATACAGTCCAGCAAGTTGTTATTGTTTTCAATCAGGGCATCTGTATGGTTTATGTCTCACTCATAATCAGCATCTGCTTAACCTGTTAACTTTCAGTTCAACACCTTCAGGCTATCCTGAGGGTCAGTTCTTTCTAATATTCTAATATTAGAATATATTATATTCTAATATAATACTCTATAATACACAATTATCTTTTATACTCCAAATCTTGAAAAAATGCAAATTTATATCATATTCTTTCTACAGCAAAGTGATTTTTTGTTCACGAGTCTTATATTTCACAAAAAAAATTCAATTCATTTTTTCCATCAGTAGGTATTTTCTGCAAAACTTATTTTTGACAATGGAGGGTATGCTTGTATGTTTTCTAGGTTTCTTTACATAATACATACTGCAATTTTTGCCCCTGCTTGCATGGACCAGTGAGTAATAAGATACAGTCAGCATCAGATATTCCAATTTATAGGTTTTTAATTATCAGTATTTTATAATTCAAAGCAAATTAGTCTCCAAATTTTCATTTCTCATACCCAGAGGAATGATCTCAAGTGTCTTCCTCTACTCCTGATCTCCAGTTTGCCCACCTCTAGGGAACTTTGAAGACTGAATCCCTGGGACATTGAAAGGAGGTCAAGGTTCTCAGAATCTTTGGTTTAGGCTCTGTGCAGACTCAGTTGTGCACCAGGTCATGTTTGTTTCATAGTTGTACTAGAAAAGTGGGGACCCCCGGTGGCCTAGCGGTTAAGATGCTGGTCTCTCAGCGCCAAGGCCACAGGTTCTAATCCCGGTCCCC
>JAWWLV010000088.1:136996479-137015630 GCA_035041135.1 Platyrinchus mystaceus
CAGGCTGTGTCTCACCTAAAAAAAAATCCATTGCGCAGGCTTGAAAGGTGGGAACACCTTTCCCAGATCTTCGTTCGCGAAGACTGGCCATTACTAGAAAAGTAATATCTAAATAAACCTACAGAGAATTGCTCACTTTTCTGGGTCTCCAAGGTTGAATGATACATTTTGATATCATTTGTCCTTTTTTGCTATTAAGAAACCAGCAATCAAGACTAGACATCATAGAACATTTCTAATTAGCTAATCAGCTAACCTTTCTTCACTGGCAGTTTTAGCCAGACATTTGTACTAAAATATAGATATAAATACCAAATGCAAGATGGCAGAAAGTATATGCTATTCTGCAGCAAGTTGGAAGAGAGTTTCTACACTCTCATGAGTCAAAAGTGCTCAGCAACACAAATTAGGGGCTGTGATGAAAATCAGGCTGAGGATAAAATACGCTTGCAGCTAAAAGATTGAGTTGCCAGTATTTCTTTGGCATCATAAGCATGATCAAACACAGTATATATTTAAAACTTATAAAGATTGAAAGTGATTGGGTAGGAAGAACACACTAAATAAGAATTAAATTAGACATCCATTAGTTATTTGCTCTTAATTCTTTCTAGCCAGCCAGTGTATTAAATGGTTTTCCTATATTTTAAGAGCATACAAATTTGGAAATAAGTCTTAAAATAAAACCTTAAAAATCTGTTTTCTATGTTTATAATAGAAACAGAGTGAAATCAAACTTAAAACATGAGTCAATCCAGACAGTACATTAATGTTCCTAAAATTAAGGATAATGTTCTGGGTATCTCATAGCTAGCATATGTTGGCTGAGAAAGGTGTGGGATCTCCATCAGTAGTAAATGTTAAGAACAGGTCCTGACAAGCTGCCCCTGTCTTAAAACAGGGGATCAAACTAGAGAATACTCTGAGTTTCTTCTAGCCTTGGCTTTCCTATGAGAAATATTATACTTCACCAGACAGCTCTCAGGAAGTGTGTATTAGCAACTGCTACAATGAAAAGAAATTAATTTCACATTTCAGTTTCAATGGAACTGCTTATCTATAGAGGGTAAAGAAATGGGAGAAAATCAGGAATTCAGGCAGATAGGTAAAATAATGTACCAAAGGAAGACAAACAAATCATATTTGCATTTGGAAAAGTTAATATTTCACTAAATATTTTCAGTCTTTTAATCCTTTTTTTATACACACCAGGTGTGTATAGACTGCTGTCATCTGCTATTGCACTGTACTAGTGTGGTCAGTTAAAATTATGTGGTACTAAAAATGTGACAAATGATTTGAAAATTGTAAGTGTTAGTATTTTGATAACTGCTGGTTAAGTTTTTAGGCTTTTCTGGTTACTCCCTTTTTCTCTATAATGATTTTGGTTGCTCTCTTCCAAACTCACTCCAATATGTCCATCTTTCTGATAAATTGCTTCCAGAATGTAACAAAATATTCTAGCTGGAGCTGCTCTACTGCCATATCATTAGTTACTAATGTGATGAACATTGATATTGATTGATGTGATACTATGAAATAGATTCTTTTTTAACTGAGTCAACATTTAAAGTTAGGTTTCTGGTATTCACTCCATATTTTGTTAAGTCTAATCTGGAAGAATATTAAAATATGGGTTTAGTTAAAAGGAAAAGAAAAAGAATCTAATTTTTGAAAATATACAGAGATTTCAACAGTTAGATTTATTCTGTGTCAGGATGAGCAGGGTGCTAAAAGCCAGACAAAAGAGCTCTGAATCAGGGCCTTCTGCTTTGGATAATGGCCAATAATGTGAGATCTGAACTGCTACTCTGCTTGAAGCAGGCTCAAGTCAGGTTCCTCACCTCCCTCAAAAAAGCTCTACTTATCAAACTGTGCAAGATGTGATCTCTATTATTCTGACCTTGCCTGAATGTCTCAGTCACACAAATTATGACTAGAATTTTTTCTTTTGTCTTCTTCATGAGAGTAGATCCAGAATTGATACAGGCAAAGGACTGCAGATTTTTCAAATCACTGTCAACTAAATATCTCAGTCAATTCTTATTAAACATATCTAGTTAATCTTTCCTGTCCGTGACACATATTTCAGAGGTTAATCTGTAGCTGGCTGTTTACTTTTAGTCCCATGGATCAGATTTACAAAGATTAAGAGTGAAATATGATGGACCCTGTTCATTCCTGTGCAGTAGAAGATGTCAAAGTCACAAAGAGCTCTAATTCCTCAGCTCCTCTCCAAAGAGCAGAGAGCGCACTGGCCATGCTCAGTCCAGAGGGTCCTCTGGGACAGTTCTCTCACATGAATGGGGTATCTAATCCTGTAGCCCCCATCCCAGCCTCACCCCTGTATTTGTAGGTCCCAATCAATTGTATGGTTGTTGGCTTATCAGAACATCACTGTTTTACTTAGCACCTCTTCTAAACATGTCAGATATCAGTTTGAGTTTGAATCTCTTTAATTAATGTCTTAAAAATCTAGACAGATATGTTCTAATTGAGAATGGGTTGAACCTGCTCAATCAGTAGCTTGCGATGTAAACGGAGTCCAAAGTTGGTTTATACAATAAATCTTGTTCAAAACCAAAACCAAACCAAACAACAAAAAAACCACACCCAGGACTGGAAGGCACAAAATAGGTATCAAAGTATCTTTATGAGATATGAGGTTCCATATGTCTTATTTTCCTTTATAAAGGACACAACCCTTTGATAATATCATTGAGGACTGATTTTTTAATACTAAATGTAGGTACCTTGCTGAGAATTACAAATTTAGAAGTGTAAATAGCTGCTTTATATTTTTTCTAGTATCCATTGAAAGAGATCAAAAATTTTCCAGACCGATTTCATGCACCGCTGTCTTTGGCTAACTGCTTATTTCTGATTTTCCACATGAAAATGAGAATACACTATGACTTAGCACTGAGTACCATAATTGAGAAAAATCATTGAAGGAAGTCAGTGGGTGTTGATCTTTAAGTTTACTTTCAGTTTACTTTATTGAAGACTCAAATTTTTAGAATCCCAGAATAGCTCCATACTTTTGGATACTGTGGGATTAATCCCTGTACCTTCATTTACCATTTTTCAAAACCAGAAAATGCTGAATAGCTCCTACCTAAGTGAGCAGTATTAGGAAAAGCTAAGAATAAACCAGTGAAAGCCTATTAAAAGATTAACTGGTCAGAGAATTTAACATACAACTGCTTAACCAAAAATCTTGGTGTATATGTTGAACTGTATATATACATGTATTGTAGTTTCTGAGGAGACAACTGAGGTAGTTTGTACCTTGTTATGTGTTCTAATAATTTACTTGATTTAAACAGCAACTGTTCTGGTCAGCATAAAAACCTTAAGGTTTAAAGTTCTTTTATTCTTAGATATATTTGAATTACTAGGTGAAAAGAGGAGATATTTATAAATTAAATAATCTTGGAACTCTCCCCAGTGGACATGACAGCAGGCATAAGCAAGGTTTTAAATTTAATTTAGTAACCAGCTGAGAAATCTGAACAGGGTATTACTTTTTCTCTTAGATTGTTTTTTTGTTTGTTTGTTTTTACCAGTCCTCAAGAAAGAAATAAACTTTAATATAGTAAATCCTTAATTTAAAGCAAAAATGTGTCAATGAAAACAACACAGGAAAGGATTTTGAGGTGTTATGTAGCAAAAACTGGGAGCAAAGCTAAAAAGATACTCGAAACCCTCTTTAGCAAACCTGTTGTTACGGTCTATGGTAAGCAAAAACTCTTTTACTTCTTAGAAATTGAGATATGAATAATAAATATTTGTTTCTGATACTGTACTCAGTTCTCTGTTTCTTTAAGACACAAATCTTTTACTGTTCTGATTAAGGCAGGTGGAAATTTAGGATTGCACAATGGACTGAATTAAGGTTGTTCTCTATTCCAGCCGCTTCTGGATATGCAGTGTAAGATTTTGGCATTTTCTACCTTTTGTATAATTGATTTTAGAGTCTTAATGACATTCCTTTAATGCTTATCTTCAATGAGATGGAAAATCTGCTCAAAATTAATTTAGAGCACATCTCAGAGATCTTGGCAGATGGAGGGACCTTGCCATCAGCCTCTAGGACAAAATTAATGTTATCAAAATGAACATGCCTTCTGTATGTCCTAAGAGATCTCCTGTTTATCATTCATCTATATGACTGTGGGAAAAGTAACTTGATTTTTGAATATTTCTTTTGCAGGCAGATGAAAGAAAATATAATTTGTTGACATTTGCAGCATTTGTCTGATATGAAAACTTTTGTGTGCCCATCTCACAGCTCTTTCAGACAACCTTTCTTTTTTTTTTTTTTTTTTTCTGGAACACCATAATGCAGCACTGCTGAGATATCACTACAAGAATGAGGTTTTGTACCTCATTCAGCAAGTGGGGTTAGCCTACTGCAACTTAAACTGCAGGATGCCTCCTGCAATATGGGTCAGGAGAGAACAAGCACCATTTTGGCATCAACGTATAATCGCTTCTTGGAAGTTAACTCTAAGGATTGGGGTGAGTGTACTGGAAAATCAAGATAAGAAGACAGATTCTGTCATTTGGTTAATTTCAGAAGCTCCATTTCAGCCACTGTAGTATTTACACCCATCAGTGTGTATAGACTGTATAGATATATTTATTATATAACCCACTGAACCTGAAGAACAAACATATCCTTAAGCATTTGGTTTTGTTGTTTTGGGTTTTTTTCCCTTTTGTTACATTCTGTTTTGTTTTCATTTAGGACAGAGAATACCAATAAATGATATTGCTTTTGATGTGAAAAGAGTGTATTAAGTGTTCAAGCAGTCAGCTGCAAGCAGCTTGGTGCCAGTCCTCAGACTAAAGCTTGTGTACAATATTGAACCCCAGCCTGTGGAAAAACATATTGAAAGACATAAAAAATGTTATTATTGATTATGATTAAGGCTGGCCCAAGCACTTGTCCCACACACACTCTACCAAAGCAGACATGTTGGAGTTGAGGATTACTGGGATGTTTTGGGACTGTACCAGACTTCAACTGTCTTGGCTAAAATAAGGTAAAATATAAATCTGATAATGGTAAGTAGATGAATATGATAATACTTCCTAGAACTATGTTTTGGGATATATCCCAGCATTTTGGAAGGTCTCTAAGTTGTGGAAAGTCAGCTTCTCTAAAGCAATTCTTGTAGCCAAACACCATATATTGCTTCAAATGGAAAATAGATTCTCTCCAGGGACAGAAACTTGGCATATTAACTTGGGGGAACTGGAAGCTAAGAAATGAGTTCAGTTTCAAATAAAAGGAACCTTGACACAAATATATAAACCTTTCATACAATTTTTTACAACTTTTGATTAATCCTTAGAAGTTGAATACTGAGAGATCTCTTTCCACTATCTCAATCTCTTAAGTGTTTCCCCCACCCATGTAGACATCCTGTCTCCTTGCCCAGCAAATCCTCCAGTCCCCTACTTCTTGTTTGGCTAGTTCCTTGTTTTCTTTCCAGTTCACTGGACTGCTTTTCTGCTGCTACAGTCTTTAATCACCCTCTTATGTACATAGGAGTGCTTCCTAGTCTCAGCTTTTTATTGCAAATATTTTGTAGAGTCCCTATATTAGATATTAGGAGGAAACCCTTGGCTGTGAGTGTGGTGAGGCACTGGAACATATTGCCCAGAGAAGCTGTGGATACCCCATCCCTGGAGGAGTTCAAGGCCAGGCTGGATGGAGCTCTGAGCAGTGTGGTCTAGTGAAAGGTATCCCTGCCCACGGCAGGGGGGCTTGGAACTAGATGATCTTCAAGGTCCCTTCCAACCCAAACCATTCTGATTCTGTATGTGTTGATTAGTTGTATTGAATGTTAGGGCACATGTAAAAAAGGCTATTTGCAGACAAAATATTTTTGGAATTTTACTGATGTATGCTAACCAGTTCCTGCTGAGTCTTAAAAGTCTATAACTCAATACCATTTCTGCTTCCTCTATTGTGGAGAACAAGAAATAACTGCTATCACCAGCTGTGGTATGCATTGAATAATACCTCAAACTGAGTTTTGTGTGTTTCACTTTGAATTTATATGTGTTTTAATTGTGATAGTAAATTTTTATTATTCCTACATTTATGAAAGTATGTTGGAACGGTTTAGGAGACAATTTTTAATAGATGGAGGATGCTGATTTTCAAATAACAACTTCTTGGTGAGAAGGTTTTGGCTGTAGCACTAGGATATCTACAGTAATATTGTCAACTTGGCAATGGATGCAGCCTGAGCTAGCAGTGGCAGAGCTGTTTTGCATGAAGGTGGGTAGTTATTTGGCTTCATGATAAACTATGTCCATTCCAGCAGCCTGTGTCTCCACAGCCTGCCAGGGAGGAAGAAGCAAAGCCTGAACTGACACAGCTAACTCAAATACCTGGATTACAATTTTAATTTGATCTGGGTTACATGTGATAGTGGGCTTTTCAGTCCTGAATCTGAAAACAGTAACAAATCTGGTCCAAATTATGATACAGTGATTTGAAATTCTTGAAATGTTTTCATGTGGGTTTTTTCCTGGGGTTTTCACTTCCAACTAAAATGATATATATCATTTCATGTCTTTAGAGGAACAGGGACTAGCAAAAAGAGAAAAAAACCTGCAAAGTCATTGCATTGGAAGATTTTACTTTCTCAGAGCTGGTGATAGAAACATGGCTATGTAGGAATTATTGAGTCATTACAGCAGTTAATTTAGGAAAAGATTTAAAAAACCATTTCAATTTATGTTGCCACAAATTATGATATGAAGGTAATGCTTGTAATGACATAAAGATAGTAATGATATAACTGTAGCATTGGTATAAAGGTTGCATTTAACTTTACTGATGAGTATTTAAAGAAATTGCTAGTGAGTCGTATGTTACACTAAAGTTGTCTAGATCCATATTTTACTCCTTTCCTTAAAGTACTTTTTCTGAAGAACTGAAGTGTGGCAGCATGGGTGGCTTTTCTGATGTGAGGTAATGATCTCAGGCAAGGTGAACATTAGAAGGTCTTTGACACGTTGTTACAGCCCACCCTGGAGGTGGGGTAACTAAGGTTCTCAATAGAACCCTTGGAGAAGATTACAGTGAAATCACATTTAATATCAGTGTGCCATGATAAAAAGCATTTTCCCACCTCCCAGGATCTACTTCTTACGGGCCTTTCCTTATCCAGCTCAAATGACATCAGACGTGGGTTATCGTGGACACAGTCAATCACAGGGCTCAACCTGGTCCTGATCATCCTCTGATGTTCTTATGTGATCAGAGGTTTTGGCCACTGCACACCCAGAAATTCCCCTTTTCCTCTTTGGTTGGGGAGTGCAAACCTGACCTCAGAGAGCATCCTGCTGCTTTTGCCCAGTTGTTTGAGTCATTAACCTTTAACATTTCAGTCTCTCACACACATCTGAAAATTCACCCTATAAAAATGCTGACCTTGATTGATCCCATGAGTGTTTGTTAGAATGGCAAGAACTGGGGATATAAAGGACAATGGAGAAGGGACCACAGGAAGACAGAACATTTACATTAAGGAACAATAAAGACTTTGACTTTTAATGCTTTTGAAGCCACTAACTTAAATGCACATTGAAACTGTGTTATGCTGAATGCTGAAGGAGCAGCAGATCTGTTTTATCATGGAGACTTCTCTTTCAAACAAGTGATGACTTATGAGTCTTTAAAACATTCTGTGTGTAATGGTTGGATAGTCATGGGCTGACTTAGGGGTTTTATTTCTTCAGAGAGCTGATAATAGTAGAAATAGCAAAATGTGTTGCAGTAGTTCTGAAAAGGAGTTTCATATCACTGGTGAGTGTGAAAAAATCCAAATTATATACTGCTAAGTAATGACATGCACAGATTCATCACCTTTGATGCCACCTTTCATTTTAAATTAACAGAGAGGTTTCAATACCTTTGGCTCTGCAAACCTGCTAAGCCCTGCTTTGCCATTTTTATTCCTCTTGTACAGTTGTGAAATGGAGGAATTTAGAGTTGGAATTCCATTTGAAATTAAGCTTATAAACAAACAGAAAAAAAAAGGGCCAGATACCCTAAGACCTTGACTTCTTCAAGAGTGGTGCAAGAGTGAACTTGTAAATATGCCAGTTTTCACTGTTGTCTTAAAAAGTTCACATAAGGAATTTATTACAAACGTTCCTTAGACTAGATATGTCTATCTGACTTGTTACACTCAATTAGACCTGTGAATGCAAACATAAATACAAATTGAAAAAAAAAGAAAAAAAGACAAAATGCCCCAACAATCTTCTATCTTAAAAATCATAGTTTCATACACTGAATATCTTCCTCCTCTAGAATTCAGCTTTGTCCTATTTTCATAAAAGATAAGCAGATCTATAAATTTCAAAGTATAAGACACATAGTTTTTGTACATAATTCTATAACTGTAAACTAAACCAGCATCTGAAATAAATTTGTTGATTAACTCTATATTGCATAAGCTAATACATAGAGCATGTGGTCTGTTATGAAAATATAATTTGGAATTCAAATAACATGCATTTAACAAATGCACAGTTAATCCCAAAGCTTGGAATTTCCTATGATATTTTTCTTGGATTCATATTCATACTCTTTAATGTATCAAATATAGTCTCACAGACAGCAGCTTATCTGTAATCCTTAGCTTCAGGGTGTGACACTCTTAAATAGTTTTATAGAAAACCTTCTGTTCAAATTTGATAACCATTAAACATAGGCATTTACAAGTTTCTATCCCATCATGTCTGATTGCATTTCATTGCATTCCCAACATGAGAGCAACGAAATGATGTTTGCCGACAGCTATAGCATTAGGCTGTATATAAAGTCGAGTACTTCCTTATTCATAGTACTTTTCAATTTATTTGATTACTCTTTTCCTCTTAATGACATGATTTTCCACAAATGGAAAAAAACCAAAATCCTGGTTTAGTGAAGGTATGCTAACAAGGTTGTTACAATTTTAACAGAGAAACTGAAATATAATTAAAAGAAGAATATATACATATATGAATTCAAGATATTTATAAAATCACATTTTCCATAACAGCCTTGTAGGGAAGGCTTAAGTTAGCAAGAATCTTTTCCAGAAATAGTATAACTACAACAGCAGAAAAAGTCCTTTAGTAATTATAAGCTGCATCTATGTTAGGAAATGTGTCACCATCACCACAGACAGGTGAATATGTGCAAGACGGGAAGTGATGTTAGTCACGAAATAAAAACTATCATCTCTCCTCCAGTTCTGTACACATAACATACAAACCAAATACAAAACTGTGAGATGGACAGATGCCTTTTTTGTCTTCCTTTTCAGATGGTAAGATTGAACCATGAGTTAGGTGATGCTTACATTTGTGCAGAAGGAAAAGGTTCATGGAAGAAATGGAAGGAACAATTCAAATTGAATGATTTGTAAACAGAGAGAAGAGGAAGAGTTCCTAAAGCTGACATCTCAAATGACTCATCATGTATTTCATGTGTTCTTTCTGCTAGCTGCAGTGCTTAAGGAGGCTCAAGGGTGACCTTAGCACTCTCTACAAATGTCTGAAAGGCGGTTGTAGCCAGGTCAGCCTCTTCTCCCAGGCAACCAGTGACAGGACGAGAGGACATAGTCTTAAGTTGCACCAGAGGAGGTTTAGGTTGCACATTAGGAGGAATTTATTCACAGAAATGGTTGTTAAACATTGGAATGGGCTGTGCAGAGAGGTGGCAGTCACCATCCCTGGAGGTGTTTAAGGAAAGACTGGACGTGGCACTTGGTGCCATGGTCTAATTGATGTGGTGTTGTTCAGTCATAGGTTGGACTCAATGACCTCAGAGGTCTTTTCCAGCCTAATTCATTCTGTGTTTCTGTGATCTCTCAAGGCACAGAAACATGGAGAAATGTTTTCGGCAGCACTGAAACAAAGACAGTGTCCTACTGGCTCAACACAGAAATGCATGAAAAAATGCATTGTGAAACAACAATTCTTTTCTCACAGATACTTTCTGAACCTGACAAGATTTTTTTGGTTATGGTAGAGAATCTCCTCAGTTTTCAAATGTAATCCAAATTACTGTTGAGGAATACTGGGATTTTTTTGTCTAGTCTCTATGAATGGGTTTCTTAGTTAAGCTAATATACAAGGTGAGCCAGGGCTGGCACACTCTTATGTTTCCCCTCAATTCAAGATGAACTTGGGAGCTGTGAGCAGACGCATAGTGACTCCACAGAGGAACCAACAAAACACTAAATAAACTTTTAAAGAGAATTTTGAGATCTCAGCTACTGGATAAGAAAACCAAACCAAGCCAAGCCAAACAAAAATCTATTTTGTCTGTGAATTAAGGTCAAGCAGTTTATCTTTTGGGTTCTGTTTTAATCTTATTTTTATTTTTCTATTACTCATAACTATTGTTGGGGGTTTTATTGTTGTTGTATCAAAAAAGTTACCTTAAAACAGGTTAATGATACCTGAATTCTGTTATGTTGTTTTTGGCACTGTCTGGCATTTGAAATAATGAGAAATCCAGGACTAGATCAACAGATACAGTTTATGACAAGTTTATTTTCCATGTTTGATTACTTTGATCTCCACAGCTCAAATTTTTGTGTATCTTTTGCAATTTTATTCAGTTTTGAACAACTGCCAAAATTCTAATTAGGAATGTAACAGTCTAATCCTTTGTCCTGTTTACTATGCCATCTCATCCAGAGCTGATAATGTGGTTTTGCAAAAGAGAACAGCACGAACCGCACTCCAGGAGAAAGGTCAGTGATATAAATGCAGATTTGAGATAGGACAATGTCTGGAAATCCTCAAAACATGCTGAAATCTTGGAGAGCACTGCCACCTCTCCCTCCAGAAGAACACTTTCTGCTCCTTTGGCCACCATGTTTTCAATATTACTTGTACTCTATATTGAGGGATTTCCATCACAACGTGGAACCCAAACAGATACTGTGTATATATAGAAAGACAGAAAGTGAAGTTCTGTATATGTGTGGCTTTATGTTTGTTCATATGTGAAATGGGTGTGTAAAGGCCCTGATTAACTCAGTTTTTGCCCATGAATTCCACTAAAGGACGAGGTAGTTAGGGTATAAATTCTGTAGTGTGCTGTGTCTCAGACATCTATGGTACATGATGCTTACTTGGAATTCTCAATTTATATTGTGTATTTTGTATGTCCTCCACTGGCTTATATTTCTTTTGTGTGATCATCTGTAAGCCTATCTCCTTCAGTATGTTCATCCTTTCTCTGTGATCCATTACTTTAGTGATTTTTTTTCACTGAATTACTTTTCCTTCAGTCTAAGGTTGATATAACTGAGTGTTAACTTCTTTGGTGTTATTCCAATATTTTCAGTTCTTGCATTCTTTCTCTGGTTTTTGTGTTTTTATGGGTAGGAATTTTTTTTTTTTGGGGGGGGGTGTTTGATGGCATTGACAGGAGTTTTTGTGGGGTATTTTAGGGTGTGTTTTTTTTGGTTTTATGAGTTTTGTTCAATTGTATGAGATATTAGGTTTTCCTGTCCTTTTCAGAAGTGCCACCTGAAGAAAATATTTAAGAACATGAAATTATAATTACGATATTTTAAAACCATGAAATTACAATTGTATTCCATTAGGAAAGCAACTGTTTGTTTAAATCCTACAAAATAAGTTGATTTTTCTGAAAGTATATTTCTCTTGTGTAAAACATTAATCTTACAGTGGTTCAAATGAAAGGGAAGGATTGCACTTACACGCGTTTAAATAAATCTTCTGAACTTTCAATCTGTTAATATCTGTAAAACACAAGCAGAGTGAATTTCAGCAATATGAACTTTATCACTGCAGGTCAAATCTATCATGTTCTGGACAAAGAAGGATTGTGGTATTTATGTTTCTGGTATCAGCAGGAAAATGGGAAACTACTTGGAAAACAGAGTAGCAGCTTTCATCTTTTATTACTTAAGACACAGATACTGCAGCAGGATAATAGAATGTTCAATGACAGATGTAGGATGCAAAAAAAAAGGCCTGGTTGATTTCTAAGGTGATTTGGCCTGCTGTGTCACGCTGTCATCCTTGTTTCCAGTGTGTAAAGAAGAGACATCTTTTAGCTTCTTTTGAGAATCATTTTAATGTTAAAATCCTATTCAGTTTTACTATTGGTATTAAAGATTTTTGCTGTCCTTCTGCTATGAGAGATTGTTTCTTCAGGCAGTACACTGAAAAAAATAATTTTAATTACTAATAATAGTCATAATGTCATCTGAAACCTATTAGTCATCCAGCTTCAAGTGTTTTCTAATAGTTTCAAATGTGTAGATATAGCTGAAATGAATTACCTCAATGATTAGACTATTGTATAAAAAATATTTTAGAAACATTGAATATAAGAATATGATGATGCCTAGGAGAACATAGGTTAATCTGCATAACATGGAACTATTTTGTGTAGGCACAGATACTAGTGTTAATGAAAATTATTTCAAAATATTTATCAGATTTACTGATTGTTGAAATTGCCGATGCTCTTTTTTTTCCTGTTTTAGGGTGTTTCCATCTTCCACTGCAGAATTACTCAATTGACAGCAGGGTTTTCTGACTCCTTGGTCAGATTCATATCAGAGATAGCTCTGAGTGGTAGTTGGGTTTTTATGACTCCAAACATTATTACTCACACCCCAGAGGGTGAAATTTGGTGTATTTCAGCCACATTATCCATTCCTTGGGAGCACTATACTCTGTATCTTAGTCAGCACACCTATGGACTATAATTATATTAAGTTTGAAATTACCTATGTACTGAGGTTAAATTCAGCAAATAATTTCCATAAATATAAATGAGGAAAACACATGAAATACTGTAACATTATTGTGGTAGGTTGACCCTGGTTGGATGCCAGGTGCCCACCAAAGCTATTCTATTGCTCTCCTTCTTAGCTGGACAGGGGAGACAAAATATAAGAAAAGGCTTTTGTATCCAGATAAGGACAGGGAGAGATCACTCAGAATAACGGTCATGGGCAAAACAGACTTGAGCTGGGGAAATTAATATAATTTATTACCAATCAAATCAGAGTAGGGTAATGAGAAATCAAAGCAAATCTTAAAACAGCTTACATCCACACCTCCCTTCTTCCCAGCCTCAACTTCACTTACCATTTTCTCTTCCTCCTCCCTCTCAGCAGCACAGGGGGACAGGGAATGGGGACTACAAACAGTTCATCATATATTGTCTCTGCCAATCCTTTCTTCTCGGGGGAAGGTCTCTTCATGGTCTTTCCCTGCTCTAGTATGGGATCCATCCCATGGAAGACAGTCCTCCATGAACTTCTCCAGAGTGGGTCCTTCCCACAGTCTGCATTTGGTCATGAACTGCTGCAGTGTGGGTTCCTTCCATGAGGTGCAGTCCTTCAGGAACAGACTGCTCCAGCGTGGGCCTCTCTCTCTCTCCATGGGCCCTACAAGGAACCTGCTCCACTGAAGTCTTCTCAAAGAATCACAGACTGCTTCAGGCATCCACTTGCTCCAGCATGGGGTCTTCCACAGGCTGCTGGTGAACCTCTGCTCTACTGTGGACCTCCTTGGGCTGCAGTGGGAAAGCCTCTTTCGCCCCAATCTGCACTATGGGCTGCAAGGCAATCTGCTCAGGCACTTGGAGCACCTTCTCCTTCTTCTTCCTCACTGACCTTGGTGTCTGTAGAGCTCTTTCTCTCACATACTCACATTCTCTTAATTCTGTCTTCTGGCTGCCATTGCCCAGGATTTTTTTTCCCTTTCTTAAATATCTTATCCGAGAGATGCCTTGACTAGCAGCAGGTCTATCTTGGAGCTGGCTGGCATTGGCTCTATCAGACTTCCAGCAGTTTCTCACAGAAAACACCCCTGTAGCTTCCTCCCCTCACCCCTGACTTGCCTCATAAGCCCAATACAATTATATTTTTACATTTTCAGAAAAAGATTATGTGAACTGAAAGGAAGTTAATCTCACCAAAAAATAAGTTTTAAAATTATACATATTCCCTAAACATAATTTCTGTCTGCCTGATTCACAGCAGAGGTTTGTCCCGAGACCTCCTACATCTCAGAAGATTGCTCTTCCCAGGGCAGTTTAAGGGCTTCACTTTTTTTCAGTCATTCCTATTAATTTTGCTCTACCTTCCTCAAAAGAGTTTACACAACAAAGCAGCATTGAATTTCAGCAACTCATTTCCTTAAATATTTGTCTTTGTTATATGGTGTTAGGTCTGGTGTTATCTGGTGTTGGTTCTGTCATTCTGTTAGAAGAACACAAATTGTTATCTGAGCTCCCAAACCTAATCCTTCACACAGATGTAGGTGGGGAGAACAGCATAGGAGCTGTTGACAATGACTGACCAGAAAGTGGACTGTATACAGCTGTGTATAGTGTAAGACAGCATGCAATAATGTTCCGTGGATCCACACAGAAAGTGTGTACTGTTTAATGTGGAAAAGAAACATGATCAGTGGTTTATGTCAGCAATCATAAAGTACTCCCAAACTCAGATCACATAAGGCAACTTTACAACTAGAGAGGAATCTGATGAAAAGAAAAATAAACACTTGACTTCTGTTGAAATTCACAGCTTGCTTCCTGAAGTGTTGCATGCACACGGACTTCTGAGTGGCCGAGAGATCATCATAATTATTCTTCCCAAAGTTGAACACTTCCTTACATTTTAAGGTTGTAGGAGTCTGTCAGTGCCATCTAGTGAGGTCTGAGACATCTAGAGCTAGACCTACACATGAACATGGACAGCAAAATGCTGATCTTTCGTTCTTCTAACTTATCCTTATGTTTCCTTAGACTGAATTCCGCAGAACTTCAGATATCCTCAGCTTTATCAATAGATAACTGTATGTTTAAGGGACTAAAAAAACTGTGATTTGATAAGTGCTTACAGTAGTTTCAGTAGATTATAAATTCCTGGACTATATTGTGTTTTTGCAGTTCTGTGTAGCAATTTGGATTTTGGCGTTGTTTTGAAGATTCAAATTCAAAATCTAAAACTTGCTTTCCTGTTTTTCTTTGGTTTTCTCTACTCAGTAGGGCTTCCCAATAAAGGTCTCAAAGCTTGTGGATGCTCTTACCAGTATATAGCAAGGACTTGGGCTTCTGCTTCTACTGGCATACACGTGAATTTTCTTGGAACTATATGTGCTTCTTTTATTACTGTCCCAAATGAATTCATTCTTCAGCATATGCATCTTGTTTACAACAGATAAATCAATTTGAAAATAAAAACCAGTCATCTGCTTTTGATCTAAATTATAATTCCATGGTGTGGTGCAAAACAATTTCATTTTATAGAGCATTCTTTTATTACTAACACAAAACACTTTAAGGGCTGAGTCAATCACCAGCTAAAGAGTAGTAGAAGGTATTAAAGTGAGATTTAGAAAAGAAAATGTGCAAATGGATCATAGAAGCCGAGCACTGCAGGTAGGTAAAAATAATTCATGCACCTTTAGCTGCAGACTAAGTTGGAAGACAATAGTTTTTCCAGCTTGAGAAAAAAAGCAGGGCAGAGAAAGTTTATTTGCTATAACCTCAGTCATATGGTTCCCATTACTATAGTTTTCCATGCCTCCTTATGCCCACACAATATATAATTTTTCTTCTTTTTGTCTTCCTTTGGTTCCAATGTAATTTATTACGTATTGTCCCTGTTATGTTTGCTGTTGTAAGAAAATGAGGGTCAAAGATTTGAACTTTCCAGTTCTCACTGAAGGTAATGAGGTTGCCATCAACTGGTCATATTCAGGAACAAGATGTAGGTTCATGAACTGCGTTCTGAGGACAGTATGCTGGTATGGGTGACAAATCCATCAGACTTCTTTCTCAGTTGGGAAGCTCTAAAAGACTTTTTCTTAGGAAGGCATGATGTGTGATGTGAAGCCTGAGAAAGAAAAAATGAAAATTAAAGTTTGGCTAAGTTCTGTCTTCAGAACAGGTTGCCCATAGACCTGTGAGCATTAGTGCCCTGCCCCGTCCCTTACCTGGGTGATACATAGTAGCTTGTAATAAGGCTGGTGGTTTACTATCGCAGGATATGCACTCAGTTTATCCCCAGATACACATGGACATTTAATCTCTTTCTACTTGCTTGATGTAGGTTGTGAGCTAGGCCACGTAGTCATGTATTTGCCAAGGGCATTAAGAATGCATGTTGATCAGATATCCTGGCTCAGTTGACACACGGTAGCTTAAACAGATATCCAAAAATATTTCCTTAGCCAGGAGCAATGTGAATTTCTGAATTTACAGAGCATTTGTTAATTTAAATTCAAACAAATTTATCTTCTACAGGTTTTGCATGAATATATTTTTAATTTCTTGAAACAAAAAATATAGAATAAGCATAAAACGTGAAATGATGTAACAGAAGTAGCTTGAAGTAGTAGAGTCAGTTCAGAATGGTGAAAGCTAATGACTGAGCTTAGATAGGAGAGGTAAGAAAGATAATTGTGAAAATTTTATTTTCAGGGTTAGTACATGCAGTGGAAGGTTCATCTTTCCTGATTTTCACCAACTTTAATCTTCAAAAGTTAACTGTCCTTTTACTAATACATTCAATGTGATAAAAAGTAGCTACAAACCAGTAACTGATTGTCTCATTAAAGAGAGGTTCATACAGAAGTTTCCACTGGTGCTTATCTTCATTGTAATCTGTGGATCATAGACTGTATTTCTACCTTAAACAAAACACCCAGCTTTTAGAACTGTGGAGTGAGGCTTTTCCAATCTGTTGAGCAAGTTATGGATTTAACTATTTTTGCCTCATTAGCTTTACAGTTAGAAAATAAGCTCACAGAAGGTATTGAATTGCTATCTTCAGATCCAAAGTAAGTAATTTACCTTCTCTTCACTTTAAAGGCTGGGCTTAAGTAGCTGATAGTATATTTTGCAAAACTGATATAGAATTGTCTTTTGTGGAGAAAATAGTGATTTCGCATATTATCTTTAATAATTTTTAAATTTCTTTAGACAATATTTGCTACCATGTTCATGAGTGTACAGTCACGTCAGAATTGGAACTAACAGTTTTTAAGGATAATGTGCAGAAAGAACTAGTCAACAGGCAGTTCTGTTTAAATTCTGTCAACAAGAGACACTTGGTACTGGGATCACTGTTAGAGAGTTGCAAAGATATTAAACAGTGATAACCAGCATTCTAACACACACCAGTGGAAATGCAAAAGGTTTCTCAGCTTGATTAAGAAGGGGACATTTTGGTTTCAGTGGAATAATTTTTATTCCCAGAATATGAAACATGATACAGAAATATGTTTTAACATCAGCATACTTTACCCAGCTTAAAAAAGCCCACAAGTTTGGAAATTCAACTTGTTTTGATTATTAATTTTAAAAGGTTTTTATACATTATTTTTATTGTGTGCTATCCAACTCAAATTCTTATTTGTTCATGGAAAGCAATTAGTTTGCCTATCTTGACTGGTTTGTCTGTGGTTTATAACATTATTATTTAACCACATAAAAACACAATTCAATTAAACTTAGCAAATATGATATTACATTGTTTTGTTTTGAAATCTCAGTGATTTTCATAAACTAGTAAGGTAGAGCATTTCTAACTTGTCTGACAATAAACATTATAAAACATATATATCTATAAACTACATACATAAAAAATAAATAATTTAAATTGGAATTCTAATATTCTCTTATTTTTCAAACCAACCCTATAACTATCTGAAAATAGCTACTATAGACTCTGACACATTTCTGATTTCCAGACTACCAGTAATTCACTCAACTATTTTCCCATATAGGTTATGTTTTCTAGTGCACTGATCACTTTCCTTGCCTTCTACCAGCATGCCTGGAAAGGATTCATTCCTTTAAATGCAGACCAAACTGGACAGCATTCTTAAAATAAGGCCTTGCTAGTCCTTTCTAATTTCGAGTACAACATCTGCTTTTTTACTATTACTTGACAGTGTGGAATTATGGTCATTTTGTGGTGTACTAGTAATAGACAGGCAAAAATTACATAGATACATTTAATCCTGCCTTGAATGTGCTATATGATCTCTTGAGATCCCATTTGGTGCTAAAAATTACATGAGAAAAATATAAAGATCACTCATTTCACCTTAATACACTTCTTAAAATGAAATATGGACATAAAAGACTGGAAGAGAATATTGTGTCAGCAAATCTAGTTCCCAGTCCAAAATAATACCTTTGTCATGTTCTCTCACTGAAAATGTACCAGGTTCCCATTTTATATGTAACTATTTTTGTCTAGTAATCAAATTTGTTAGGCATAAAAGTCCAAGCCTGATCACACTACAGTCAGGGCAGAACTTTTTACAGTTTTCAATAATGCATGAATACTTTAATACTTAGACAAGTTTTATTCTTGAACAAATATGAACCAGACTTCAGACAGCCTTTTTGATATGAAAATTTACTTTATCCCACGTGTTTTTTCTTGAAGCAGTAGGTTCTAAAAATATTAGAGTTCTACATCTAAATTATATGTTGTTTAAACATACTTTTATTTTACATTTTAAATTTCTTCCAGTTCCAGCATATGTCCCTTATTTTTTTAATATATAGAAAGATAAAGAGAATTCTGTTCTTTTTCATACAGTTCATTATTTCATAAATAACATCTTATCATGCTCCTTACTAATTACTAATTATTTATGTAAAAAGTATAGCTCTAATCATCCCCATATCACTATTGGCAAAACAGAGCTCAAATCAGTCCAGCAATTTAATTACCTGGGAAACATCACTTCCTCGGACAGTAAGACTGACGAAGAAATAGACAATAGGTTAACAAAGGCATACAGAGCCTTCAGTAAACTTCATAAAAGAGTTTGGCAAAACAAACACCTGAAGAAAAGTACAAAGATCAGTGTTTACAAAGCCATTGTGCTGTCTACTCTTTTATATGGGTCTGAATCATGGGTCATTTACCGCCACCTCTCACGTCTCTTAGAATTCTTCCATCAACGTTGCCTCCGGACAATCCTAAACATCCACTGGACGGATTATGTGACCAATACATCTGTCCTTGAACAGGCAGCAGTCATGAGTATTGAGGCCATGCTGCTGAGAACACAGCTGCGCTGGGCAGGGCACGTCT
>JAWWLV010000088.1:137023304-137040958 GCA_035041135.1 Platyrinchus mystaceus
GATGGATGGCCTTAGGGGCTGACGAGCTCCATCTGCCCGGGGGACCCTGAAGCAGGATCGGGATTCGAACCTGCGGCATTAACTATCAAAGTCAAGATAGGATCTTTTACATAGGTGAAATATTTTTTTCTGTCCTAAAAAACGAACCTGATAAAAAATAGCTTTTTCTACTACGTATATTGCAAAAATCTGGTTTATGTCTAGAAAGTAAACTGGTTTTAATAGTAAGGCTTTCTTTACCTCTTACTTTACATTTGACACTTAGTTTTAAATGGGTAACATTTGCTGTCTTCTGCAGAAATGTTTTTTGAGAAACATTTTCTTAAGGGTAAAATTTTTACATGGTATGCATCATTGTCCTTTTGACTTTGCTATAATGGAAAGGAAAAAGTGAAAATCAAGAGTATTCCAATGTTACCCTTGCTATCTTCAGAAGTCACATACAAGAATTCCACTTGAATAAATTCACATTGAATAAAATGATGAACGTTGCACAAATCTGGCTTCAAAAGAACAATTAGGAAACAAGAGTGCTGTTGCATTTTGCAAGCCTGAAGCCATTATATAATTTACTAGCATTTTCATTAATTCTTTGCTCACATAAATTGGTTTGAGACAGCTTACTTTCCTCTTCTCTCCTTGAACAAAGCAGCAGCACAAAAATGTGGTTTAGAAATCTTATCCATATGTCTCCTCAGACCAGGCTTTTTTGGGTTTGTTTTGTTTTGGTTTGGTTTTTTTTTCCCCTGTTAACTAAAGGAATAAAACCAAATCATAAAAGTATTGGAATAATTTGTCCAGATCTGTCACACAAAGAAGGAAATTGTATTGTCATTCACTGTGACTATTACCTGTAATGTGGCATTTCTTAGTTTGTTAAGTTTTGGATCAAGCTTGGATATTAAAACTTAAAGGACTGAAATGAGAGGTTATAGGAAAGAAATATAAAAATGAAATGTGGAAATATATTTTTTACTGAAGTTTTCAACTTTGAATGCAAATTTTATTTGGAGGCCAAATTTCATTCACTGTATCAATGGGAAAGGCTACAGTAAGTAAAAGAAAAAGCTTGCACGGACCTATTTAATATATGAATTCTATTGATTTTAAATTTATTCAAAAGGTGTTTTAAGAGGTACTTTTTCAAATCATTGCAGGAATGTGAATCATCTCTCGCATTCAGAAATTTTGCCTTCAAACCTACCACATGGTAAAGTAAGAGGAAGCATAGAATGGCAAGATATGGAGCTATTTACACATCTGTTTTCTTTTCCCTAGCTCAGTGGGATAAGTGTCTTTCCCCTTTCTTCAAGGACAGGATGAGAATGAAAGGGTACACTCATTTGCTGAACAGACCTTCTTCCTCTAGTAAGTTTACAAATCTTGATTCAGAATTCAACTGGATATGAAAGGTTGATTGAAGGACTTATCTAGCTGCCAGCTGATAATGCTTTTACAAACTATATTTTGCTTTTAAAGATGAGCTATTATACATTTTTTTCTTGTTCGTGTACAAATTCTACAGTTTATTTTCTCTCTGTGCATTTTGCCATGCTGCCCTGGACCTACTTACTGTTACATGGCTTACATTCCAGACTTGATTGATATTTTCACATTTTCTAAACATAGGAATTAGACTTAGTGTCTTGAGATGTACAGTACTACAATACATAAAAAAATAGCTATCTGTTTGCAGATTGTCACTGCTCTTTTAGATGATCACGTACCTTTTACACTGAAATAAAAAATCTGAGTGTGTAAGAGATGATCTGACACACTGACAAAGCTGAGCAGAAGGGCTTGTAAATAGTTTGTGATGAGAAGTGCGTTCGTGGCACACTAGTGGCACATCTGGTGGCAAACTAGATCTCTTGTACTCAGACTATTTGGTGATAGTAGGAATCAGATCCTTACATCTTTTCTTGCTTTTGGATAAGAAAAGAATAACTTTGTTATGGTGTCTAAGATCAGCATACTGGCTTTAGCATCTTCCAGACTCTCAGAGAGGTCAGTTGCACAGCTCCATGTTTTCAACTGGTTGCTAGAACACTTCAGACAAGTGAAAGTGCACAGGGATAAACTGTCAAACAGAGTCACTATCCAGATAGCCCTTGGTCTGAAGGCTATTGCATTCTCATCAAAGGTGGAAAACATGAATAAAATTATAGATTCCAATTATTATGTATAAAAATTACAAAAAATAATATGATATATAAAATGTATTTAATCAACATTAAAATTGACAAAGCTATGATATTTCTTATGTATATTTTAAAAACATAATTTTTATTCTTAATATTTTTAACATCTGACAAGTTTACACTTGGTCAAAATAGTAAGGATGAACTCAACTGCATTTTCTTAATTCTTCTGTACTGAGGAATAAATAGTATTCAAATTATTTTTAAAATGAGCAGTGTAACATTCAGATGTGTCAGAGCTTCCCAGTTCAACAATGCTGAGTAGTGCAGTATCACATGGTAACACCAGCTGAGCCCTTGGAAGCTATCAAGTTAAAACAGCAGGGCTGTAGCAGTTAACAGAGCTAATGTCTCCATGTCATGCTAGGTGGTGGAACAGATTAAGTATGTCTGACAGCGTTGTGAAGTGCAACTATGTCTCCTGTAATGTGATAGTAGTTCAAATGAATGTTATCTATTAGGTCCCTGCTAATTTCAAGCTTTAGTCCCCATGTGTAACGGCTGCTTTGGTCAGCTGGCTTGAAATTTTTCTGGATTTCAAACCTACAGAATTCTCAATATTAAAAAACAAATACCTCAACTGAAACTTTAGGAGTTATGTCTCTTAAGAAAATTAGCTCTGAAATGTCATTAGAGCTTGCAATACTTCTCTAAAATTCAGACTGTTATGTTGGACACATTATTATCTCTAATAATTTGCAATAATTTTTCTGCCTTAGGAATAGAACAGCAAAAGTCTATTAAAAAATATGAAAACAAAAATTTGGCTTTTTCCTGGTAGTTCCTTGGGGTTATATTTAATAATTGAACAATTTTCATACTTTAGAGCTTCACTTTGTACCTTTATTTGTATAGAGAAGAAAATAACTCAAATTTTCAATAGATTTTTTAATAGATGTAATAGAACTTATCAGGCCTTCTGTAATTCTTATTTCTGCCTGGCAGTTTTTGACATTTAGTTGACCTTAAATACTAGGGAAAGTGGTGCAAGTTTTACACTGATATTATTTATAAACACACCAACTCCTTGACTCCACTAGTGAGAAAGTTTAAGCTGATTGCTTTAAAAAAACATGATATGAAATTTAGTTTAAAATTGAATGTTTATTTTTAATTTTATTTTGTACGGATTCTCTGTGAGTTCTTGATCAAACTTAGTGCAAGAGGCCTCCTAGGGACTAATATTAGTATAAAATCAATTTTTAGAGATAAAATGGACTTAATGCTTTCTGCTAGTAAGTCGATTCATGAAGCCAAGGAAACTTCGTAACAGAATTAATCACATATAGGGAGATTAGATTGTACATTTAGAATTCAGATTTATATTTTTGAAGATATTGGGAGTATCTGATCCAGTTACTAAACTAAATTTAAGTTTGTCAAGAAAGCCTATTGCATATTAGCACTCATCCTATGAATTATTTCCAGGCTGAGGGTCTGGTGCATATCTTATTTAAGCCTCTCTAATTAGGAATATGTAACCCATTCATACAAAGAGAAAAAATATAGCTTGCTAACCTCTGAAGGTCACCTAGTCCAATGTCCTGTTCAAAGAACGGCTATTTTAAGCATAAGAGATAGTTTCTCAAGTTTTGGGTGCTGCCACAGATGGATACTCTCTAAGCAGTCTGTTCTGACACTTGCTAGCTCTAAAAGTTTTGGGGCTTTTTTCTCCTTGACTATTGTCTCTGCTTTCTGCTGCACTCCTCTGCTTGGCTCTGTCTGCAGAGTTTTATGTGCTCCTTATAGGAGGAGAGCCGAGGAGTAGCAAGACACAGGTGCTCCACCAGGGGTCAGGGAACTGGGAGGCAAGGACAACCCCTGAACAGCTAAAGAAGGAAATGTCTGCAAAAGTTTTTGAAAGAGATCTTGTATGACAGTCCTGTACACATAATGGCTTCCTGGTCAGACTTCTCATTTTTGAAGGATATTTTTATAAGTAAAATAAGGTCACAGTGGTTATGCGTGGCCTTATGGAAAACAATAGGAATTTTTCTTTGCTTCCAGCTGCACTAATAGTTTCCCCTCACCAGGGGCCTCACATTAGAAAAAAAAAAGAAAAAAGGAAAAAAAAAATGTAAAAAGTAAATAGAAATCAAATGAAGTAAAATGTTGTTTAACCACTTTTGAGTGCTCTTACTTCAAGTGAAGTATATTCTTCAAAGTCTGCTTTGTTTCAGAGGGAAAATGCTTCCACCAGTATTCATTTATGTCCACAGAACTGCTGCTCTGGTCTTTTTCTTTAAGTCCATGGGAAATTTACTTACCCTCAATGTTTCACAACAGAGAAGTTAAGAGTAGGTATTAGTTTCTCTATATCACCATATTTTATATATTATAAAAAAAATCACAATCTTGAAATGTCTAAACAGGATGAGCATGTAATCAATTAAGTGTAACCCTTACTCAGCCCCTCCAAGTTGTTCATCATCACTCACAATACCTCTTCTAAAATTTATACTATAAGCTTTTTCAGTCAGGAATTCATGTCTTCTGTTGAGTCTGTATTGCCCTTTGTGTGCTTACTATAATAATCGGGTGATAAATGTTTTACATTGTTTTCTGTGTCTCTACATTCTGATTCTTAAATCAATTGTTAGATGCATTTTAATCACCCTCATGCTTTTGTTTATTCCACTTGAAATCTCTTGGATTTCCTTCAGTAGTTTTTAGCTGGCATCTTCATAAGTATCTGAGTTAAGATTTTCCACAAACATTCAACACATGGCAGCAGCAATCAAATATGTATTGTGAGCTTCATCCAGAACATGCTGGAGGAGTATTGCCTTAAGTATGAGCGGTGAAAGGAGCTGCGTTGTGTGCCTGTAAAACATTTAATCTTTCAAACAGCAGGGTCCAACAGCAAAACCAATGCTCTACTGCAACTATAAAAGCTGCAGCTGACAGCCTGTCCTGTTGTCATTTGCAAGATACATTAGCTTTCTCCTATAAAATATTAACCCATTTATCAATTTTATGATCAATAAGCCATACATTTATGGTACTTAGATGTTTCAAAAAACATTTTGTGAAATGACAAATTGTTACTCTAAATGCAGCATGTGTAAAATAACCTTAAATTCTGTACCTCTTCATGCCTGTATTCATCCATTCTTTTATTCCAACAGCTACAAAGCAGTAAGATAGTCAACAAAAAGGCTCTCTCCCAGTAAAACAGAAAAAGAGTTTTAAAATGAAAAGTTAGTGAACCATCATAGTTATGCTAAGAGAATGAAATGCATTTGTTACTATATATTTTGAACATTTAAATGACAAATAGTTCTTTCAATTTTCCTCTGCAGAAAGGATTCTTTTCACCCATAAATGTGAGGTTATTCTTGTCCTAGTACTATTGATGGTCTCATGTAATACTGATATTGACATGGGAAAGCCATAGGGTTTAATCCATTCCCTGTGCATTAGAAAACCACATTTGTGGTAAATGCAGTTTTGCAGTGTAAATTTATCTCCCTGATGTATGTTTTTATAGCACAAATATTTTGGCCATTTATCACCTGTTCTCAGTGTGTTTTGACCCCTGTTTCTGTCTTGACCATCACAGATGTACTAATGAGAGCTGTAGGATAAACATGGCCTCCAATCCCTTCCTTTCCAACACCTCTAGCAGCTCTTAGCACTTGCAGTAGAAGTGCAAATTCATCAGCATTAACTCCATTGATGGTAACATATTTACAGGAGTTAATCTGAATCCAGAGTTTTAATGATTCATAACCCCCCTAATGTGTTGGGGTTTCAAATATTTTCACTAATTCGCTATTCATCAGTTGTGAAATTTGTTATGTGCAGAGATTCACAGTAATGTTAACCAAGCTAAAAAGACCTCTTAAATCTTCTGTATGCTAGCAAGCCATGTGCTTTGACATAGAGTAAAACCATGCCTTTTGAACATGACTTTTTAACAGTGAAGGAAAATCAAAGTGATTATCATTTATTGTAGGCAACTGTTAATGCTTATTGAAAAAGGGATGTGAAATCTTTGAAATTGAATTCACTTTGTGGGATAAAGATTTCATTCCAACAAGGGCAATATCATCCTGCAACTTTGAGAGTTGCCTTTGTCTGTAAACCAGTGCTGCTACTGCATGCTGTTTGCTACCTTTTTCTGATCAGCTGTTATTCTACCAGATGACAACTCTAACAATATTTGTTTTGCTTCCCAAAAACATGTTTTTACAGGTCCCAGATGATTTTCTTTAAAGGAGAGTGAATGTGTAGTCTTTCATGCACTTATCTGAAGAGATCCTTGAAAAGTACGGTGTGTTGGTTTCTTCATAGTAGGTAGTACGGGCTAATATGTTTTGGATTGGTGCTGGAAGAAGTGTTGATAACACAGGGATATTTTTGTTGTTGCTGAGCAGTTCTTACACAGAGTCAAGGCCATTTCTACTTCTTACCCCACCTCACCTGCAAGGAGGCTGGGACCGTGCAAGGAATTGGAAGGGGACACAGCCAGGACAGCCAATCCCAACTGACCCAAGGGATATTCCATACCATATAGCATCATTCTCAGCATATAAGCTGGGGGAAGAAGTGCAAGGTGGGGGACATTAGAGTGATGGCACGTATCTTCACAAGTCACTGCTCTGTGTGCTGGAGCCCTGCTTTCCTGGGGATGGCTGAACACCTGCCTGCCCATGGGAAGTGGGGAATGAATTCCTTGTTTTGCTTTGCTCGTTTGTGTGGCTTTCGGTTTACCTATTAAACTGTCTTTATCTCCACCCATTAGTTTTCTCCCCTTGAGCCTTTCAGTTCTCAATCCCATCCCACTGGAGGAAGTGAACGAGAGGCTGTGTAGGACTGAATTGCCAGCTGGTGTTAAATGACAACATAGAGTCATAAAAAGATGTTATTGATGTAACACTTTTGTGTCCTTGCTAGACATGCAGTACAACTTGATTTCTTCCCAGAGGATGTTTCTTTGTTTATTATTAGTGTTTTTATCTACCATTAATTTTCAGTTTTTTCTATTCTAATCTCACTTTATTACTCAATTATCTTCCACCTTTTCCCGCTTTTGTGACTTTACCTATGTTTTCAATAGGAAACTGGATTCCACTCTATTTTACCTTTGAGGGAGGGATGTGAAATAGTTAAGAAAGAAATGCACCTCAAAGTCCTCCCTGGATTTAGTCTGATGGTTTCTCTTAATTCACAAGTAGCAATCATTTATTGCTAAATAAAGCAGTACTTTTGTGGCTGGCTCTCTTATTTTGTCCAAGACTTTTTGCAGACTATTTTTGTGGATAGAATAAATGGAAAAGGATTCATATTTATGCTTATGTACCTGGACGCTGTATGTGGGTAAGAGTAGTATAAAATGAATTTGAACTTGAAAATTCTATGCATATCTATAAAACTTGAAGTAAAAAAGATTTAAGAAAATCAGGGTTTTTTCCATATCTTTGCTGCCTTTTCTTTGTAGAAGGATGAAGAAACGAGTTATTCAGAACAATGAGATAGATCCCTTATTTTATTACTTGAACTACTTGGTAGCTGCTTAAGCTGTTATTGATAAGCATTGCTATCACATAATGGAGACTGCAAAAAGAGAAAGCATCTATTTAAAATCTAAACCATTTTTTTTTATAAGTATAGTGTAAATGTTTCTAACATTTCACTCACAATGGCAAATGGTTCAATGCCATGTTATGTGAAAAACTAGGTTCTATGAGTCATCTGACAGCAACCCAGGCATTTGTTTCAGATGACAGCATCAGCAAAGAGTTCCTTTAATCTACAGTGAAGTGAGGTTTCCTCCTTCAGGTTTTCTGAAACTGATAACCAGGTTAATAAGGGCAATTTTAGGATTATGTTCCTCTGTTATGGTTTGGATAGTGTCTGTGTTGTATAGTCTTTCAAAGTTCTCCGTAGGGTACAGCATTTGGCTCAGAATTACAACTAAAGGCCAAACCTCTATTTTTTTTTTTTTTTTACATATCATATACCAGCAACATTTTCCAGCTTTTTTAATTCATAATAACCCATTCTTTCTAGAGATATATGGATAGAATGTCTATATATCTAGCATAGAGAGATATGTGATGCTTTACAAAATCAAAGTGAAGTATGAACCTTGAAGTTATTCATTAATTTTGTCAAGTTGGGGCATTCTTGTCCATGAATATGTCAGCCTTTTTTTTCCTTTCTGATGGCCTTACAGAAACTGTTAACAGTCCGTGCACACAATGAAACACACATACACACATTAGCTTAAAATAAATTTCTAAAACTGCAAGAGGAAAGTCCATACTTTTAAAAGAGAAGACAGCAGGTGAAGAATTCAGCTTTTATTACTGTATGTAAGGAAAAACAGTTTCTTGCTAATTAAAAAACTTGAAAAAGCTCAGATGAAAGTGAGTCAAAAAAATTAAAGCAATTCTGCATTTTTTAAATTTTTCAGTGATTTATCCTCAAGGAAGCAATCTTGGTAACAAAACAAACACATCATCACATGTGATATAACAATATAGTATGCCTAAATATCAAAATAACTTCAAATGGGCAAACAAGTAAATTATACACCTGCAGTATTTCCAAATGTGTGATTACTCACTAAGCCATAGCTTTCACATCTGTTGTCCCACAGATACCAGCAGTAAATTCACTAAAACAACAGTTTTAAAGGATTTTGCTCTTACATTAAATAGATGGAAGCACAGAGTGCACTTGAAAGTCCTGTCACCTTCTTGGCACTAACAGTTACAGAAGTACCTGAGGAACAAGACCAGAGACCAGATTCAGCTGAAAAGCCTTTTTATTTTTCTTTTGCAAGATCCATTCTCAGCATAAAGAGTTCTTCTGTCTGTCTCACAGTTGCAAATAGGAGTGGTAAAGAAAAACTGGGAGAACACAACAGGAGCAAGTAGAAAAGTGAGATTGCCACTTACATTAGTGGAGTAAGACCACCACAGAAACAACTCCTGAGTTTCTTTATTTTTGTCATATTACTGACCATTGAACCTGCTGATTTGCATCTTGGCAATGATGAGAATTATTCATCTGCAATGAGGTTGTAAATGAAATGCTGCTGCGATGAGGTAGAACATCAAGTTGTTTGCATGATTTAATAGTATGTGATAGCACAAGTAGACCTAAAAACTATTACCTGTGTTATCTGTCTCTTTTTTTCCACGGATTGTGGATTTCTAGAAACTTTCTTCAATAAAGATTCCTTAATTCTCACTTACATAGTAGTGGATCTCAGCTGGAATGCACAATTACGAGGTTTTTCTCTTTCGTATCTAATTTTATTATGCCCAGCCTAAACAAGCTTGCTACATAAACAGTGTTTCATGCATATATGTTTCAGTTGAAACAGACTGCTTTCCAAGCAGAAGCTGGACAAACATTGCACATCTTCAAGCATGTAATCCAAAATGCATGCTTAGGCTTCCTCTATAATCTTCTCTGAATTCCTTTACAATTCCATTATAAATTCTACTACTGTATTAAAAATAATAATACAAATCCACACAAACTACCATGTTCTTACATGAGCAGAGCTGTGGAAGGCTGATGGCAAAGGTATCACAATGTGATCCACTACATTACAAAATTGAAAAAAGGTGAAGCTTAAGCAGAAGTGCCAAAAACATTACCAAGGATAATTGGGGTCATAATCTTTAATCAGAATCAGAAGAAAGAAGTCAGCTTTTCAGAAAGGGGTTGGAATTTTCTGTGGAAAGCCTTTTTTCCTTTGAAGAATTGGGAAGCTTCAGTTTCAGTTCCTGGATCTGACTGTGTTATATCACCAAAAAAATCAAATATCCCACAGAACTTACCTTGTGTGCTTCTTAATCACCTCTAAAGGAGTGAAATCAATAATACTGCTGAAAGTAAATCTTTCCTAGTAAACAATCCTATTGGCTGGCCATTGAAATTATGCATAAAAGAACTCTTTCAATCAAATGGTCTCAGAACACTTTATAAATATTACCATCAAACTTATTGATATACTGGGTAGGCTTCAATTAATTGCGTTGTACCACTTTTTATACAGACAAATCAGTAAAGTGGAGCATGGAAGTTTGGAAGTTATACTGGAGAAAAAGTTGCAAAACACATTGCTAGCAGATTGAGCAATCAAAAATCATAAGGAAGCCCAAACTCTTTAATCTTAGGCCTAGCCATTATAATTTGTAATTTTGTTATTGTTTAATACTATTCTAACCCTACACAGTATTATACCCTATGGTTTTTCTTTGAGTCTTAGAACTAGTATTGTACAAGGCATTGAAAATAATGAGTCTAGATGGGAAAAATGATTCACCAACAAATTAAATGGTCTCCTCCTCTTGAAACAAAAGGTTTTGCTTCTCCTTTGTTCTTTCCTTTCTGTAGTTTTAAAAAAACTAAATAAATAAAATTATACTTTTCAAATATTGAAAACAGAAAACAATTAGCAACCTCAGACATGCATCTTTATTGTAGCTTTAGTGCTCTGATTCTATTACTTAAGGACCCATTTTTATTGAGGCAAAACACCCACAGAGATCACTGACAGCTTTTTGTGTTCAGTCAGTTCATTGTTTCCTGTGCTTATTCGGTTGGGCCGTGATCCGGCAATTGGATCAGCGGTGCCCACATGGGCTGAATGGCAGGATCAAAGCCCAGGCATTTTATCCCTGTTTTGTGTGAATTTTTATAGCAACAGGAAAAAGAGAGAAGTCCTTTCATAAGTGAAAAAAAGAAAAGTTTGGATTCTAGGTCAGGCTGAGAGCTGTAAATTATGTTTAACTTGCCTTTTGAAATTTGAATTTCAGATATTTCAGATGTTTCATCCCACTTATGGCATAGAAAAATGAAGTTGATGAATCACAAATTCCTTAAACAAAAATTCATCAATGCAAACAAAAATGTTTTATTGCTATTACAGACATACTTATATATATATAAATTTTAAAAACAGTAGCAGGAAAATAAATAGAAACATTTGAAACAATTTGGCCCGAGACATTTAGTATAAGCAGCTTTAAGACTGCCAGTCCTTGGCTATTGCTGAAGGCAACTTGTTTTGGACAGAAACTAGTAAAGATTTATTTACTTCAGTAATAGTGAAATAATGCTGCCATACTTTAATGTAAAATCCTAACAGAGACAAAGTCTGGTATAGACTTTTATGTTTGCCTGAACTGCTGAATCAGACTTTATTGAAAACAGATAAATAATGCTCTGTATTTTTAATGCACTTTGCAACTCAGAATTGAAATAGTGTAGGGAAAACAGGGAAATATAATCCTATATAGGAAACAAATATTTTCAATTTTTTACATTTTTGCAACTAAACAAAATATTTCAAAAAATAATTGTTTCCTAAACTGCTTGAGAAGCTAAGAATTCATTTTCAATTTTTCTTTTATATTCCTGGCCTTAGGAATGAAACATACTTCTTTATGATTGTGGCTAAATTTTTGATGGTGTTAGAGTAAGGAATAACTTTTATTGGACCATTTGGTAACTCAAGAAAAAATGAAAGAGATCTTTTTTTTCCCCTCCTACTATATTACAATAAAGAATAGTACTAATAAAGAACATTATTTTTCCTTGTAAACCACGGTTTTCTTTATTAATATGAGTCTATTAGTCTATGTGGAAGAAACCTCAGGTGAACATATTTCAGTGATTTAGTTAACTGAGAGAAACAAAAGTGAACTCTCATCAGCATCTTCTCCAACATCATAATCTTTGAACTACTTGCAGTAAAGCTCACAAACATTTCAAGTTACCTACAGAGGATTTAGTTGACAGTAATAGTGCAAGCAGAGTAGTTTATTGTCTCTCAAATGTCGATAAGAACCTGAAAAGTGAAAGTATAAATCTTTTGCATCTTGTATGTCCCTCTCATGCTGTCCTTGAGTTCTGCACTTTGCTACTGGATCTAAGATGTCACCAGTCGACACCCCAACTTTCTCTTTTGCTTTGCCATCAATTTACCATCACAGAATTACAGAATATGCTGAGTTGGAAGGGACCCATCATTTCACATAATGATGTTATTAAATGAGACACTACTTTTTGTATGGCTTCTTTCTGCATCATGGAAGAATTATTTGCTTTTTGGCTCCTCCAGAATCGTCCCTCTCTTTTTCTTTTTCAGTTTGAAGAGAAGTATCACAAGCATAATCTATCTGATAGCCATCAAGCTATTTGATGTGTAGATCAAAACCCATAGGATATAAATTGCCCCTAACAGTCTCATAAAGAAAAATTTAGTTTAAAATTGCTGAGATGAAAGTCTGGGTTTCTTGCAGTTGATGGATATTTCGTATTTTCTTCAATAGGGCCATGGCTCTATATATGTTGAAAGACATTTAAGAATTGCTTTCACTAATTCTAAGTGTCTTGCTAGACCACTCTTTCAGTGAGGTAAAAACAAGTGCTCAAGCAGACAGTGGAAAACGGTTTGCATCTTCATAGGTCATCCATTCTTCTGAACATTCTTATTTAAACTTTGTAGGAACTGATCAAGAGTCCATTAAAAGTCTTTTTTTTTCCCCAAAAAAGTTGTGATGGCTTGTGTCTTAGTCTCACTTAAAAACACATTATCCATGCTTTGGGAAAACTCTCCTGGATGTTGATACAAAAGGGCTATTTAAGTGATTAATTGATGTGTTGAATTTTACAGATTGCAAAAATTCATCATATGACCAGAGCATGAAGTTTTTTTCATCAAAAAGGTATGTAGTCATCATTCAAAACTGTGATTCCTAACAGGTGATTTAGGAAGATGCAGTGGCTACTTAAAGTAATATATCAAATCTTAGCTCAATGTCCAGTATTTAATCAGATTGTTCTGAAACTATCAAGTAAATCTGTAAAAGAGTCATCTGTAGGCATTAATTAAACAAAGAATTTGTGCAGCTGACAATGCTAAAACATGCCATCGAGAGGCCAACTCTTCACTGTTTTTCCATACCTTAGAAAATCATTCACAGGTGTAAAATGGAATCAGACACCATGTGCTTAGCCAGGGCTTGTATTACTGTCCAAAGACCCTCTCATTACTGGCAGTGAATTCTTGACCAGATCTTCACATTACTATCTGTACCTTATATCATTTTTGCCAAGATTTAAGTTCTTGCATTATATAGTAGAGAACTGGGTTGAGTAAGAGAAAATCCTTAGCTGAGCGATCAAAGTCTCATTGACATAGACAATAGTGCTAGAGAAAAAGAGGAACTCCATTCTCAGATTGAGAATTTACCAAAAGTCCTGTCTATATTTTTTAAAATTAGTACGTTTTAGTACTCAAGTTCTTAGCTGTCTTTGTAAGGCTTCTTAAAGGGACTATCCAAAGAAAGCTTTTCTGAACATCTTTTCTTAAAATATACACTTGATTTTCAGATATGCAACAATATGGAAAGTAACTTGCCATTTTCATCCAAGATGCATTTACCTGGTAAATATGTTATTCAAAACTGAAATAGCAGCTACTTATGAGAAATTTGGGGGGGATTCCTTTCATCAAACTTAAAGTCCTTTAAGTATTAAGACTCCTGTGCTGACTTTGAGGTCTCTGGAGAGAAAGGTAGCTCCTAAGGCTGAATCACCTATGTTTGAAACCTGTCACAGCAAAGGATGAATTGTAGTTTTCAAGGTGTCCCTTTCTCTTCACTGACAATAGGAGAAGCCTAGTTGAGTAGCTTGGACCAGGTGCAGTTTAAGCTGTATGTTACACTGACTAGATTTAGCCAGCCGATGTTTGTTTATATTATTTCCACCCTGCTTACACATAGTCTGTTTTAAAGTGCACCATGCTAAGCAATTCTCACCAAAACCAATTACTGCACGTTAGTTTTTGATTATCCAGCTTTAGATTTAGGAGCCTATGGCCAGGGCATGGCTTTCCCTTCATAAGTGGTCCTGCCTGATGTACATACTGCTGTTGTTTTCCCTCCCCTCTTCCCCACAGCAATTTGTTGCTTCTTTTGAGCCACAGGTTACCATCTCTTCACCTCTGCCTGCAAAAGAGATCATGTATGTTCTCTTTCAAATCCTTTGTAGGCAGGCAGGCAGGTTACACAGAGGACAAAGGTGTTTGGAGTGCACCCATCTGACTTTATCTGATACAGACTTGAAAGCCCCCACACACTTCCTCCATCCTGCAAAGCAACAGGGAAATTACCCTGAGAGCTGAGACACAGGCTGGAGGCAAAAAAATATCTTCAAGTAGTGCAACTACAGCCACAAATGCACATTTCACTTCAGAGGATTTTTAAGATTGTTAGCATATTTCTTTCTTTTTTAAAGAAGGAATAAAAATATTTCTAAACTGTATGCCAGGATTTTAAGACATCTATAGTAACAATTTAAAAATCCTATTTGACATTTCGAAATATTGTGATTGCACATCATTATTATAATACTGAAAAAAATGTGGGGATAAATAAATATCTTAATTGGTTTTAGTGATGAATTGGAGTAAAAATGGAGGAAAAGTGTCTTTTGCAGTCCAAGAATAACAGCATTACTCTTTTTAAGTAGTTCTTTGTCCTTAATCAGTATTCTACATGAAATAAAAAAGAACTTATTAAGAAAAATAATTTTCACAAACCTCCTAAACTGTTGAAAAGCAGATGATAGACTTTCTCATCATGAATGGTTATAACAATTACCCTTCAAGGTAGGATTTGAATGAGTCATATAGAAATTACTGCATCAACTTACACACACTGAAGTCTTTTCTTATATGTTTTGACCTAATTTAAAATGAGAATTTCAATTGTGTCACAACCAGATACTGGAACATTTTGTTCTATCTTTCATGAATGCATGCAGTTATGAATACATATTCAGTAAAACATTGCTGTGGAAGAAGTAATTTTATTTCAAGAACTACTGCATTTATTATGAAAAACTTATATGAAAGGTCGTAGTATCGTACATGAATAATCTGCCTTTGAAGAAAGAGCAAGGGAGGTTTTCAGCAGAGTAGTGATGTTATACTTTTCAAAGCTTCTAATATATTTAATATGACACTTCACTTTCTGAAAAGTCTCTCATGTTAGTGAAGGCATTCTTAAGCAAATGTATTTGGAAAAGTGGGTTATAAATGTCATAGTTAGCTTTCAACTTAAGCTGTCTTGCATAATATTAATTAAGCATGAACATTAATAGTACTATGCCACAAAAATATCATGACAAAGAAAAGAGTCAGCACACTTCCTTTTTGGCATGTGTAGTCCCACTTCTAAAGCCTAGGAATTGTTTTAATAAATGAATATAGCACATTTTTATTTCAATACATTTTTTCAATTTTGCTAAAAATTATAGTATTTGAACATGAAGGATTTATATTTATATTAGTATCTGAATTTGAATACTTAGAAAAAGAAGTGTCAGCAATCTCAATCTATTTTTAGACTCCCACGTCTATTGTTTTTGAATATGTTGGTGATTTAACGACAATATCGGGCAAGGTGCTTAATCTTAAAAAGAGTATATTTTACTCCCAGATGATCTGTCTGTACAACTTTTTCTCTGAAATTAAGTATAGAATTTTCTCACATTCTCTCTCTCTGATGTCCCCTGACTCCTTTCATGTACATTTTCTTACAGAAGAGATCAGTTCACACTCTGAGTGTCCACACTCTCCAGTTACCAAGAGGAGCTGTGTTACCACCAGCAGGAAGTGTTCTTTTATGCTATATTGTGCCTAGGGTAAGCAATTATTTTAAACCAAATATCTGTTCACTTCACATTTTATGTCTATCTTTGCAAAACCATGAAGCTTAATATCACAGGAGAACTGGTTAAAAAACAGAGAGGAGAACACCTGCACAGGTCAAAGAGATTTTTCTAAGACTTCTTTAGCATTTACCACAGAAAATTTATACAAGATGAAAAACTAAATCCTTTTTATTCTAGATATTTGACTTTGAGCAGCAGTTGGAAACCTGCAAGTCTGTCTCCTCTAAAACTTATTATACACACAGAGAGTAGGGAACTGTGAAGAGATTAATCTGTTTTCAAGAGCAGATGCACTGGGCTCTTGGAATTATATATCAAACACAATATTTTTGTTGCTGTATTGTAGGTATTATTTCAAAAAGGTACAAGAAAGCAGAAAGGACAAAAACATGCAGTGGCATCCCAAGTGGTGGTTAGCAGCTGGAGATTATCCCTCAAACATAGTAAAAGAATTGAGAGGGTGCAGTTTTCTTCCAGCTGTGGTTTGTACCCTGCTCTGGTGTGCTGTTGCAGGGCTGCTGCTGGCACATGTGCCCTCCAGAGCACAGGAGGAAAAGGACACACACGGACAACCAGGATTCTGTAGAGGTTTGGTGGGAGGGAGGGGTTGCAAGAGCCTCTTTTGCTTGTGTAGAGATGGAAAGAGATTTGTTGTTTAGTAAAGTTCAGTAAAAGAAAACAGCTGCAGATGCAGAGAGGGTGTATACAAAAGATGAACAGAAAGATTAGCAGTTTTAAGAGACAGTCAGAAACTACTAGAGAAAAATGAGTTTATGCTGAGGAGAGTTAAAACTGACCAAATTCTCTTTATACTCTTGTGATGCAGTATAGTTGCATCAGTAAAATTTGGACTGTATGCATAATAGCTACCTACAATTCCAGCAAGACCTAACCTATTTAAAATGAAACTTTAAAATGTTATTACAATATATTGGACGTGCATTTTTATCCCAATTGGCCTCAGTGGAATTCAGATTGCATTCCTGGATCTATTTTTAGTATAATAATAATTTTGTTTCTTACTGTGAGTTACAGTTGTCTGTGCTTCTATCATTTCTATTCTGCTCTGCCCGGTCGAATTACTGATAGCACTGTAGTGTTAGACTCTGCTATGAAGAATTCTGTATACAAGGAAGAGAGTTAAAATTAGAGACCAAATAAGAAAACGCAGTCTCAGATTGCTTTTAAAAATAAAGGTGGTGTTTAGTAAGTTGCAGTTTCTCTCTTGAATAAAAATAGGAGGACAACACAGGAGCCTCAGACCTCAGTGAACTTTAGTGTCTTTTTCCTTATACTTTCGGAGAATGCTGAGAACTTGCAGAGAGATGCAGGAGTGGGTTCTTTACATCTCTGTCTGTAACTTCTTCTATGTCTTCCAAAAATAAAACATGAGGTGTTCAACAGCTTCTCTAATTAAAAAAAAAAAAAAAAAAAAAAAAATTTCCTTTCAGGATCTACAACTTTAATGAAAAAGACAGAACATCCAAAAAGAGTAGTGAGGTTCATACTACTAAAGAGTAGACATCTACATTGTAAACACTTACATAGATACTCCAGATTCCTCTTTGATACAATACAGAGAAACTGGCATTTTTAGGGCAAGAATGGCTGATCTATTTGAGATGTCAACACTTAGATAAGATTGAATGTGCCATAAAAGTTCTTACCTCTTTCTTTCTTTCTTTCTTTCTTTCTTTCTTTCTTTCTTTCTTTCTTTCTTTCTTTCTTTCTTTCTTTCTTTCT
>JAWWLV010000088.1:137041058-137056187 GCA_035041135.1 Platyrinchus mystaceus
TTCTTTCTTTCTTTCTTTTCTTTCTTTCTTTCTTTCTTTCTTTCTTTCTTTCTTTCTTTCTTTCTTTCTTTCTTTCTCTTTTTCATTGACCGTAAAATAGAATACACTTCTAATTCAGATATTGTTTAAAAGTGATCAATATTTAGTCAAATGTCAACATTTTGTCATTAATTTTGGTTTGAGTAATGTGGGGTTATGAAGACTGATAGTGTTTACAGCAATGCCAAAAGGAATATCAGATATAAAATATGTACCTCAGCAGTGCTTTTCTGTTACAATTTCCGGTCTACTGTTACTATAGCTCCTACTACACTTTTCAACTATTATACTTTTCACTGCAAATATGGTAACTTTCAAAAAAACCAACCAACCAACAAACAAACAAAATAACCCCACCAAGGCTTGTTCCATAGGACTACTGATATAGTCCAGTCTTATAACAAGCACAGGGATAGCTTTCAGATTTCTTATTGCAGACTGCTTCATGACAAGTGACTTGCTGCTCCTACAGCTTCCAAGTGTACAAGGACTCTTCGGATATTCAGGCTGTAGGTGACATGCTTGGGATCACAGACTGAAAGATCATTCTTCAGGGAGGTTAGAGATCTCCAGTTTTCTGGGGTTTTTTTCCTGCTTTGTTATTTGGAATAAAGTTTCAGTATCCTTCCATGGCACATTTGAAATTTCAATTCCTCATATTTTCCCAAACTTTAAGAAGTTTCTAAACAGCACTATAGTCACAAATTAACTTGTGAGATTCAGTTGCTGGATATTTTTTCAAGGGTCTTAAAAGTGCTCAGGACTTTATACTTGGTTTTCTTGCAAGAAACTATAAAACTGAGAAAGATTTATAGAATGCCAGTAGATTACTAACTGAAAGTTCATAATTCTTTTTCCTGAAATTTTAGAAAATAATTTATTCTGTGAATTAAAATTAATTTTCCTGGCCTAAAATTTGAAAATACTAACTATTTTGTGCAGAATCTCCTTCATGTGATAGATACATTATGGTGCTACTGTGAAATAGCTAAATTCAGTGTTGAAATTCCAAAGCTGATTGCAGTTCTGAAATTTAAGTAAATTAACAAAAATGATGGGTTTGGATATCATTTGTAAAATTAAATTTTCCTGGGCAGTAAATGCTTTCATAAAATCATGCACTGAGATTTTGCCTCATCAGCTAAAGTGTCAGTGCCAGTAGCCTTCACAGTTTTTCTTTCACCATCAACAGCTTGAGGGATAAGTTTTACTCACAATTTCCTTCTTTATTTTCAGTTTTCAGAAATATTTTATGTTGTTTATTCACAGCTTCTAATACTTTGACAGTGATTAATGTTTTTATTGTCCCTACCACTAGTTAGATCTTCTGCTATCCAGTTCTGCTAAAACCGAGGAACTAATCCATGTTCATGATCCCTTTTTCTTCCATAAGGAACCTCTCTTTATTGTTTTGATTAGGCTTGGAAGGTCATAGTCATACCAAAGTTTTTCTGAAAGATAGAAGAAAATTGTTTTCTGTAATACTTTTCAGCTATAGTTTCTGCTTTAAAAAGAGATTACATTCTGTATATTAATATCTTGGATACTACAGTGGTCCTTATACATAAATAGGGTCTAATTCTTACCTAAATGGGATTAAATTAAAACATTCATTATATGCTTAGTTTATTAGTTCAGAAGAAAATAGATGATATGGAATATATAATGCCAGCATTCAGACATTGTTCCTAGGCTTAAAGAAAGAAATGGCGAGGTTCTTATTGACTCTAATGGTCCATGATCTTAGACTCCAAAAGAAGGTTGCAGAAGGATTTTTATTAATGGTGTAAGACTTTCACACAAACTGACAGGCTTAGACTTGTGTATTTTTTTTTTATTCCAGGCATTGCCTTATGAGTGTTTCATATTCTCATCACTGTAGTCCCTCCTATGTTTCTCACTGTTATGTTTATAGCATGGCACCTATCTATGTAACAAACCTATACATATAGAAGAGTAGGTTGTAAAAAAAGCAATGGGAAAGCAGTGACATTTTCTCAAACACTACTGAGGTCAAAGATCAGTGTCTCTTCCCTTTCATGCGACTTTGATATCATATTCAACATCTGTTATGAATTCTGCATTATCTATGTTACAGGAAGAGCAACATAAAACTATGTACATTTTAGAGTCTTGCACTTCTTTAATTGTTAACTGAAAATGCTTTGCAGTGGCTGTGCCTTCACAGTAGTACAGCTTGTAATTGCTTGTAAACTACAGACAGAGCTAGTCTTCCCACTGTCACCCATGCATGCTTTCATTCAGAGGCAATGACAGAAATTATTTTTGTCCAATTAACGTTGAAATGTATACCTCTTTAAGCTGTAAAAATTCAGATATACTTGGACAGGAAGGAAATTCTATTCCTATGACTTCGTTGATGCAAAGCAACAGCTGAATTCCTAGCTGCAAGAAGACCTTGTCAACCTACTGTCTGAGGCTGATGAATTTTTCAATTCCGTTCTGCTAGTCTGCTAATAATAGACACTAGAGCTTTAATCTTATTTATTTATTTGATCTCGCCTGCTTTAACTGGATAATTGTTGATTGTTAACTTTATTTGGCTTTTTCAATTAGCTTAATTTTTAGAAAATGTTCAGACATGGGGCTGGATTTTGTCTGTTACTGTTCTATAAAATAGGGGTGATTCAACAGAAATCAATAGTGCTTACTGCACTGTCCTTTAAAGGCTGGATCCTGCTTCCATGAAATTTTACAAGAATTGGTTTAGGCTCATAGTTACAGATTAAAAAATATACACAGAAGATAAAATTTCTCCTGAAAAAAATGTTAATTTTGTTAAGCTTTATATTCCAGTGGAGACATACTTGACAATTCTCAACATTAATGAATTAGGCATACTAAAAAGGAAAAAAAAAAGAAAAACAGAACTCCAACCATTTTGCCAGATAAAAGGAGGTGGAAAAAAAAAAAAAAAAAGAAAAAAGGAGGTGAAATGGAGAGAAGGAGAGAGAGAGAATCTGGTTGTCCTTGGCTTGTTATATGAAGAACTTTGTACTTGGCTGGACTGGGAATCGTTTTTGCTGGTAATGTTTTTTTTCTGGCTGGGAAATGGGTTAAGAATCCCTCTCCCTGGCAACTTCTTTCTCTTTTTGGGTAGCTAGTTTAAAGAAACACCCTTGTTTATTTTGGCTGTTCGAATCTGCCTGTTGTAGACAGGAGAATCAGAAAGAGAGGGATGTAACAGCACATCTGCAAGTGGGTGATCAATCACAGTCACACATTTCAAACACAAAATAATGTTTGAAAGTGTTAGCAATGATCTGGTGATATTGCAGATCTATTTTTCTTTCAAAATATGCATGTCCAATACATCACTGTTGAGAAGCTATACTTTCTTAGCCAATGTAAAATTATTTGAATGCATTAACTCTGATAAACTTTCATTTGTAGATGTCTATTTTATCTTCAAAAGAAGGGAACAAACATCTTTCATTACTTTCCTCACCACCCTCCCTCCCCCAAACCTTGAACTGTATATTGATGTCTTTGACAACATAAGAATAAAATTCTGCATTAAGCTGGGAGGAATGATCCAGAATAATTAAAAGAAAGCTGCATCCTTTCATTTCTGTGCAGCCTTTGGAAAACTCATGCTGTGAGAAGAATTTCTAGCCATAGAGGACTGTGATCATCACATGATAAATAACTGTGTAATCTTCTCCAACTCCTCCCATAGAGGGGTTGAAAGGGAGAAAAAATCCAGTCTTTAGGTCCAAATGTTGACAGGAGGGAGGGATGAAGTAACGTTGTCTTATCTATCCCTTTAGTGCTATGAAAGGCACTACATGTAAAATGTCTGCAAATAGACATCTTTAGGTTTTGAAAGAGAGGAGAAGGCATGCTAGAATGGAGAAATGTTCCTCCTCACTAAAAGCCACAAGAATTTTCTTTACATAGTTACTGTTGACATTGGCAGAAGTGCTACGCACAATTCCCACTCTGCACCTGTAAATTCCCCCAAGGCACGTTTGAAACCTTAGGGGATGGACAGCCAGGGACTACACATGGGCACAGTCAGGGCCTACGTGCGGGTGAGACGGTTTTCAAGCATACCTCAAGGTCAAAGAATCCACGGGAAAAACATCCCACAGAAGTCCCTGTGGGTTCGCAGGACTGTGATCCCTGCTGGCTCTGTGGGTGTCCAGACCCAACCCCCCAACATTCCTCCACACATGATGCAGTGGAAACTGTGGCTCGAGCCTGCAGATCATTCTGCCTGATTTTTGGCCATCCCATGTCTTTTTTCCATGGGAGGATGTGAACTGAGCCAAAGTGTTTAACTGAATCTGGCAATTCTCAACCGTTTGCTGGCAGCCACCAATTTGGTGAATCGACATAATTTGTGACACTCTCAGTATGGGAACCTAAATGGAGACATTTTCATTTTAAAATTAATTAGCTCAGCTCCTGTGAAGGAAAAAAAAAGAAAAACAAACAAACAAACAAAAAAAAGACAGAAAAAAATATTTTCCAAGGCTAATTATTTCTTGTGCCTGAAATGATGACATAGGCAGTATAAAACTGGGGGATGCAGTGGAAAACCACCACTCCTAAACACGACAAACCAAGGCTGCCCACACCCATTAAAAATTCTAGGAAATAGGGACAAACTCCACAGTCTAAACTGTAACCTTAGCAATGTGCTGTGCTGTCAGGAAGAGATAGTACACAGTTACCCTGGGAAAGAGCAATTTCTTCCAGTCTTTCCTGCAACTTCTTTTCTTTGGGAAAATAAATACTACTCTTTGCTTGTTTTGCCCTCCCTTCTTCAACTGTTTTCTAAAGTGATTTCTTCTTTGACATACTCACATCAATGTTGGACATCATAGCATTGACTCCAGCTGCCAAACTAGATATGCAGCTGGAACTACCATTGCTTGAGTTGTCTCCAGATTTCATGGTTTTTCACTTGTCAGCCTGCTTTCAGTCCCTCCTGTTCTTTGGAACAAGAGTCATGGTTTGAGCCCTTGCTTGGTAAAGACTACCGCTATCAAAACCTAATAATCAAACACTGCTTTTGAAAAAGTGCAACACTCAGGGAAGGCAAACCATGTTGCAGTAAAAATCACAAAATAGCTTAGAGTTTACTTGCTACAGAAATGCTGTTCTGGCATCATACTCCTGCTGGCAGTGACCATTGGACAAAGTGTCTCCAGAATGTTGGGGGTTGTATTTTCACCTCTCTCTCCCCTTGTCATAGCTCTGAGCAGATTTAATAGAAGTTTACAGAATCAGCCTCAATCACTTCAACTGATTTTGAGCCCATAATTTTCTTTTTCTCTATGAAATTAATTTCACCATGTTAAAAAGTATTAAGTGTTCATCTTTCACAAGAAATGAAAATAGCTTGTGGTCTGGGATGTTATTTTTTGCTTTCCATTTAAACATGAGAATCACATGAAAAATACTGGCTATGGTCTAAAATAAGTAGATTCAGGACAGCAGGGAATTTAAGCAAAGGGAAAAGAGTCTTGCAGTGCTTTCTCTTTAGCTATGTATTACAGTTGAATGTCTGGTGTAAAGTCAGCATATTGTACCAAAAATAAAAGGCTATTGGCCAAATCTGCTACCATTTATATCCAATACCAACTCATAAAAATCTTGAATAAAATTATATAGCCTCAACAATCAAACTTAACACCACTGAAATCAAAATACATTTTTTCACATGGGCACTGATATAGCATGGAAGAGATTTGACACAAAATAAATAAATTCAGAACTTACTTACAAAACTATTGTTATTTGACCATGTACAGTCTTCCCAGGGTGTCAGCTTCCTAATAAATACAAAATCAAAAGTTCAAATACAGGAGAAATACAGAATCCAAGAACATCAGTAACAATGGTGTTCAAGGCCACATATGATGGACCTCTGAGCAACCTGATCTAGTGGAAGGTGTCCCTGTCTAAAGCAGGGATGTTCAAACTAAATGACCTTTAAGGTCTCTTGCAGCCCAAACCATTCTATGATTCTAAGATGATCTTCTGTGTCTTTTGCTCCCTCTTATTCTTCTCTTTGTTACTGTGTACTCTTACAGGCTTTCCAATCTTTTTTTGTTTTTCAGTGATTTGAGTTTTTGACCACTGAAAAATTTGATCAGGCAAATTTTCATCTTAGAGAAGTGATTAAGCCAGAGAAATTACAACATTTTATTTAACAATGAATCATTTTTCCCCAAAGATAAAGGACATTTTAATAACCATCTAGAATATCAAATGGAGTTACTGATCACTTCCACATAAATATCAACAACAAAATAATCACAGAAACTTTTTATTTTGCTTTCTTTTGATTGAAAAATACTTAGTAATATATTATACTCTCGAGATTTAGTAATTTGATTTGATAAGTCTCTTACATCATATAGGCTGCTTAAGTGATTTAAGTGCTCATGTTCATGTTTATTAAGCCAAAGCTACACTGCAGAAAACTCATGTTACTTTTCATGAATTTCTGAATATATATGTGAAGAGTTTATATTTTTACCATGTCCCTTATTTTCTGGAGCTATTCCTCTGTGAGACTATTTTTCTTCATTCTTAATGAGAAACTGTCCAATACTTTAGTGGTTACTAACTAATGAAAAATCTGGAATCAAGTGTGACTGTTTTGCTAGAAAGAACAAGGGGAATCTTTTGCAACAATCTCTACTGCTTGTTTTCAGACACTATCTAAGACTCTTTGCGCTTAGTTAGTCTTTAAAATCCATAAAATCCTCTTGTCATCTCAATTTCTCTAGTATTCCTCTTTATGTATAAGCTTGAGTTGTGTGAAGTGAAACTATATCTTAAGTAAATTTTCTTTTAGTGTACTATAAAGTGAGGTGATTGATCCTGTTTTCTACACCAAAGCACATTCCTCTGGGGTAATATGTGTTTCCAAATCCTGCTCACAGTCTATCCTATTGGTAAGATTTCTTTTCCAGAAAAGTTTTATGAAATGTGTATATGATCAGTTGTATATGTTTTGTCTAATCAACATTTCTATTGAAGTTAATTTTCCTGATTAAAAAACTCGCTTAGTGTGTTGAAGAACACAATGACTAATTTGCGTGTCCTACTAACAGGAGACAATGACCCAGTTAAACTTTAGATTTAAAAATACAATTGAAGTATTTCTATGTTTTTACATCTCTATAAATGCAATAGTAATTTTAGTTAGACTTGGTATCCTCTATGTTAATTGAATTCACTCTGCTTCTGGATCTAAAGACAATTTAAGCCTTCTCATTATTACAGAGGCACCTCAAGACCAAGGAACCTATGCTAGGCTTTGGTTATGTAATTTCTGCCTCAGATATGAAAAGGTGTTAAGTTGCTTGGAAGACCATGGAGTCTTTCTCTTCTTCTTGACATCCAGAGGCTGGGAAACACTGAAAGTCACAAGCAGTGTTGCTGCTGGGAAAGATAACTGTGACAAATATTAGCCAATAGATCACAACTCCTTATTTAGTGGCAGGAGTAATACTTGACTTGATGCCTCAGAGCCTTGATGCAGGTGAAACAGGCTGTTTGACTAGAGCAGCTTCACTGCTACCAGCAGTCTGCTTCCCAGGGGCACTGTCTCTTTGTTTCTGCCAGGAATTAACCCTGTCCAAATGAAATTGAAATTTCCTCCATTTTCAAACAAGCAAATGCATTTCAAAGTAATTGTCATAATCTCAGTCTTTATTCACTGTCTAGAAGTTAATCATTTTTTACATAGTACATGTCCATATATACATCCAAATAGATAGATGCATTGATCTGACCTTTCTTTAAAAAATAGGCAAAAATTCATGGAAAAAATAAATATTTTTCCCCAGAGATAATATTCAAAGGTAGCAGTTTGTGTTAAGGACCAGCAGAAATAATTTTATTTAGCTTAACTTCTAAAGGGTAGTTGAGTTTACTTCATCATAAACCCATAGATTCAGATAATCCAGGCATATATATGTCAAAATACTCATCAAGGAACAATAAAAGCATGTCACTTCTGTTAGTTGATTTTTTGAAGCTGTCTTGTCATCATTTCAGGCCTGGATCTTCTGGTTTTCAATGGAATTGTTCCATTTTATCTGAGATGTAAAATTCTTTGAAGTGGAAGTCCTAAATCATTACCTCTTGACAGCTTCAAAGGATTGATAGCCCACTTTGAATTTCTTTGAAGTACTTATTTCAAATTAAAAAATAAGTTACCTTGAAAGAAGACAATTATACCTTGAGCAATAGACATTCCTTCTGAAAGGTTTCCTGGTCCATGAGAATCTTTGAAGTAAATATTGTTCACCAATTGTACCTCATAGTTTAACCAGTAACAAACACTCCCTAGTAATACAGAGATGCAGTCTGACATTTTAATAGTCAAAGAGGAATTACAGTTAGTTTTAGTCACTATGTACAGTGTTATTCTAAAGAAACAAATTAATTTGAGGAGGTCAGGTATTACGGGAATAGCAACAGAAAGATGTCTTCCAACACTCAACTCCATCTCAGACAACAAATTATGAGATTAATTCAGCTAAGAAGTATGTTTCCTTAACCCCTTCTCCAGAGAAAATTAGCTCCTCATTTTAACTATTTCTTTACTTATTTAATCAATAAATAACTCCTAAAATTCAAGACCTTTAAGTCCTATATTGATTAAAGTAATGTTCTGCAGGAGAGGTGCTGTTTCTGAAATTTATATGTCAAAACCAGAGTTACAAATTATTAGGGCTAATTTCTATATTCTTGATTATTTTTTTTTAAGAAAATGATATATGAAAGATTGTGATTAACTTAGATTTATTGGTTGTTTTCTTCTACTCCTCTCCTTTATGTCTTGGTTATTTCTTTCACTCCATTTTTAGTCAGAAAATGAAAGAGTAGGGGTGAAAAAAAGAAAAATCTAAAATAAAGATTTTGAGTCTGATTGGTAACCTTTGAACAAATGAACCACCCTTCTTTTTTAGAACTTTAATTTTATTATAATTTTTACAAATTTGCATGATCCAGGTGTATTAGGGAAATTAATTATGTATCTAAGAGGCAAATAGGATTGAAGTGGTGCTTCCTCCCTTTTCACACAGTACTTGTGGGAATCTGAAATACAGCAAATGGCCTGTTCAGTGAAATCCCTGGTCATTCTTGACCGACGTCTATTTTCATAGTTTCCTTGCCACACAATATTTTCAGTGTGTTTAGACGAATCAGCAGGCTGGGGTTGACTGAAGAACTGATAATAAAGGAAGAACAGGCATTGTGTCATCTTCCCTGTGCAAACTATATTCTTGTTTCAAAGTAGAGTTAATTTCAGCTGTTTTGCAAGGGTATACAGTTGGCAAGTTAGAGCCATGATTTTCATGGCTGGCAAAAACCCACAGGGGAACGTTGGACACTATATCAGGAGAATTCATGCCTCCTTAAGAGAAGGTAAGCAGCTGGCAAGCATCAAATATACTATGATCTGGGCTTTACTCAAGAAACATTATCTTGACAGTATATAAACTATCTTTACAACCCACTCTCTAGCATTCCCTTTCAAGGGAAATTCCTAGAGAAGAAGACAAAATAAAAACCATTCAGGAGGTGTTTCATACTTCATCCTCCAAGGGAAATAAAAGAAAAAAAACCTCATAGGCTGATTCTTAGTCCCACATACTTTGATATAATTAAATGCAACAGCATTGAAATTACTCAAGTTACAGACCCTGCAGATCTAGACCAAAATGAGATTCAGTCCATTTTTACTTGTTTTGGTAATGCTAACCCACTTATTTAGGTACCTCCTTGTTTTTTTAATTGGAAACTGATTTACTGAAACAAAACACAATTTCTTTGTAGCTCTTAAAATAGTAAGTTAGGTTAAACATAAGAAACATAAAACATTATTAAACATGATAAGGGAAAATTATTAAGTGAGCTGATGTTCAAATAATGATGACCAAATGCCGATCTTATTATTCTTTCCCATAGTGACAGTAATGAGTAACATAAAATATCAGCTCAAAATGAATAGGAATCCCACAGCATCATAGAACACATCACTTAAGGGTGCTGACTAAAACTGAACAAGAGGCAGTGAATGACATGAAGAAGTGTCCTCATCTTTCATTGTTTCTTCTCTTCCATGCATAAAAATAGACCCAACTATATGAATTCAAACTTTGGATTGAAAAAAAATTGGCAAGCACAATGAGTATGTAAGCATGGTCTTTCTTTGTACCTAATAGAACACCAGTTCTCCTGAGTGCTACAGACTGAAATAACAGATCCCTGGGTGTCATACAAATATTTCGAAAAATCAAATATCTCCTTTTACTATAATCCAGAGTATGGTGAGAGGTTAGGAGTTAGCCAAAATTTCAAACCACTGGGCCAAAAATCTCTGCTTATGAGTATGCAAGGGTCATTGACCTCAGTGTACTGAAAGTACTTAAAATACCAGTTGAGGGCCTACCCTGTGATGTGCATCGAGTCTGATTTGTAAAAAGGCACACCTATTGCTTCATCTGTTTCAAGTTTCCTCTCATTAGGTTGTGAGTCAGGTCTTTTTAGTGTTTGAGCCAAAAATTGGAAGACCTATCAGACTAACAATATAGATTATAACCAGTAGCTTTTTTTGTTATCGGAAAATTACCACTTGGAGGAGTTGCAACATATAGTGTGAAAATATCCACTGTGAGGTGTGGGTGGCTCTTGTAGTAATTCTTTATTCCTCTCAGCCAACCGCCTTTTATATAGTCCATAGTTTCCATCAGCTCTGTCTAGTTGCTTTTGAAACAAGATCAAGTATGTCTTGAAGGTCCCAAATTGTTGCCTCTCTTTAATCACCTTCTCACATATCTGATTTGCCTGTAAAGTAAATAAAACAAGGACAAGTGTGTTTAAAAGAATGGTTTTGCAGAGTTTTCTCAAGTCTAACTCTGATTGCCCATAGACAGCCGTATCCATTAGTCACAGCCTTTCTTTTTCCTCATTGCTTCTTTCTGGTTTAGCTCAGTTTTATTTCAAATAGTATATAGAAAACATGTCCAGATGTGTTCCTAGTATGCCACCATTCCATAAACACACAGATTGCAAATATTTCAGAAAATCACAGCAAGTAGATAATAGAACATAGCTAACTCATTTTAGCTAATGTAGGACTGTTTTCCATGATATACACTTAGTTCTTCATGTCTGTCTTATATGAAATAGCTCCTGAAATAGAGTTTTCTCATTTCCTTCAAGACACACCTTCCTAAACTAATACATATTATACTGTTAAAATTTTCCTAATATCCAACTTATACATTTTAAATTAATTTGATCCTGTTGCTGTTGGATACATACCTCCACACTATACCTTCTCTTTTTGTACATATTTGGCAAATATCTAGATTTCTTAGACCAAATCCTCACTGAAGCCAAGCTGATTTAAACCAGATGAGTATCTGGCTCTTTTTGTCTTCTAAATCAATCACTTTAAGTCTTTCCACACAGCTTAGTCTCTACAGATCTCTGCCCTCTTGCAGCCATTTTCCTGCTGGTTTTAATATTTTTTTTTTTTTAATTTCATTTCAGTTTAGTTAAATTTTTGTTGGGTATTATTGGTTGGGTTTTGGTTGGTTGGTTGGTTGGTTGGTTGGTTGGCTGGTTTTGGTTTTGTTTTCTAGGTAAGGACAAGACCAGAATGAAAAGTACTAGTCCAGATACAGTCACTGCTTGGTAATATAGAATGGAGCTTTCCTTTCTCTGCTGTTGATTTGATGCCTCTGTTAATATAATAGACCCTATAGTTTTTTAGCTGCCATTTGCATATTCTAACCTTGTCCCTTATTAGAACTCCAAGGGATATTTTTAAGTACACATTCCTTCTGAATATCTATTTCCCTTGAATAGCTGTGGTTTGGAAAATGTATACCTCACAGGTATAATGCAATAAAGCATCATTTATTTGTGCTCTCACTTGAATTTTTTTCTAAGGCAGGGAACATGTGAATCCATAAACCTGGGGCAAATCTTGTTGTGTGTATGGTATAAAGTAGCCATGCTGAAACAGCACCAGGAATATGACTCTTGATGAATGAGGTCGAAGTTTGGCATGCTTTCTTTTAGTTTGTGTTCAACACTGAGTGCACAGATTGCTCAGTTGTATCCAGTTGCCACAGTGGAATTATATCCAGATATAGGGCTATGTACTCTGCTTCTCCCTACAGAATAAGTATTTACCAAGCCCTGTGACTGCTAGCCCCAAATTTCAATCATTTCTTCTGCTTAAATTTTGGTGTGTTTTTGTTTCATCCCATTAAGCAATAGTCAGTTGATTTTTAACAGACTTCATGACTCATTTTATGTAATGTTATCCGTTTGTTTTCTTTTAAAGAAACATATAGTTTTACTCATGCATAGTACATAGAGTATCTCTGACATATTTTTTTTTGACAGTCCAGTTGAGCCTAACTCTAAGTTTAGAATTTCTGGTCCTGTTCAGTTGACTCTTATGGCCTTGAGATATCTGGCAAAGACCTTAAGTGCAACCTAACTCACTTAAGGCATAACATGATCTTAGCCAAAGCAGCCTTGACAATAACTATTAGTGTAATCAGTCCTAAAACACACTCATGAATCTCGACTTTGTTGTGTAATACCTGAAGTTTTTAAGCTTGGCTTTGTCTGCTGGGGAAAAAGAATGATGAATGCTAGATCCCAGCAGGAAAAATTAACTTCCAGGTAATATCCCTGAGGTGCAGATACATTCTTGTAAATCTCCCTGAATCTTCCGGGATTCTGGAAGCTGCTCCAGGATCAGAGTTCTCAGCTTCTCAGAAGTACAGACAAAATTGAATTTTGTGAAAATAGTAGAGCAAGGACTGAGAGGGAAGACAATAGGATTGTGAGAATTCATATACAAATCAGGAGTCCTGACAGAGAGCTGAGAGGAGGTATTTGGGTTTCTGGGAAGGTGAGGGAAAACTAGCAAACAGCAAAAGGACTTTCAAGGAAAATGCAGACTCAGAATTCAGTAACACTTTAAGGATCTGCGAAAAAAAATTAAAAGGTATTCAAATTATTGGAAACTGTCATTCTTCCCCACTTTAACATTGCCCCCTCCACTGGTCCTGTTTCATTTGGGAACAGGATTTTAAATTACAGAGTTTTCTTTCTAAGACCCACTCTCTCTCTTGGAAGTAGCCCTTTATTCACCACACCTTAACTTTCTGCATAACACAAAGAGACCACATGTAGAAAGCAGAAGTAAGATCTACTCTAACTGAGCAGAAAAGAAAGAGATGAACAAGGGAACAGAAGTGACAAATTCTGCTCCTGAGGTTGTGGGACCCAAAGAAAGAGGCTGCAGGCAGCTGCTGCAGCCTCTATATGGGGTTGAATCGTAAAAAAAATAGCCATGATTTCATCACTGCTCACAGGGACAACATGATTAGCTCTTCCAGAACAAGGAATTGGCTTTTTGTACAACAAATTATTTGAGTAGCCAATGGAAAGAAACGACTGCATATTCTGTTATTTACATGGTCACTTTTCCTGCCACATAGGAATTGAGATATAAAAATCTTATACTGTCTTATTTTTTTACCATTTACTGTGAAAATTGTCAAATATCATAACCTAGACCCTAATATCATATTGGAAACTGTTGAAAACTATTTGACTCATAACCTTAAGAACTGCTGTAATGCTATAAATGATGCAAGGATAAGTAGTCACAAAACAGATCACTGATGAGTAGAGGGCTGATTTGGAGCTATTTAGAGTTAGTATGGGGGCATTTGCTTTTACAATATAGGTAACATTTATCTTGCATTTCAGAGGCATGCTATGGTAACAATATCTGAAGAGGTAAATAACTCAAAACCAACTTGAAAGTAGCTGTTGTGTACTGACAGTGATTAGCTTCCCTGCCTTTAATGTTTCTGGGATTGTATTTGATCAGATTTGTCAACTCTATGTTGTATTCAGTGCTGGTCCAACACTGCTAAATTTCTAGTTATATTCACAGTTCTTGCTGTTATATTCCTCTGGTATCATTGATCTCATTGTTATAGTGTGTATGGAAAGAATAATGTAGTTTTGTTTATGTTTCACAGATTGGTAGTCATAGTTATTGTAACTGCAGGACAGGAACAATTCTCAGAAAGAATATCTTTTTTTTTTTTTTCCTGAAACTTTACTGCATTGCTAACTCATCTAACTCTTACTCACACAAGGTATTATAATTGAGTCAAATGATTGACTATACATCTGAAGATAATCTTGGGCATGAAAACCACAGGATTCAAAAGTCATTCCTCTGTTGGCAATCCAGCCCTGCTAATGCAAGCTACTGCTTTAAGCCTTCCTTTAACTTCTGCATTCTACTAGAGTGTTCATTCACAGTCCACTTAGGTAATCTCCCTCTTCATTACTACATTTCCACACTGTTTATTATTTCAAATAGCCTGAAGACATTTTAGTAAGAAGAGCACTACTGCGTGTGTCCGTTCTTGGAATCATAAATGGTTTTAGTTCCCTATCTCTGAGGAAGTATTTTGCCTGCAGTATTTCTAAGTCACAGAGGTCATGCATAAAGTTATGTCACACTTAACTGTTCAGGTCAAGCAAGATTAAAAAAAAAAATACAATGACAAAAATAAACCTCATCCCTCATCTGCAATGATCAGCTTCATTGAGTATGTTACAAGCTTCCTCATTTTCCATTCAGTAAGAGCCAATTATCATTAATCTACTGAGTTGGAAGTCACCTCACATAATAACGAGTTTTCTGATCCTCTGACTTATAATCAGCTTTACTCATTTTCTAGCATCATTTCTTGTGAAGTTAAAAAGATTCTTTATACTGGCAGAACTTGTTAATTCATATATGTATTATTCTATTATTCTATTAATAAGGAAATATATTTGAAAAATATATTCATTTGAAAAATTTGAATTTGAAAAAGGGGACCCCTGGTGGCCTAGCGGTTAAGATGCTGGTCTCTCAGCGCCAAGGACGCAGGTTCAAATCCCAGTCCCCCAGGCAGAAGGAGCTCGTCAGCCCCTAAGGCCATCCATCTAAGAGAAGGTCACTCGAAACAAACCTACATCCTGAGGACCTCACTG
>JAWWLV010000088.1:137080540-137106615 GCA_035041135.1 Platyrinchus mystaceus
TAGTAATCACAGTGGGGTTGGATCAAGAGTTGGACTTGATGATCTCAGAGGTCTCTTCCAACCCAGTTAATTCTATGTTTCTATGATTCTATGATTCTATGATTCTATGATTCTATTTTACAAACCATGCTGAGCCCACACCTTAACCACTGCATGTGGTGATGATCATTTATCTCATAAATCTGTAGAAGAATCAGAAATGTGGAGAGGTGCAGGAAGAATATTGAAATGCATGTAATTACTTATGAACTAAATAGGTTAGAATTCATCAGTATTGAAAACAAAAGAGTGAGAGATGTGAAAGCATTAAGGAATCTTTCCTGTCTGACCATTCAGGAGTTATCATAGAGCGTCCAAAGGAGGGCCATGAGGATGGTCAAGGGTCTGGAGGGGAAGCCATATGAGGAGTGGCTGAGGGCAGTTGGTTTGTTCAGTCTGGAGAAGACTGAGAAGAGACCTCATCACAGCCTTCAACATCCTCATCAGGGGAAGTAGAGGGACAGGTACTGATCTCTTCAGTCTCATGACCAATGACAGGACTCAGGGAAACTGCAAGAAGCTGAATATGGGGAGGTTTAGGTTGGATACCAGGGAAAGGTTCTTCTCCCAGAGGGTGGTTGAGCACTGGAACAGGCTCCCCAGTGAAGTGGTCAGAGCACCAAGCCTGACAGAGTTATAGAAGCGTTTGGACAACACTCTCAGGCACATGGTGTGATTCTTGGGGTGTCCTGTGCAGGGCTAGGAATTGGACTTGATGATCCTCATGGGTCCCTTCCAACTCAGCATATTCTATGATTCTATGATCATTTTATAAAATGATAACATTTATTTAAACTTTTTATTATGCTTTACCTACAATTATCCAAGGCACACATTTTTCATTCTCTAACTCTCAATAAACTGTGCATAATGATTCTACATCTAACTTTGAGGATACACTGAATTTAAACTGTTGCCATACAGTTTAGATTCCATAGTTAGTTGCAAGGTAATGTCTACAGGCCACATTGCATGCTGCCAGTAAAAGTGTCAACTCAGCTACAGGAATTCTAGAGGATTAGAAATAAATAGGAGTAAATAGGAGTATCAGTAATTTCAAAACTTGCACAAGAATCTTGAAACTGACTGATATTAGGATATGTTTTGATTATTTTAATATGCTGTCCATGAAGCCTTATTGTTCTTGTAACACCGAAAGCTAAAAGTCAGCCACTCCAGTTTTTCCCTCTAAAGATGAAGAATAATAATTAGAAGTTCCCACTCATATAATATTATTATCCAGAAAATATACTTTGTGAACACTCTTATTTCCCTGTGTCCTAACAGCAGATCCAGAAGGGGAGCAGTTATTATTAAATGTGGGAATATGGGAGCAGGCTCTGATAAACCATTAAAGGCGTATTGCAAATGACAGAGAAAGGAACAAGTGTGATTACTCCAACCTGTCTTTTTAGCACCTGTCAGTGTCATGTGATATTAAGATGACTGAAACATGAATTACCATTGTAGAGAGATGAGCTAAGCTGACAGTCAGAGATGCAGTGAAGAGCTGTTGTTTCAAAGTTCTCATGCGAGAAGAAATTACATATTTAAATGCTTTGGAATCATGGAGAAGTATGTCTGAAATAAAAAAGAGAGCCCTGAATTTTGAAGGTCATTGATAAGCAAAGCAAGACACAATGCAATTTCTTCTGCAAATCACAGAATCATGAAGAGACTTTCAAGATCATCTAATTCAACATCAACCCAGTGGCATCATATTCACCACTAAACCATATCCTCAAGTGCCACATCCAGACACTTTCTGAACACTTTCAGAGACAGTGACTCCATAACCTCCCTGGGCAACTTAATTTAAAGCTTAAACACACTTTTAGTGATTTATATTTTTTTTGTAATTTCTGATCTGAACCTCTCCTAGTGCAACTTGAGGCCATTTCTTCTAGTCCCTTCCTTTGAGACATGGCAGAAGAGTCTAACCCCCACCTCACTACAATCTCCTTTCAGGTAGTTGTAGAGAGAAAAGTGGTCTCCCTTGAGCCTCCTCTTCTCCAGACTAAACAACCTCACCTCCTTCAGCTGCTTCTCATTAGTCTTGTGCTCCAGACCCTTCACCAGATTTACTGCCCTTCTCTGGACATGCTCTTTCTTGAAGGGAGGGGGCCCAGAACTAGACACAGTACTTGAGATGTGGCCTCACCAGCGCTCAGTACAGAGGGACAATCACTGCCCTGGTCCTGCTGGCCACACTATTTTTTATACAGGCCAAGATGCCAATGGCGTTCTTGGCCACCTGGGCAGCTGCTGGCTCATGTCCACATGGCTGTCAACCAGCACCCCCAGGTCCCTTTCTGCTGAGCAGCTCTCGAGGCGCTCTTCCCCCAGCCTGTAGCACTGCATGGGGTTGTTACTGGAGTGCAGGACCTGGCACTTCACCTTAACGAACCTCATGCAGTTGTCCTCAGCCCATCAATCCAGTCTGTCAAGATCTCGCTGTAGAGCCTTGAAGCAGATCAACACTCCCACCTAACTTGGTGTTGTCTGCCCTTCTATTCTTTATCCTTCTGAAATCTTTCATCCTTCCTTCTTTATCTTCCCACAGTAACATAAACAACCAATCACAAAAGTTCTTCCACATAAATTCAGCCAAACTTGTAATAACTAAACTACAGTACAGTTTAAGTAAAAAAATAATCATAGCTATTAAATTTGTTCCCTAAATTTTGAAATCTTAATGGCTTCTTTGAAGTCAAGGATATATTCTTCTTTTACAAAATGGTTTTTTATCTGATTCGAAGTCTAATAATGATCTGTCTTGGATCAGGTGTTATGAAGACCTAAATTTTCTTTCCAAATCCTGTGGGACTACATATGACTACTACATGAGACTTAGGCTGAAGCCTTAAATGACATTTAAGAAACACACTGTGAACAATAAGAAATCTAACATCGTCCTTGACTGAAATACAAGTGTTATCCAAGATAATTAATTTAAATAACAAATTCATTTCATGATCCTGTGTGTGCAGTGTTACAAGGACCTTATTTACTTTGAAAGGTATTAAAGAGCTACTTAAAGATTTGATACTAGGCAGAAATAGTTTTAAAGAGTGAATAAGAAACTAATAGTTTAATTGTTGTCTCTTAATGTCTTCTGAAAGATTTCATTAATCTAAGAAGCTAACAGCATAATCATTATTCTAAAACAATTGCATTCAGAATATATTCACAAGGTATTTTCTTTCAGCCTTGGGATTTTTTTGGTTTGTGTTTCTAGAGCACATGTGGAGCTGCCACTTAGACTTTGGTCATGAAGCAAGTGGTGCTTAGAAAAACAATGTAATAAAATTTTGCATCATGGAAAGACTAATAGGAAACAGCATAATGGCAAGAAAATACTGGTAAAATCTTTTTGAAACTTGCAGAAGTCCAATATCGATATTTGCTTCCAGAACCTTTCATTATTCATATGACTCAAAGCCTTTGAAGTCATAGGTATTTTGGTGTGACTGTCATCTGCCATACTTGCTATTTGTTTTCCACATGGGTTTTTTTTTGAGTAATTGCAGATTTGAAATATCCTCTGGTCCATCGTGGTAATTTCAGAAAATGCAGCAGCTTGACATAGTGGTGGGAACTTTTCCTATTCTTGTTTTAGATATAAACTAATTATGTGACCTTGATACAATTTCAACTTTTTCTTTAGTACTGCTTGTGTATTTTGATAGTAAGTCTTAAGGTGGGGGTCTTTTTTCACTGTGGGTCTAAGCAATGTTTAGGTGAAATGGTTCAGTGTTAATTTAATCTTCCTGGCATTGTAATATAAATGAAAGCATTCACAGAGGTAGAGTCTGGGGATTAGTGACAGATAAGTTTAATATTGTCATTAAAATAAGGATTTAGAGTGATTAAAGAGAGATGTGTATTGTTAGTTTGTGATAGCGAAAACTGATAAATTTTCAATTAATTGTTTTAAACAAAAGGGAAAATCTCAGATAAAATCATCTGATCAAGCATATCACAAAAGTAAATCTCTGGTTATTTGTAGAGTTATCAGCAATTTGTGGGAAGAAATCATTCCTCTGTTGGGAAGGTACTAACCTGAGATATTGAATAAGATGTGGAGGCAGGCTAATAAATCTTTATTGTGTGGGTTTGGTTGGTTTGTTGTTGGGTTTTCTTTTTTATGAATAACAAGAAAAGGCATTAGGTAACTTTTTTTTTTTTTTTTTGGTAAATTAAGGTATAATGAATCTGTAGAACTGACAGGTCTGGATATGCATCATTTTCTTTGCTCAAAGAATTCCCCATGCTCTTGAAGAGTGTATTTCAGTTCTTGCTGCAGAAATTGCTTCTAATAGCAGGTCAGTTGAGACTCCATGCTTATTCAAGCTTCTCTCTGTGCTTGTCTCTAGACTGCCAACCAGGATGTCAATTAGTGGCAATTGTTCCGAAGAGGCAATTTCTTGTCCCCCAGTAGCAACCTGCAAATAAGGTAAAGAAACCTTGAAAGGAATCAGTTATCCTGTACACAGCCACTTTCCACTTAATGTTGATTTCTGCTGTCATGAACAAAGTGGGAGGCAGTTTATTCTTGCTGGCAGCAGGCATAAACTATCAGCTGCTTGCTTTGTGAAGAGAAAAAGAAAAAAATCAATGTTAAAAGGAAAGCAGCCATGAGCAGGATGACAGATCACTGTAAAGCCTTTATTTTATTTTCAGAACCCTGTTAGTGAGCAGTACAATGATGCTCAGATTCATTCATTACTTCCATAATGGGAGCATCCACACTAAATCTGATTATTGGCCTTAACCAAAGGGTTGTCTTTGTAAGTGTTTTCTCTTCTCTTTGATTAAAAAGTGTTCCTACCTTAAAGACTGTTAGTTCCATCTTCACCTTAGATTTCTACTATGGAAACAAGCTGAGTACATCACAGTATCAAGCTTTTTAGAGATTATCAAGCCTTTTAGAGAAAAAAAATGATAGAGTAAAAAGGCAGCAGGACTCCTTAAATTCTGACATGGCAAAGGGATAGTATTGTGTGTAAAAAAATCAGAAACTATAAAAGCAGCAAAATAGATAAATGCAATGTACTCAAGTCTTTATGGAGACTACCGGACACCTTTATTTGTTCAGGTAGTGGTTGTCAATTTCTTAGAGCAGCAAAGGAACTAGTCTCTGGGTGCTGGATTTCCAAGAGCAGCCCAGGGCCCTGGGCTGACCTATTAAATGTTATTTGAGAAATGGAGAGACGCCAAAATAGGGAAAATATGAGCTTGGGACTGGTGGTTTTATACAGATGGTCAATGAGAGGCATTATGACAGTAATGGGTATAGTAAAAAATGGTAGCCAGGCCAAGTTTTCATCACTGAAAAGGGACAGAAAGAACACCTGTGTCAAAGGATATTTGTCCTGGGTTACATAAAAATTCTGGTATCCACATTCTTTTCTTTTTTTCTCTAAATATGCCTACTAATTTGGACGGGAACTTAAGGTAAGGGTGGTACTATTATCCTAGGATAAGAGTGTATCCACAAGTGTGAAAGACTGGAATGCTGACGGCTCAAACTGATGATGTGCCAAGTAACCACCCAGGTGCTGAGGGCATGCACACCTGCACACGAGGCTATGAGCTGGGTGTTGTTTCTTTGTCCTTACACAGATTACTCAGCTGTGATAACTCCCCTCCGGGGAAGTATTGGGGCAATTCCCACACATAGCCTGAAGGTATCAATCTCTGCTGATAAACCAAAATTGATCCACCTGTGCTGACACAACAGACAGCTGTAACATCTTAGAAGGTGTGAAAGACTCCTGCAATGTTCCCTGATCCAGCATTGCATCATCTAGTATAGAACTCCCTGACTCAGGGAAGTTACCAAGGATGTTTGCTCCGAACCTATGCACACTTGGACCTCACTCAACATGGGGTTTTTTCCTGTTGCTATATGGAACTTTTCCTTAGCATCTGTGGCTTCTACTACCACTTGATGGATCCAGATCACCCTGTTGGCATGACTGCAACCACCAATTCAACCAATAAACGTAGAAATTGCAACAATCAAGTCTTGTCGCCAGATCCAGTGGTTGGTTTTTGGGTCCTTCTAGTTGCCTGGGGAGTCCACAGCCTTGCTTCGACTGCCTGTACCAGCACTTCAGCCTTACTCCAGCACTGACTCTCCAACCATTCCTGCAGGTCTTCTGGGTGTGGGGGACACGAATCATGTGGAAGGGTGGTCATTTTGTCTCTGTCCTCTGGCCATGTTGGTTTTTTTTTCTGGGTGTGGGAGGCTGGCCCCCATCTCAATTTGATCTGGAGAGTGGGGCTTGGGAATTTTCTCCTCATAGGTTGGTTTAACCCAGTTTTATCAGTACTGTTATCAGCATTCTTCTTAGTAAAGAGTTATTTTTTCACTTACATCCAGGCGTATTTGGTGTCTCTCTCTCTGTACAGGAAAAAACAGGGATATTGAATCTGAGGGAGGAGACTTCTGTCTGAGGTCTCTGCCCCTCCAAATTGTCTCAAACAAGGACAATATTGAAATGGGGTGAGGTTCAAACTGATTAGAATTTTTTGTTTCTGTGTCACACCAAACTCAGTGTAAATATCATATGCATATAATAAGGTAATTATTCCTATATATGCATATAATAAGGTAATTATTCCTATATATGCATATAATAAGGTAATTCCAAAGACCCTTCATCCACCTCTGTTGCCATGTGTGCTTCCCGTGTTGAACACAGAAAGGAGGGCTACACGGTTTCTTCAGTCATTTCAGCTGCATCTAGCTAGGACTGATTGGAAATATTCAGGAAAAGACTAGACATTTGGCTAGATGAGGAGAGCAATTTGCAGTGATGCAAATTTAACCTTAAAGTGGCAGATTTGTATCACATCTGTTAAAGATGCTGTGTTTTATGGGGATGATTTTGTTGTTCACTTTTTTTGAAGTACTGGTGCTATCTATTGTTAGAGTGAGGATACTAATCCAGGTCCACTATTTTAAATTAGCATGGCATTTGTGGCAGGTTCTTAACTCAAACGCTAAGAGAAATGTTGCAAAGGAAATTATTGCATTTTTTATCAGACTAGGGGAAACAAAAAAGAAAAGAAAGCTAATAATAGCTATGAAGTAACTTCCAAAAGTGATACTCCCCCCAGTACTATAAAGTATTATAAGTTGTTTTATCCCTGTATATTCTAGTGTCCTCACAGTCATAGGATGTTTTCTCAATCACTTTTTTCATCTGGTCAGAATCATAGAATCATAGAATGGTTTGGGTTGGAAAGAAAGTTAAAGATTGTCTAGTTCTAACCCCAGCCCTGGGCAGGTAATCTTCCACTAGAACAGGTTACTCAGAGACCCATCCAACCTGGCCTTGAACACTTCCAGGAATGGGGTACCCTCAACGTCCCTTGGCAACCTGTCGCAGTGTCTCACCACCATGACAACAAAATATTTCTTTCTAATAGGTAATGTAAACTGACCCTATTTCAGTTTAAAGCCATTCCCTTTCATCCTATTACTAGATGCCCTTATGAAAAAAGCCCTCTTCATCTTTCTTTTAGGCTTCCTTTAGGTACTGCAATGCTGTTCTAAGGTGTGCCCAGAGCCTTCTCTTCTCCAAGATGAACAACCTCAACTCTCTCTGATTTAGAGACAATGATGTCATGTGGAACACTGTCAAATACTGTGCACAAGTCCAGGTAGACAATGTCAGTTGCTCTTCCCTCATCCACCAAAATTGCACTCCCATCATGGAAGGCCACCAGATCTGTCAGGCATGATTTGCTCTTAGTGAAGACATTTTGGCTGTCACCAATCTCCTCCTTATTTTTCATGTACCTTAGCATAATTTCCAGGAGAAATTGTTCTACAATCTTGCTGGGCACAGAGGTAAGACTGTGTGGCTTGTACTTCCCTGGGTCTTAATTTTTTCCCTTTATAGTAGATTATAGTAGATTATATAGTTATTTTTCCCCTTTTCCAGTCAGTGGGAACTTCACTGGACTACCACAGCTTCTGAAATTTAACGGATAGTGGCTTAGCCCCTTCATCTGCCCTTTCCCACAGAAACTGCAAATGCATCTCATCTCATCAAGGTTCCAAGAACTTGTGCGCTGTTAGGTTTGTTACGTGGTCGCTCTAAGGATCTTAAACTCCACCATTTCATGTTCATTGCATCCAAGGCTGCCTTTAAGCTTCACATTCCCCACTAATCTCTCCTTTTTGGTGAGAACAGCCTTTGTTCTCAGAGGAGTGCCCACCACTCTGCCTGGAGGGTCAGGTAGGACAAGCACTCTCAATCTGTACAGTTGGTCACAGAATTCTGTCCAGCTTCTGGGTTATGTGGATTCGAGTCTCTCCACTCAATCAATTAAGTGCCCAAGCAGTCTCAGGGAGGCCTCTCACACAGGACCTGCCGTGCCAAATGCCTGAAGGTCCACAAGCTATTTGCCCGCTATGGTCACAGCCCCTCGAACTCCCCGGGGCATTTTGTGGGAGTGGTCATTGTTTCTCCTGACCTTGCACACATCTCATCAGCCTCTGTCATGTGAGATTCAGGCTCCTGGCAGGTCTGGCACTCCTCTGGGGTTTCCCTCTCTCTGTTCACTATGGTTCCCTGCTCCACTGTGAAGCATGCCTGGACTAAAATTGATTTCTACAGCAAGTGACATTATCACAGTACTCTAAAAAATAATGTATTTTTAAATATTCAGTCTGTTTCCAGAGTTAGACAGTTTTAGCTGAAGTTATTTAATTCAATGATTTTTACCATAATCTAAATCCATGAGGAAGAAGCTTTATTCAAATACTTTCTTTTACATTTCTACTGCTTTAGTTATTTGCCAAAATTTGATTCTTGATAGTTCGCAACTATTAAGGCATGTTGTCTTACAATTTAACACAATACAACAAAAGTAGTACTATACTTTCCTAAACAGGTTATACTATACACACATTTAATCAGTTTTACGATTTGACATACAGTTAAACCAATTATTAAATTTTTATTGACTCTGTTAAATAGTAGTGAACATCATTTCTGCTTTAACAGATGAGTCATTTTCTACTTATGATCTATGTCAAATGGCCTCTGAATGGAAACTGAAATTCAATTTAAGTGCAAAAAATCAGCCCCTTTAAATTGCTTTTATCAGATAAATGAAAGAACACCAAGTTGCAGGTTACATAAGAAAAAAATGTTTTCAACTTAAATTAAATTACCTATAAAATGAAGTTAGTAATATCTGTAATGTCTGTAGTTCAGTATTAAGTGCCTCTTGTCCTTTAGTTTTCTACAATAAGTAGATCTCACCTTTCAGAAATAAGTATTTTTCATAAAGCAAATGCACTGCAATAAAGGAAATCTAAAGCTGTGCCTGCAGACTAGGTAGGCTTTCAAAAGGATAGTTTATAGTTTCAAGAACTCAGTTCTTACAGAACTAGGTGATCTGGAGTCAAGTTACCCAAACAGATGGTGAAGAATAATCCTCCTGAGTTTTCAAAGTTCAGCTGGATAGGTCCTGAGGTCCTAGGCTGGATAGCCTGAGATCTCAAAAGGTTCCTTGTGAAATAAATTTTTCTGTAGTTCTTGGATTCCACAGTTCTACTTTAGCAGTTTGAATTAAAAAATGAAGCAATAAATTTGTATTTCTCAAGTGTTATTTTTTATTTACCTTAAAATTTTCAATAGGTGACAATAATAATATAGATACTTCTTAAATTTATTTTAATACATTTTAAGGAAATTAATTCAAAAGAAAAAATTGAAGAAATAGATAGGCAATTGTAATTTTTTCTCAGAATTAAAGTTAAACATATTCACTGACTGCTTTTTTTTCCAATAGAACACTTCCAGTTAAAAAGCATGAATGACAGAGGAAGAACATAGATTGATTTGAATTGCAAAAATAGACTTGGGAGTGCTGCCAGTTGTGAATTAAGATTCCTGATCCCGAGTGATTTAGAGGTATTAACTGGTTTGTCAGCTATTTCCTTTGAATATCATTTTTTTATAATGAACAAAGTATGGGATATAGAGACAATGAGATACAGAAAAAATATTTAGCTTATCTGATGAAACAATAATAAAATAATCATTGTTATCTATCAGGTACAGTGATTTTAGAATAGGGCCAGGTTGCTCTGTATTTTTTTCAGATTGCCTGTGCAGGGCATGCATTACACTCAAAAACAACCGCAACACTGCAGCAGTTAGAACATACAGGAATTGATACAGTCAAGCATTTATGGATTCTCCATTCTACACAGTCTTTAAATCAAGATAAGATAGATAGCCAAGGTTATGTAATAAAGCAGCCAGAAGATAGAGGCTTTATCCAGTTAGTACTTAATGAAATTCTATGACCTATGCTATGCGAGAGGTCAGACTAGACTAGACTAGCATATCTCTGTGTTTTAGTCTGTGCTTCACTACAATCAGTTAAAAGCATTTTGAACCTTGTCAACCAGAAAGATGCTTGAGAGCAATGGTAAGAGAGAAAGTCTAGTGTTTCACTCATAGTTCAGTGCGCATCACCCGTTGCAAAGATAAAAGGTTGCAGTGAATGCTTGGTGCTGTTGAAGCCAATAAAAGTTTTGCCTTTGTCTTTAGAGGACAGGAATTTCAACTAATTAATTTCTTGAAGGTAGAGAAACTATATGACTTCACAGGAAATATGTACTTGCTAATTAGTTTCTGCATTCACATGCAAAATGATATGTTGAACCATTACACTCAACACTATACAGAATTTCTTCTCCTAAATCTTTAGATTATATATAATCAAACCACATCACATCTACTTATTTGAATATATAGGCACCTTTTTCAGTGCAGACACTACTTTTTGGTGAAAAATAGAAAAAAAGTTCACTGTAAAACTTTACCTTGACTAAGGTGGCAGTAGAGTATTTAAATATAGGTCCAGCCTTTGCTTTAGAGGTACTGCCAGTGCAGTTATATTTGTTCACATAAGCATGAAAATTCAGAAAATGTCAGTCACATCACTTGTACTTATTAAAATGTGAATGTAATAGCATCTGAATGTATTGTAGGCTGTATTCAATAGAGGGTTCTTCTGAACCTTCTATGTGTCCAGATCATCAACATTTCCCCAACAAACATAATTTCTGTCTAATAGTTTTGTATGCATAGGACCTAGGAAGAATTCAATTAAACCAGAATGGAGAAAATTTTCAAGAAATACGAAAATGCTATTAAAAGCAAATCTTTTTTGATTTCTGCACCAAATCTCTTTTCTTCACAGAACTCCTCTCCATTCCTAGATAAAACAGCCACATTTCCCAGAATAGAACATTCTCTGAATAAATGCCATCACGCTTTAAAATTTGCTTTTCATTCAGACCATAAAGGGCAAACAAAGAGCTTGTGAGACTGCCCAAGCAAGCAGAAAGAGTCTGGCTCCTAATAGTGCAAATCTTTTGTAAACAGCTCATTGCAGTCCTATTTCATAAAGTCCACAGCAGACTGCTCTGAATTTATAAGTTTCAAGCCTTCAGTGGTGACCTAGCCAGTGTTAAATTTGCTTCATTCACTGTCAGTTCAATGCTGCAAAATTCCTATTAGTTCTCTGTAGGCGGTTCAAAGTCTGACATATTATGGAGTCAAGAAGTAACAGCTCTTTTCTTGCATCTTCAGTGCAGGGATGGTTTCCCAAGAGGGTAAGAATCAAGAAATGGATCTATCTGTAAAATAAAAATAATAATTCAAGGTAGATTATTATTTTACATAGTTTAGAGTTAGGTACCTTAATCAGAAGAAAACAAAAATAAGTCACAATGTTTAAATGACATTTATCTATTAAATTAAACTGTTTGCAAAGGAAATTTACGTGCCAAGGTTATAAAGATTCTAAAAGACACTATTTAATTATCCCTCAGTTGAACAAAGAAGTCCAGAAAGTGCATGATATGGGACTAATGGACCAGCAAAAACGCAAAGTACCATTCAGCACTAAAGTAATTGGGCAGAACACAGAAAGAGACCAGGATAAATGATTACTTCATTAATTTTAAAATTAAAGGGCAAGATAAGGTGGTCACTATCATAGAGAGTTATTAAGGTAAAACTGGCTAATCAGCACAATTTAAATGTAAAGAAGTCATCCCATGCCTACCAATTTCATAAGGCCGTGAAATAAAGCGATTTGATGTAGCTTTATCAATCAAATCATACAGATAAGTGTTTTAGTCTGAGTTTTCCAATTTATTGTAGCCTTTGTTTAATACAATGACCACCGGAAATTGAGGATGGTCATCTCTTAAAATGGTTAGGGCTTGGGACAGGCACATCCAACACTTTGCAAATTGCAGTGTTCTTCAGGAGATTCCATGTTCCTTGCTTCCATAGTGCTCTTACAAAAACTGTCATCATCCCTTCAACACAAATTCAGTCCCTCTACCTGGCCTACTGTCCAACTCTTTAATCTGATCTTTACAACAGAGGTTTCTGTCTCTCTTCTGAGTTTCCTTTTCCCATTTCTGTTGCACTGTCCCCCCTGAAGCCACAAGTCACAAAACGGCCCCTTCCACTCTTCCTCTATGAACTCACATTTTAAATATAAGACATTTTATTTTTGTTTGTGGGTTTCTCTGTGAAGTCTATGAGAACATTCTTTAATACACAATAAAACTTAAAAAAAAAAAAAGGCATGCAAAAGTTCAAATAGCCTTGAACTTTCTTCATAAATACAATCTTACTACAGGATATTTGAGTAAGTAGCTTAAATGGTATCAAATCCTAAAATGCCTCCTCTATCTCTTTCAGTCCATCAGCAATATTCATTTGCTTACTCCAGAAGTAGTTAATATGCCTTAAATCCAATCCAGTATGCCTGACTAGCAGACTGTAACTCTTCATTTATTTATATTATATCCTGGTATTGCCATGGAAATGTAATGTCTCCCAAGAGTAAAAGCCTTAGGGCTTGTGCATTATATGCTTAATCTGTTATCAACACATCATTTTGTTTCCCCTTATAGCTGTAAGTGAATTCTGGGACAATATTATGTTAATACTTTCTACTGACAGACAAGACAGTATATAATCAAAACAGGGTTTTCCAATTTATACAATGATGAACTTCAACCTTAATGTTTAAATGAAAAAATATATAATAAAATTTTAAGCATCTAAACCTGAAAACATTATTTTTCTAGGCTCCCTGACAAAGGAATTTTATGAGGAATGTTGGATAGGTGTTGACATAAAAAAACACATTCTCTTGCTCATGTATCATTTTCATTTTTTAAACTGGTTTTCACCTATGGCATATATGAATTTATTTAGAAACACTGATTAAAACCTTGAGTAATAGCAGGTCTGAGTACCATTTTGATGACAGCTTTCTCATTTTACACTGTTAATGAGATCAAGACAAGACATTTCCAATTTTAGAAATCCCATTCAAAGAGGATTCCCTCAAAAGCCATTTGAAGGATTTGCAAACTCCATGAGTCTCATCTTAACTATGCTGCCAAACAAAAATACAATGTGCATTGTGACCTTGAAATTTCAGAAACACTTTATGTTTTTAAAATTCTGTAAATAGAGAAAATAAGTGGGAAAAAAAGTGTATGTAACATTTGGAAATACATTTGATTGTTTTCTGTATTCTAAAGTAACATATGTATAAGAGCCCTGCAAAATTCAGTGATTTACTTTGAACTGCAATATGTAACAAATGTTCCTTTCAGATAGCTATACCTTGTTTATTCTAAGACTCACAGAATACCTATTCCTTTGGTAAAATACACATGGAATAAACTACTGGAGTATGTTAATTGGTGTTATTTATTGAGTTATAATTAGGAAAGGCACTGAAGTGAAAAATCAAATCTGAACTACCTTTTATTCTGAAAAAGTTTGGACTCAGACCAAACTCTAGATTAGAACTCTGCAGTTATCTTTAAATTAGATGAAGTTGAGCAGAAGAAGCATTTCAATCTCCTATAGCTCCAAAATACTACAGTTTATAACCTTTTGTTTTAATTTACTTTTTGTTAATATAGTTGCATTTTTATACTGTGGTTAACAAAGATAAATGAAATAGGTATGTAGACAGACATTTTAAAATCATGGAAATTTGTGACTTTGGCTGCCTGTCTTACTTGCACTCATTTTAATGCAAACGCATAAAAGTATGTGGTCTGAATTTAAAGGGCAAAACATTGACCTGCAGCTTTGCTAAATTCTGCCATTCTGTCTTCTCAGCTTGCAATGAATGATTAACATTTTCAGTGCCTGTAAGATACTCTTAAAAATTAAACCATGTTTCTAATTACATTACTGTCCATATTTTGTGTGGGTGTAAGCCAGAAGACAGAAAGTAGATACCGATGTAATGTTTTCATTGATGCATATTTTTATATTTTTTAAATAACATTTTAAATACTACAGAATAATAATGGTTCTTTGTTCCTGCTTACTTCTTTAGTTTTAAAAGAACTTGGAGTACAGTCCTCACTTCTGTTGTAAAGTTGTAAAATAAGTCATGAATTTAAATAATATATAAGGTGAAGAATTGGATCCATGAAATTATACAGGGCAGAATCTATATCAGGCATGCAGATATATTTTGATGAGCTCCCTGCAAAAAAGTCTGGGAACATGGTCTAAAGACAGCAATGTCAAAGAAGTCTGAAAGTAATAAAATAGGACAATGCATTATTAACTGAAGAACAGCACCATTGGAATATACCTATCTAACTGACAGGAAGACTTGCCTCCTTGCTTCTGCAGTGCACTGTATGGATTCACCAGCTCCTGTCCCCAGAAGCTTGGGGATAGCTCATGGGTTCATCACAAAATGAGGACACATGTTTATGTGCTTCACTAACAAATACCTTTGTTCAAAATTCATAGCACCAGAATTTTTTACTCCATTCTAGATGGGGCAGCACTTAGACACTCTAAAGCAAATAGTGTGGTTTCTGCTGCCAACTCAAGGTGATCTCCCTGGAAGTCTGACTTCCAGGAGTTGCCTACAGTTACTGAGTAACTTACTTGCAAAGGTACCTTGAAACAAGTATTCCCCTAAATATCATGACAGCAGGACCTGAGCAAGGAAGTATTTTCAGAACAGCCTCCCAGAAGTGCAATATGGTATATAAGTGGCTGATAACCCAGGGTTTAGGGAAGCTTCCTGAGAAATCATAGAATCAGACAGGTTGGAAAGGACCTCTGAGATCATCAAGTTCAACTCTTGATCCACTACCACCGTGGTTACTAAATAGAAGGTCCCAATTGAAACCGCTGATTTGCTCCAAATCTGCACATTCATTTTGCAGCTCAGGCAGAAGAGGCTAGACCTGTGTAACTCAGTGTATGTGACAACAATGTTCATTGAATTAGGTGACACATGGGGATACATTCCAGGTTTCAGAGATCACCTAACTCACCTAACTGACTGGAGGCCCATTATATGGCAGGAGAAGTATTCATTGGTACTTTTGACACCCTGGTTTAAGTAGCTCCCTGATCACAGTGGGGGCTGCTGTGAACATGATTCCTATAATCTTTACATTTCTGTAAACTGAGGAGTAATTTCAATGTTTAATCATGTGTGCTATATCAACACTTTCCAGTAAAGTAATACTATTTCAGGGGTTTTTTCGCTATACCTATAAACAAATTCCATGGTAGCCATTGGTTACACCACTAATTATCCAAAAAACATACCACTGTCAAAAAGCAATGTATGTACCAAATAGATATTGAAAAAATAATGATTTAGGTGCTGAACTTTTCTATCCATAACAATGATGTATATTAATAAACAATTATTTACTTGACATAAAACATAACAGTCTATTTTGTACATAACAGCCTACTGCTATAGACCTTACTAATGTCTACTCACAGCCATGCCATAACACCCTTTCACAGTCCCAGCTCTCACCTATGTGATCCTTCCAGTAAATGTGTTGCATGAACCTGGCCTTGGACTCACCAACATTCATCCTGGCCAACACTTTAATTTCTCACCTGTGGCCCCTTTATAGTGAATTGAATTGTTTCAGAAAGGCACTGTGAAACTCTTTAGAGGAGACAGGTAGAAAAGAACATTTATAGATAAACAAGACAGCTTTTATAAAGGGAAACTGAATCTCTTGCTCACCTACATGTTAAGTTCTCAAGTCAGGTTGTCATCATATCCAATCTCTCAAACACATTTCCCTGAAATATATTTCGGTATCAACAGTGCATTTCAAAATTGAAAACCAGCCAAGTCTAGGTTAGATGCATGTATACACATTTCCCCTAATTCCTTTACTTTCCAGCCCAAGTAAGTATCTCTTTGTCTCCTAGTATAAATGGTTAAATGGAAATGTGAGAAACTGCAACAAGATGAGTGGACATAAAAGTGTTTGAGAGTATTTTCAGACGGTCCATTAGCCGTTATGAGGTGAGCTGAGCATGAGCGAGGTCTTCTTCTAACTGGATTTGGACACCAAAAATGTGTCAATGTTACCTATGCAGTTTTGTAGCTCTGGCTCTATGTGACTTGTTAGGATCCCAAAGGGAACTCTTATGCCAGAGAAGCATTCGAGTATATTTCTTTCATTCTGTCTGTGACCTTCTTTATGAAATGCCCCTTTTCTCTGATTTTTTTTCCCTTTATAAACTCTAGTGAAGCTGTATACAGATCACAGTTTTAAAGAGAAATATTGAAATAGTTATTTCTGTAAAACATGAAAATTACTCTCCAAATGGTGAAGAGTATGTAAGGCAAAACAGATCATTCATATTGCTTTGACACTTGCGAAAAATAGTATAAATATGGAGTTTTTCACACACTAACATCTACTTTCTGTCTTTCAATTAATTTTTATCTACATAAAGGAAATGCTATCATAACTGTGTGAAAGATTATCACTTAGTCCTCAAAATTATATTTTGGATACTATGAGCTGTCACCAAAAGATTATCCAGCAGAGCTGTGCTAAGGTTAGTGGAGTCATAGATTTAGAATATGATAACAGACCACAGTGTAATAAAAAAAACACACAAGTTTTGTTCAGTAAATAAGAACTACTCCTTCAATTGGGAAAAGAAATCCAGAAGGGGTGACTTCACATAAGGCTCCGGAAAAGTATGTGGTGAAGTATTGTGTATGCTCAGTTTTTATAATCTTCCATATTTATCTGCATACCTTGCCATAGTAGTTTGATGGACTTGGGGGTCTTTGTCACCACGGCTCCTCTTGTTTCTTATGGCCTTCTGTAAGTTCAGAGTGGGCATGTGTTCTTTGTTTAAAAAAGTCAATGAAAAAATAATTCACAAAAGAAAAAACCAAATTCAAAAATAGGCATGTCTCTACCATGGAGAATTATGTCATTTGCCTTTTTCAGTGAAAAGTCTTCCAGTTGATTTCAGTATAACATGAACTGTCTAAGGGTTGGCAGGACATATGGTGAAGGTTAAATCTGTGCCTTTAAGTTTCTAGGGACATACAGTATTAGCAATTATCATATTTTCTGTTGACAACACACTACTGCTCAGAGCAGATTCATGAGCAAAAAGCAAACTTTGAAACCAGAAAAAAGGGAGCTGTGGTTGCACAGTTAGTAGAGAAACATTACTCTCAGGACTCAAGACTGTAACTCCTCAGAGGCACTGGAACGTACCAGGATAATAAGTCTACTCAGAGCTTTCCAGGGCTCTTCGAGCTGCATTTTGCCATTTGGTAGCAATGCATTTTTAGTCATCTCATGTAGATTAAAAAAGACCAAGGCAAAGAACATGGACTAGATCACAGCAACCTCACTGTAACAGCTTTGTCATGTTGAGTTACCCATGTAAATCAATGGAAAGTGTTGACTACTTGCAATTTTTTAATTAATTTTGTTGGCTAAATATGGATTAAACTAGTATACTCAGCTTTTCAAATATTACATTTCAAAATATTTGTATTTTGTATGTATGATAAGAAAGTTGATGGATCATGGAACTATAATCTGAATGAAACTGTCATGTACAGGTACATTTCATTTCCAAGAGTTATGAAAGGATTGCAAGTCACCTTGGCAGCAGAAAGTTCTCTTGCTTTTACATAAATGCTATATTTGTTTAATACTGGACCAACCAATGGAATTATGTAGTTTTCAGCTAAAGGCAGTTTTAAGGTCTGATATCTCCTGGATACATGTGATTTAAGAATTTAATGAAAAATACAGCAAAATGTGCCAGCTAAGCAGATAGTCTGGGTGACAGGTTTAATTTATGACATGTAAATGATAAAAGGGTAGTTTGAGAGAATTATGAAACATTTTATATAATCTTTGGTATAACAATGTCTACTTTAGAGTGTTTCACCCTTGGCAAAGGGTCAGATACTTGTATTGAACAATAAACTAATGGTCTTATCTAAATTGGTTGATGATTAGTATTTTTTCAATTACAGCTTTCTGTTGTAACTCATTTCGTATAAAAAGAGTGGTATCCTAAATAATGTCTTTATCAAGCATCCTGAGCTGCACTGTGGTGTCCATTGTAACCAATACAAACAGAGCTACTCAAAGTTATTTTGAGTATGGTGTCCTAATGTGTGTCTTCTATTTTGTTACATTAAGTCACCTTGAGAAGCTGTTTTTACAGACACAGAGGCTTAGATGTACTAACTGTATTTCTCACAAGAACTAACATTTATGAGTGATCAATAGGACATCTGATATGAAATAAAATCAGGGAAATTATTCCCAGAGAAAATGTGTTTCTGTGTTTCCCAGTTATGTTATTTTAATAATTGTGCCCATTTTTTTATCACCTCACAGTATAACTTGCTAATGTATTGTTCAAAAATGGGTTATTTTGCTATACTTTTGAATAAAATTATAGTTTATAACTAGTTCAAAAACAATGACTACTAATGAATTGAATTTGAAAAAGATTTATATAAGATCACACAAATCAAATTTTATGATGTAGTTCAATAACTGTTTTTTTACTGGCACTGGTACCTCTGATGTATGACCAACCTAATGGAGTCTGTAGCTTTCAGTCCCCTTCCTTCATGAGACTTCGGTTTTAGCATTCCATCAACCTTACTAAAAAATCTGCAGACCCACGTAGTGCATGTCATGCCATGAAAGTGGGGCAGGATAGGGGTTTCAAAGATTGTTTTTGTGCAGCAAAAAACTTGTGAAAATACAGTTGAGTCTCAGAATAGATGGACACAGATTTCAGATTTGTATGGAAATACTATTTATGTCAAGCCAGTCAGAGCATGACCATTCTAAGGCTGGTATCCTTCCATGCTCTTCTCTCCTCAAACCTGAACTGTTTGAGAGTTCCAGGTATGATAGAAAAATTTTTTAACAGACACTGAGGGCAAGAGTATTCATACCATATAACCATCAAGTGTGAAACTCTGGACCTGTAAGTTGCCCTCTAGTGTCTTCTTCTCCCTTCAACTGTAAAGGAAATTTTGGAGGAAATTAAAAGGCAAATTTGTAGCCCAAACTTTAGATATGCTGAATTATACCTAGATGATGTGCTTGAAAAAGCATCAATCGGAGGATATAAGTGCTTTCTTACATATCTTGTGAAATCCCAGGTAAAATCTACAAGTTTTTTAAAAGTAATGCCAGAAGTTTCATTGATTTTTGGGTCTCTATGTCTGAAGGAGGAATATAACTAATTTCACGAACCCTGTTCAACTTTCAAAAGTGCTTATCTTCTCAGTACTGTGATTTCCATATAGAAGTGAAGGTCAGCATTGAAATGCAACCTGCTTAATCTCTATTTGGTCCTCAGATGACTTACTTTCTACAGTTTTTTTTAAATTAATTCTGATGGTCAGCCTTGGCAAGTAGAGCAAATCGTGTGCCTGTCCATGTCTGAGGAAAAATCTGGGATTCATTTATCAAAACCAGGCCAAAATTATCTATTAGTCTGTATTTTACCATTCATTTGAAAGCATTCTGTGAATTTTTACAAATCATTATTTTCATTTTGTTATTGCTGCTGCTGTAGGAACAAATGAAGTTGAAAAAGTAGTTCACAAGGGAGGGATAAAAGTGTTGACAGATTATTTTCAAAATTGGGAGAGTAGCAAATGGAGAGAGAACAAGAGAATACATGAAAAAAAAAAGGGCGGTGTGGACTCTGGGCCAAAACTTGCTGACAGCCAGGGGAAGGTCAAGAGGTGAGAGTAGGAATAAAAGAAACAGAGAAGCCTACTGAGGCTTTTAAATAAAGACATTTGGCTGCAGGTGGAAAAGTTAACTAACACTAGGCTACCTCCCGAAAGGATGTAGACCTAAAGAGGTTAGAGGTGTCACAGGCACATACAGATTATTGTCCTGGATTGAAGCAGGAGTCTTATTAATCAAGTAACTTCTCATCAGGAGCCAGATGTTTCAGGGAAGGTCTCAAAGACTGAAGGTTTTGGAATACCAGTCCCTGGAGTAACCTCCTACAAAATCCTGCTCGCAAGAAATTGGCTAGTACTTTTATTTTGTGCTGTTTTTCTTGCCTTTAGCTGATGTGACTTTGAATTCTGGCAATTCACATGAATAGACAACTCCTTTCTAATTCCTTGAAGTTCTTTGTGTGTGAACCTGGCTGGAGGTCAACTGAAGTTCTAAGGTTTTATCCCTGTACACAGCAATATGTTTTTAAACTACATTTAAAAGAGTAAAGGTGTCTTGTGTGTGTGTGTGCACCTTTTTACTCTATCCAGATTGGAAGATTTACATCTCAGGCTTGGTTGTTCTTGCTGGGGAAAGGTATAGAATTATTCTACACCTATTGTGCAATATGAGAAAATTATGATTATACTGTTTGCATGTCCTGGTTCTGGCCAGAACAGGGTTAATTATTGCAGTAGCCAGGAGGGGGCATGGCCAGGATCCAGAGGTTATTCTATACCACCTCATGTCATTGCCCAGGGGTATTGTTCCTGCTACTGTTCATTTTTCTTATCTCCTTGCTGTTCTCTGTAAGTTTTTCTTATCTCAACCCACGATCTCAACCCCCCTTTGTGCCTCTAATTCTTCTCTCCATTCTGCTGCAACAGAGAGGTGGGATCTGGGGAGTAAACAAGCAACACATGCTTAGGTGATTCTCAGTGGGAGCACTAAACTGGGGAGTACCATTCCTAAACCACGACAGTAATACTATTCTCATTATCCTTAGTGTAGGATATCAATTGGATATACTAGAAATTTCAAACTACTATCCAGTAAAGGGACAAATATTTTTCTTTGTACTACATAAGATAATATGCTGTAACCATTTTAAAAAAGGTAGACACCTCTATAGGAGATTTAGTTTCAACTCCTCACTTTAGTAATTTTCTCTTCTCTTTGGTGACTAAAATAATCTTTTCCCCTGTCAACTGTTTTAGCATTTTCCTTTTGCATTTATATGTGTATTGTTGTGTTGGACAAACAGTGAATCCTCCTGCTACCTTGTCCTATTCTGATCCTCTTCTTTTTCCTCCAAACACTTTTGAAGACATTTAGATCACTTTTTCCTCCACTAGGCCAATTTTTTGCTCATGAAAGAAAGTGCACAGGTGTAAACATACATGGATAACATTACCAAGTACTAAGATTCTTGAGAGTTCATGCATGCTTGAACACAAATGGACTACTTTCCAGGTGTCATAATTCATTCATGTTCAAGTGTGAAAACCTTCAACTTGCGTAATTCTCTTTTTTGTTTCCCTGTTTTCTTCCTCAGCATGTAACTCACCACATTATGCTGGAGTTTTTTTAAATTTGTCTCTCACTTTCCAAGGTTTGTTTTCATGATCCATCTCACAGATGTCACAGAATGTCCTTGTTGCACATTCTAGCCTCCATCCAATCCATTTAACCTGAGTCCTCTAACTAAGCAGGCAGATGCATTACCCCCTGGGCTGTCTATACCTCCAGAACGTGATCCTGTTCTAAAGTGGGGTGAATTACCTTTTGGAAGTTCCTATACCCTCATCTGACAGAAAAGGTGCGTCGGGTAACACTGTTCCTAATCTAAGCAATGTCTGAAATTAGGTGGAACTGAAACAAGTCCCAGCTTACAGATAGGATGCTGGAAGACAGATGGCTTTCCAGCAGAACAGGCAGTTTCAATTTCAATTCAAATAGATGGGAAAGGGAGGGAATTTAATTTTCATGCAGCTCTGTTCATAACACATGGCACAGTGCAGGCTGATGTTCTAGCTTTAATGATCATTCTGTGAACATCATAGTTCTGAGGAAATGCCTCTTTTGTACTAGTGAACTGAAATAATTATTTGTGCTTTATATTGTGAAAACCACAGTAACCAGAGCTGAAGGTTCCTGATCATTCAACTGTACTGAGACAAATCTGACACAAGAAGTGTGTGTGATTAATATACAAAGTGGAAAAGTATAACCCATTCAAGGATCCGAGATTATGAAAAATCATTTTAGGTAACCAATGTAGCAAGCCAAGGCTGTTATCATGTATTCTGATTAGAAATTCATCTATAATATTCCTTTCCTCTTAGATGCTTATAATGATATTCCTTGTATTAAGTATTGATCTATCATCAGTGTTTCCAGTTCTACATAAGTGTATTGCTTGGATTTTTGTTATCTCAGTAAGGGCATTAAACATCTTCAGATGTCATATTGACTTTGAGTACAAATTAGTAAATACTGGTACTTTGTGGCTTCTAATTCTTCCTATCCAACTAAACCAAACAAATAAATGAGGAGAAATAAAAATGGAGTCTTTGTCATATACCCATTGCAAAGGCACTGCATATTAAAGCTTGCATAGTCAGCAGTGTGGAAAAACATTCAAAATATCTTTGGGTTTGTGTTGGGTTTTTTGGTAGGGTTTTTTTTTATAGTTTCTAGTCTGTATAGCAGCTCCAATCAAAAAGCATATCCTGATATTCTAGATTTTCCATTGGTTTATTAGTGTCATATTGTACACAGCATCCACAACTTTTTCCTGCTGCAGGCTTGAAAGCAGCAGCTGTTTCATGTTGCTTTCTGCTATGGCTGTCCCCAGGCTTTATAGCCTCATCCTTTAACATTATCCTTCAGCTCAGTGCCTGAAATACAAATGCTCAAAGACCTGATTCCAAATGTGTTTATGCAGGAAATGTGTATATCTCCATCCTTTGTCCTGGTTCCTGTAATACTGGGGGGATGAGGCTTATGAAATCCAGAGATGCTTTGCTTTTCTTCCGAAGAATTAATTAATGAATCAAGTAAATTAAATGGAAGTTCCTAGCAACTAACTGAATATCACACAACTGAGTCTCATGCAACTCAGGCTAGAGCTGTACGTGTTTCTGAGTTGAATATTTAAATGGTGCACGACTCACTGTGTTCATGATGCCTGCAATTATACTCATTTCAACCACACAATGTATAGCATGTTGAAGTGTTATACTCCCATCATGACCAGCAGAGTATATGAGACTTCCATTTGCTATTGGGTACCCAGGTTTCCCTCAGATTTGAGAGGTAAACCAGCAAAGGCATGCCTGGACTAAAGCAAGACATTTAGGAGCAGATGCAGGGAAGTTGTACAGCTGGTGAACACCTGCCTGGAGGGCATTGGAGACTTCTAACCACCTAAAGAATAATTTGAATGAGAATGGGTACAGAAAAGGCAATAAGGAAAATGGAGATTCTATCTTTTGTTGGGAAATTAAAGAGCTTGACCAGTTTAGTCTAGACTCTAGCACAATGCAAGGTAATTAGAGACATGGTAGTGGAAGAGCTACACAAAGTGTGGCATCTGAAATACTTAAGACAAATTTGTGGCTCCCTCATATTCATTTTTTTCTGGTGATTGATGTGGGACACTTCTCCATTGCCTTTTTCAGAATGCCCAAGCTTCCTTAGCTATGATACTTAGGGGTTAATAATTTCCATTGCCACCTGCATGCACCCTATTTTTTAGCCACTAACCTACACTCATGAGATGTTCAAGGACTCATAAAAACCTGTATAGTTACATTTTACAGGGCTGAAGACAATTTCGTCTCAGAACTGTAGTAAAACTTGCTTTGAATTTGAGAAGAGAAACCCATATTACTCGTGTACCTTCTGGTTTAAGGTCCTTGCACAGCAGAATCCAAGGCAGCCCTCCTTACCCTATGCTTTCTCACCTTTGTATGTAGTTGTAATTGAAAAGTTTTTACTTTAGGAAGCTCTACTGACTTACTCTTCTGTCCCTCCAACTCTCCTGTCTCATGCAGAGTTTTTGTTTACAGCTCTTGAAGAATCAGATATCTGTCCCAGCTGTTCCATTTGTTATAATTTAGCATCTGGAAGAGGATTTGGTTTACATATACATGCATGACAAGTATTAATAAGATGAAATTGCCCTCAGCTTACACTGACTAACTACTAAATTAGGGGTTTTTTTCCCCCAATGCTTTCAAATATTACAAAATATGTTACGAAGCAGGTTCCAGGTTCCTAAGCAAATTAAAGAGCAAAGAAAATGTGTAACAGTAGATTTTTCAAAGACCACTAGCATAAATAATTAAAAATATGACTTGCACTTAAGGAAAGAAGAGTTTGAGTCCCCAGTAGCAAAGCTTGCTTTGTGGTTGTTTGTTTTTGTTTTGTTTTGTTTTGTTTTGTTTTTCTTTTTTCTTTTTTCTTTTTTTTTTTTTTATTTCAGAGTGGAATATATCAGAATCAAACAGCTCTTATATGATGCTGCTTAGTTTTACATTGTGTGAATATGTCAGAATTGTGAAAACAAAGTCACATTATAAATAAAATTTTAAAATGTCTACAAAATCTTTCCATCAGCAATCAACTTAGCAGTTATTTTAAATCTCAATGAAATTAAAGGTTTTAAAATAGTGTTCTTTACAGATCAATCAGGCAATTATCAATGGACAGAAAAATCATCCATAAATAAGACTGCTTAAAAAAAATGCTGAAAGCAGCAAATATAAATATTCTTTATATGCTATTAATGTCCTGGGAAATTAGATATTTAAAGAAGGGAAAAGTCAGTATGACATACCAGCACCTATCTGTTCAGTCTGATAGCATAGCTTTAACGTTGACATTAGATATTAGGAAGAAATTCTTTGCTGTGAGGGTGCTGAGGCACTGGAACAGGTAGCCCAGAGAAGTTGTGGATGTCCCATCCCTGGAAGTGTTCAAGGTCAGTCTGGATGGGTGTATTGGGTCTGGCTGAGATGGAGCTCATTTCCGCATAGCAGCCCTCACAGCATTGTGGTTTGCATTGGTAACTAGAAAGGTGTTGATAGAACACCAGTGTTTTAGCTACTGCAGAGCATCACTGGCACAGCATCAACACTGTCTCTTAACATCTGCCCCTGCCCCAAGACAAGGGCAAGATCTTGAGAGGTGACCTAGGCCAGATGATCCAACCTAACCAAAGGGATATTCCATACCATATGACGTAAGCTTAGATATAAAAGCTAAGGAATGGAACAGGAATTGGGAGCATTCGTTATTTACAGTGTTTGCATTGCAGAGCAACCACTACACTCTACATGTCAAAGCCCTGTTTCCTGGGAAGTGGCCGGACATTGCTCGCTAATGGGAAGTAGAGAATAAACCTTGTTTATTTTCCTCCTTGCTTGTGCATGGGCAAACTTTCACTTTTGCTTTAATAAACTGCCTTATCTCAACCTATGGGTCTTTTTCCATTTTATTCTCTCTCTCCTGTCCAGCTGGGAAGGGGAGTGATAGAGCAGCTTGGTGGGGACCCGGCACCTGGCCAAGGTCAACCTACCACAGTGGGGCACAGAACAACATGGTCTAGTGGCCCACAGCAAGGAGTTGGAATTAGGTGACTTTTAAGGTTCTTTCTAACCCAAGTAATTCTATGATTTTTATGCAAATTAAAAATGGTTCAGATCAACAGAAACTTCTGTCATTTCAAATCAGGTTTAAAGTCAAAAAACTTTTTTTTTTTTTTTGCACAAGATGATCAGTTGAAAAAATACTTAGCAAAACTTTGTTAAACATGTCCTTGAGAAAAAGAAAGAAAGAAAAAGAAAGAAAGAAAGAAAGAAAGAAAGAAAGAAAGAAAGAAAGAAAGAAAGAAAGAAAGAAA
>JAWWLV010000088.1:137112190-137127250 GCA_035041135.1 Platyrinchus mystaceus
GTTTTTGTTCCGGAAATCCACCTGGCAGAACCATCCTCAGCCCCCGGGGGAGGCTGACTGGCAAACCCATGACACCTTTTATCTCTTGCCTTTAGCTTTGTGAAATATACTTGCATGTGCAAAAGAATACTGAATAACTTGTTAATAATAACATGAACTTTTAAAGGAAAGAGATCAAATGAAAGCTAACTCCATGCAAGTAAAAGCTGTTTGTCTTTGCAAAGTATAGATATTTGTAAAATCCTATTTAGATGTAAAAGAAAAAGAATTTTTTTTATCACAATTACTAAAAATAGATACAAGAGTTGAATTTTAGATGTTTAGTCTCAAACCCAAAATGTTTGGTTTTAAAAGCAGACATTTCTGCACTTTTACTATTATTGTTCTTAGATGAAGTCAGGAAATATTTAATCCACCTGAGTAATAGGAAGTCAATAAAAATTTAGCCAAAAAATGACTGAAGTATGGTTTGGCCTGGACAATCAAGCTCAATGCATCATTCTAGGTTTGTTATGCTATGATTTTAAATGCAGATATCATTTAGATTCTTGTCAAACAATGAAATATAAAGTTTCATAAGAAATAATTTAAATTTATTGTGCAAAATTATCAATAGTTGATCAATAGGCCCAATCTAGAATCCTTAAGTTACTCAGTTAATAAAAAACATATATGCCAGTTTTGATTTCTCACAAGTTCCTTTGTTCTTTCTGTTCTTTTTCCTTTCTTGATCATCCTCTTTTACTAAAGAAAAAGAAATCTATTTGCACTCTTTTCCAGTGGTTTTGTTTAATGAGCAATTTGAAAAGCTTGTATTCTGTCTGAATATTTGACAAAATTCAGGAAAAGAGAGTCTTTGAATTATCCAAAACTCTTGAAACCTTCTAAAACATTATCTATTTGGTTTGTAATTTGAATTCAACGTACTGGCAGACTTTTTTGAAAATACATATCTAGGAATTTATCCTACTGACCACTTGATCTGACAGAGGCAATAAAAAAACCCCTTCCTTAGAAACTTGGAAGGATATTCATGATCACAGACCCTAGAATTCATAGGAGGCTTCCACCATCCCAATATCTGCTGACAAGAGAATAGGACCAGGTACAAGCAATCCAGGAGATTGCTAGAATGTGTTGACATCCATTCCTACATAGAAGTAACAGTTAACTAGGGTGTTTACCTACTGTGCTCAGACGAGGAGATGGCAGAGAATATGCAGGTCAAGGGCAGACTTGCAATCAAGTGACTGAGACAAATAGTGCCTGATCAAAGTGTTTGCTGTTCCAGCTTTGTGTACAGGTGGGGAAATGTAGTACACCTTGGCTCAAATAAAGTTTGACATAGTCTCCCACGCTATCCTTAGAGTGAAATTGATGATATATGAATTGGATAAAAAGAAGGCGCTGAGGAAACTGTCTGCATCACTCGGCCCTGTGGACTGTCATCAACAACACAAAGTCTGGATGGTTACTAGTGGCATCACTCAGGGATAAATACAGGGGCCAACACTATTTAATGTCCTTACTAGGACATAGGAAACCCTGACTTGAGCGAAGCAGCAGAAAGTGGAGTGGATGGGTGGGGTGGAGTATAGAATTACAATGAAGATGGTCAAATACTGAAAACCATTTTCAAGAGAGATTCTGAAGTCTCCATTCTTGCAGATATTCAGGATTCTCCTAGACAAATCCTGTCTGGGTTCTAATTGGCTTTGAGCAGAAGTTTGCATCAGCCTAGACCCCCCTAGATCCTCTTCATCTTACATAATTCAATGATTTTATAATTCTGTAAATAGATCCTTCTCCGTGTAGAGATTAAAAAATTAAAAATAGATCCATTTTGCTATTCTGATTTTATAATTCCGCATCTTTTATCAAGCATTTCATTGCTATCTGGAGTTCCAATGATATTTGCCACAGAGAGAAACCCCTAGTCTCAATTGCATTTCATCTCCAATTAAACGGTTCATACAGCTGCTAATGTTATTACATATCTTTGTTGCATTCATGATTTATTACATGTTGTCAGGGTTTTAGGTAAGAATTTTTTCACTTACTCATTATTCTTTCTACTTTTTTTAAACTTATATGAAGATAAGCAATTTTTTTTTTTCCTTTTCACTCTGAAATGAAGTGTCTTCCAAGAGAACAATACAGTTTATTAAATACCAAAAAATTAGTTTAAAAAATTTCATAGATCTGAATAGAAGTAACAACAACTAAGAAATTCGGGGGTGAAACATCACTGTTAACTCATCCTGAAGACTCAAAATGAGGAAAACACAAAGGTAATTACTTCAGGTATTACCATTTATATATAGCAAGTTCTCAAATTTTCTGCAATGTGAAGGACTCTTCAAACAAAATATTTAAATATTTTATGCATCAGTTGAAAGATCTAAGTATTCTTCTTGAAGTTTGGAGGATGCCTTTTCCATATGAAGCACAACAAAGAAAATAAAATTAATATATTGCACAGTAAAGCACAATGCAAGCAACAGGTATAAATCACAAATGTATAAGGTATAAATTAGCTGAATAACTGCTTTTCTTTGGTACTTAGAGAAAACAAAAATTGTTTTCTATGTGTTTCTTTTACTCACTTGCCCCTTTTGTGTCAAAGTCGTAGAGAGTACTTCAAAAGAGACGACTTGCAACACTGATGGTAGCAGTAGCCTTCCTCAACCTGAAATTATTCTTTCAACACAAAAAATTATTTTTCTTTTGCTCAAGTTTTCTTCTTTGCAATTCTTGTCCTAATCACAATCTTTTCCAATGTAATTAATATTTTGTTCCATTAGTATTGTGTTAGGAAGGGTGAGAGACACTATTTTTTTTTCTATTTAGAAAAGTAGGGGTTTTTATCAAAGAATGATCATATCAAAGATATGACCTACCTTTAATAAACATGGATTGTGTTCAATACCATTTTACATGCAGATCCAGAGTCTTTATTATGTTTTCCTTTAAAACTGTACAGAGGTCATGTTACTGTCTCTGTAAGTGCTGAGATTAATTTCTCCAGCCTCCGTTTTAATTACTTTTAGAGCATTAGAGTGTATTACGTCAATATATTTATTGATTAGGCTTGGTACAAGACTGTTTTCATGAGTCAGTTCTTTTAGAATTAGAATAGATAATACTTTGTTTTCACTATTTGAGCATACAGATCTCTTAGACTTTGTTTCCCTCCTTCTGCCCTTAGTTTTCTAAATCTTTCTTTCCATTATTTATTCTGCCTTTGTTCTTACATCAACATTAAAATTTTAATGAAAAGTTTTTTTATTGGGTTTATTAGACTTACAATATACTCAATATGAAACTCTTCAGTTTCCCTGGAAAATCAAGTTCCTGCATTTCCAAAAGACCTAAAGCTTAGTCAAAGCCTAAGCCATCAAATCCTGAAGACACCTAGGATTATACTTCTTCATGTGCAGTCACAACCAGATTGCCAAAAACAATGTTTTTTTTTTTTTATTTTCCTATTTTTCCACTAGTGGAAATAAAAAAGCTTCCCTAAAAATGTATTTACAGGAAAGAAGAAGAAGTGGAAAAAAATTTGAAATGTGAGTTGACAAGAAGCCATGATGAAATATCATTGATACGAACAGTTTCTTCCTCAGATATATTGGTTCCCTAAGGAAGACCCAACAGAGTATTGGCAGAAAGCCAGGTGCCAAGTAATTCTAAAGAATAAATGCTCTATACACAAGATAAAAACAAAAGACCCTTTGAGATTCTCTTTTGAATCACAGCTATGATATACAAAAGTTGGGAAATTATATTAAAAACATATATATTGATTGTGGGAGTAACGAGCCCTTCTCATAGATTATTTGCTGAAGTAACTTTGTGTGTGGAATAAAGATAAAAAACGTGGCCAGTCTTCGCGAATGAAGATTTGGGAAAGGTCTTTTACCTTTCAAGCCTGTGCAATGGATTTTTTAGGTGAGACACAGCCTGCGCTGAACTGAACCCACCCTTTAATCCTAAGGTTCAACTGCCGGGGCCAAGCAGGCTTGGACAATGGCAGTGAGGTCCTCAGGACGTAGGTTTGTTTAGAGTGACCTTCTCTTAGATGGATGGCCTTAGGGGCTGACGAGCTCCATCTGCCCAGGGGAGTGTCCCTGAACCCGGTTCGGGAATCAAACCGGGGTCGCAGCGGTGAGAGCGCCGCATCTTAACCACTAGACCACCAGGGGTCCCCGGAATAAAGATAGAAGTGTCAAATATAGATTTTAAAAGTTTTAGCCCCAATTAACAGGACAGGAAGAGTTTATGCTGTACTACTATGCTTGTGCTCTCATTATTTCTTTGACCTTATTACAGCAATGCATTAGCAAATAGAGGCAAAGGTGACAGATTCTCAGATTAAAAGATGTGAGGGTGGTAAAATATATCATGATTAATTTCTGCTTCTCTCAGTCTCTGTAATGGTTCATAGTAACCAAAAGGAGTTGAAAAACCTGTATCTAAACCACTAGGTACCAGCCCAAATAGACACTTACACTTGGTTTGGATATGGATCATCTTGTGACAGACTTGTGTTCAGAACGAGAATGGCTCTGAAGTTATTACAAAATCCATGAAAATCATAACCAAATAGGGTAATAATGCAAGTTGATGGCTCTAATTAATGTTAGACTGCCATGGGGTGCAGGGAATGTCATGTTCAATTGGTCATATCACGTCAGAGCCCTGACTTCAGTACATGGTGTAGCCAAATGTTACCCTAATTAAAAACATACACATGGAAAGAAAAAAAAAATCTTCAGTCCTGAAATACATGCATCCACCCAGCTCTGATGAAATGTCAGAAGCAGAAGTAGCTTCCAGTGAGCTTATACCTGCCAGAGTTCCTGCCATTGATACTGGCTTCTACAAGGCTAATTTCACTGAAAACACTGCTAATAAATGAGGAAGGATTTCTGTTTAATAATGTTCTAAAAGATTTCTAATGCAAGCTGCAACTTTTATTTTATTTATGTGCTAATTTGTTTGTGTTCATTTCTTGCTGCTAATCTCACTCTTTCAAAGAGACTGTGCAACAGTCTTTAACAACATCCACTTCCAAGACACTACGACAACCTTCGCACCAGCACATAAGGAAATCTCCTCCAGAACTTGGGAACTTTGTGCTCCAAGCAGGATAAGTATAGAGGTTTATGAGGTGTCTTCTGCATCTCCCAAGCCTTTGGATGCACACGTATTTCTATGTGAATGAAGTATTCTGGCTTCTTGGCAGCCCATCTATCTGAACTGCCTGAAAACTAAATTGTCCCCCATTTCCCTTTCCCCTACTCTGGTTTGGCATGTACACATAATGATTATATTCCCAAGAAATTCTTTAACTTGTCTGTAAAACATGATATTTATTGCATTTTAACAGGACATAACAGTATTTCCATATTAGACTATCAGTATAGATTATTACTATTATGTGCAGTAGATGGCAATAAAACCACCACCTGGTATTGGGCTTTTGCAAACCACTTGGCTTATTTTCCTTGTAAAAACAAAATAAATGCACACCAGGATCCGCTGTTACACAAAGAAAAGAAATAAATCACAGTCATTTTACACATTGCTTATGTTCATGCAATAATCATGCAGGCTAAAAATGATTGCAAATAAAGCACTTCTCAAAAATGAGGGTTCCCAGAGAGAATCCTCTCTCTCGAGAAGAATAAAGAAGAATCTCTATAATTTCTCTCAATGTTTCTTGGTTACTGCTGCTGCTATTGGTGACAACAAACAGCAGAAAAGTTTAATCCCTGTCTGAGAATCTCGCTGCAGTACGGTGAGCATATGAACATTTTTCCTTCCCAGTATTCAGTCTTGCTCAGCCTTGCTTTTCCTACTTATTTTTCCCTTCTTTCATAGAACTCCCCAAAAGACCAAAGGAAGCAGAAACCTTTGCAGAATATCTCACAAAGTGAAACTTCATTCTACAATGAAATTTGCTTTTTCAGGTACACTTACACCCACAAAGACAAGATTTGGTCATATATTCAGGCTTTGGCAGTAGCTATCTTTCTATCAAAACAGTTTCCAAATATTTTCATTCCACAGAGGAAGATGTTTCATAAAGTTTCAGCACAGTTTCTGCTTTTTTAATTTCCTCCTTGAGTGTTCATAATATCAGAATATTACTGAAGTCACTATGTTATACTGAGTATGAACAATAGGAATAAATTCTATGATTCTTATTAGCTGAAAATACACTTAAACAAAATTTCTGTTTCCTCAGAATTTTCCAGATAATCAAAATGATAAAGTTTCATGGAAAGAGGCTGTGATAAAATTCAAATAAAGGAATCTGGACAGGAGCCTTATAAGACTTGTCTGTCAGGTTTTCCTACTTTCTTGGCAAACCTGTCTGCCAGACTGTTGTGTGTGATTTGAAATACCAGGGCTTCTGTGATCTCTGCTGGGGGCAGACCACTAGACAGACTGCCTTGGAGTAAGGGTGCTATTCACTTTCATCGACGCATCAAAGCTTCTTTTTTTATTTTTTTTTCCCCAAAGTGGAATGCAACTACATTTCAAAATTCTTCCCCAAACCACACTGTCTTTCTTTACTCCATTCTCAAAATATGGTTGGGCAAGTACGATGGACAGAGAATCCCAAAATTAAGGAAATGGCTAATTTGGGGCTACATCTCTACAGTTCTTAAAATGCACACAGAATGTTTCCAGTGAGAGACAGTAGACACCTAAAAAATTCACTTCTGCTAAAAGAAACTGTAGGAACAACATGAAACAACAGCTTCACACTGCTGCCTGAACAGCAATAGAAAACAACAGTTGAAGGAAATAATTTCTCAACGTATTCTGCTTTAGAGACAAATACGAGGACATATTTACATATTTACCTGTAAATACTTCAGAAGAAAGATACTGTGTTTTGAGATATTGGAGAGCTTTATCTTTTTTTTTTGGTCCACTTTGGTTGCAAGAATCTCTCCTTTTTTTGTAATATTTTTGTATGCAAATCCAAAGCCTATTCTCCCATCACCATTAGTGCTACATTTATATTGAAATACTTCAATGCCTCAGAGTCAGGAATTCCCTAGCAACAGGAATGCCTCACCAGCCAAATGCTGTGGAAATACAGTTACTTTTCTCTCAAGATCCTTGCTTGGATGATCAGACATGAATTGTAGACCTAATAAATCTTAGATACAACTAATGATTGCCTGGGAGATGACTTTCTCCCAGTACAAAGCAGATGAAGAAGATTCATGTGACCTTTGAATTTAACAAAGAAATAAATCACCTTTTTCAAAATCTTAAATTGACTAATCTGACAGAGTTGGACTATTTTAACAAACAGTTTGGCAGAACACTGTTTCACATCCCATTTCACAGATCAATCTGTACTGTAAACATATCAACAAATTTGTATAGTATACTCTGATACAAGTGGCATTCTAGCCATGTTAAGCAGCAGAAGGTATGGTAACAAATGCAGAATAACTAAAGAGAAACAGGAGTAATTCTCATGAAATCACTGTCCATGAGAATAAAAGATAAAAAGAGAATAAAGACAAAAGTAAGAGAATAAAAGACAAAAATACAGGGAAGGAATTTTCTACCATTATCCTTAACTTGCAACTATGTGGCCTTACTGGGGAAGGACCAGTTCCTGTTTCAATTAACTTCAACTACAAGGAATCATGTCCCAAGTCTATTTTTGATACTGGTGCTCTTTTACTTCATGTAGTGCAGCTTCCATATGGTGGTAGGATCATACAAAACAGGAAATAAAAAATATTCTCATTACTGTGATTTCCAAATGTTTGAAAAACCTAGCTTCAAAGCTTCACATAAACCTTCTTCCTAATGGAGCACAACTATGACAAAGAATTCAACTATCTGAAAGGAGAGGATTATTTTTATTTTTGTTTTATTAGACCACAGTACAATGTCTCTTCCAACTACCTGTTATTGGATGAAATGATTTTTTTTTTCTTTGACATCCTACTTCTGACACACCTAAGGCAATTCAAACACAAGGAAATTTCTAGCTGACAGTATTAATTTTTAAACAAGATCTCCTCTCAGTAAGGACTGTCCTTTCAAACTCGTCTCACTATTAAGGTGTATGTGCAATTCCTGTTGACTTTAAGAGGATTTGAAGAATGTATTTAAGAACTCTAGTAAGTAGGTATTGAAACAGGCATGTGGGTAAGTGCTCTCAGGTGGCTCCTCAGCAACCTTAGTATGTAACCCTAGAAAAATCATACAAAAGGAGAAACAGACATTTTGAATTTCGAGACGTTGAATGCTGCAAATATTTAGCATTGCATGTCCAGCATTAGTCTCCGTCATTAGCATAGAACATAGTTCATCCAAAATAATTATAAGAATAGTATAAGTGTATATTATAAATGTATAACTTTGGTATGTATCTTATTGTTCTGCCTATCAAGAAATTATAGCCATAATTTTACATATTTATCAGCATGATGCCCAATTTCTCCAGTCATTATAGCCTTAGTTTTCTGAGAAATAAATAAGATAATGACATCTACTGTAAGTTGATAGGGCATGGCCTTGCTGAGAGGGACTGTTGTATTTAGCATTTCTGACAGCTTTCCTGAGGTGAAGTATTATAGGTTTAAGCAACTCATTGCAAACAGACTGATTTGAAATTTCTGAATTAAATAATTACTTATGCATAATAAACCACCAGGCCAGTACATAAGCATGTTTTTCTTTTATTAATAACTTTGAATGTTTTATTTTTATGATTAATAAAACTTTCATATTTATGTAAAAAGGGGAAAGAAAAACAATGCAGTAAAAAATGCTGCTTATTCTTGTTTCTAGGATTAGCTGTCATAATTATTCTGAATATAATAGGACTACATAGCCTCAAGTTACTATTTAAATGGTAAAATTTTTATAAGCAAAAATGTAAATATGCTTGCTGTAAAAAAAGTCTTTTTAATGTAAAAAAGTTTATATTCATTTCTTCTGAATAAATTGTAAGACATATAACTTCTGCGCATCTCCTTGAAGAAAAATAAGCAATATTAGGCCACTAAGAGAAACTGCTCTACAGATCAGAAATAATTTAATCATATTTCTTGATTAGCACCAGTATAAAGTTTTTACAGGGGAGAGATGAATCAGGTCTCCACATGTTTTTCACTTATGCCATGACACAGTGTACCAGAGGTATATAAAGGACTCATGAAACCAGGAAGCAACCCAAAGCTATTTCTATGGAAACAAGCTCTGGCTGCAGGGAAAGCAGTAAATCTATCTCCTTTGTGTTGTGTTTGAGACATGTTTGGATGTTTCCAACTCTTGGCTGCCAGGTTACCTAACCAACAAGTGTCTCTGGGCTTAGTGCTACTGACTGACTCTGGCTCTGAATTCCTTGCACACTTGATAGACAGCTGTAGCTTTGACTGAGAAAAGCAGGCAGGCATGATTTTATTTCTTTTTAATTTTTTTTTTTACCTGCAGAACTAGTGTCTATTGACTTTTGCTATGTTGTTACATATTATATACCTTTTTCTTTTTAAGAAAATAAAACGCTCAAGTAAAAAAACCCCCAAAACAGATGAACAAACAAACAAAACCCTTCACAACAACAACAATGACAAATAACAGCAACACTCTACTTGAGGTTAAATAGAGCTAGTGTAATAAAATAAAGCTAAGTTTTCATGGTACCCCAGGCCCCAGAGTGATGCCAACACCAAATTGCTGTTGGTGAGCATAGGCTGCAGAGGGCAATGTCCCTCAGCAAAGCACTGTGCTTCCCGAAGAGGAGCCTAGGGGTCCTTTTAAGTGTATATTACTTTTTCCTGGGCTGTCTGCTGTTCGTAGTGTAAAGAATCAGAAGTATAGAGTCTTAATGTCAACAGCTAACAACAATGTCCAGAGATTAAAGGACCACTGGATGAGTATACTACATGTTTGGAGAAAAACAAGCTTTGCACAATATTTCAAACAAAACCAAAAGTTGTTTTGTTATTCCAGCATTTAACCAATGAAATGAAAACCAGAAAGTTTGCTTTGGTTTTAACTGAAGAGCAGGAAAGTCAGGATATCCAAAAGCAGAATGCAGAGACAAGTAGGGATAGAGACTCACTTCTTCTTAAAAAAAACCCCAAAGAAACAAACAACAAAACAAACAAACAACAAAACAAACCAAAACCAAACCAAACCAAAAACGAACCAACCAAACAAAAAAACCAGCCAGATATATTGCAGAGCAGTGTCCATGATCAAAGGAATATAAAGACTGCTTTTTCATTCAGTCTCTCTACAGATGAACAAGGTTGGAGAAGTCAGACTCTCCAAACTGTGTGACCAGCTTTTGAACCAAACAATCTTCAAATAGTAATAAATAATATACTTTACTTATGGGTTAAGTTATTTGGCTCTCATCCACCATCCCCAGAAAAAGAAATTTCATGTTAAAAAAATGAAAGCCAAGATTCTCATATGCCCACTGGACTGAAGGACTGGAAAGGAAGAAGAAGAGTTAAATGAGAATAAATTAAGTAAAAGAACAGGAAATGGGGATGCAAATGGATAGCAAAGTTCAGTAAGAGAGAAAAGGGAAAGGTTAAGATGTAAAAGGGACTGCAGTTTCTATGATGTATAATATGATATATATAGCCTATATTGCTTTAGGTCACAGAAATTATAAAAATCTCTAAAAAGTAATTGTGGTCTACAAAAACCAACATGTGGAACACTGAGTGTTGAATTCTAATATATATATACAGTACAACTCCATGCTGTCATTATCTGACTCAAGAAGACATATGAGCATAGATTGCCTAGTTTGTGCATTAAAACCAGAGTTTATTGGACAAGATACTGTCTAGCTCCATCTGGAGCTCACAACAGTTTCAGATAAGTGCATGATGCTTTGACTAACAAGATAGAGTTCTATAAATATCTAATATCTGCTGCAAAGATATGTGTGATTGCTCTAAGTAAAGCACAAGGAATGAAAGAAAAAGACTTCATAGGTTTATCATGACCTTTGATTAATGGCAATAAGAAATTCTCAAATGAAGAAAAAAATAATGAGAAACACCTTCAAGCTATTTTGTGTATAGTCAGGTATTCAGATATTCCAAAACGTTTGCCTAACTATATTCTCAGATACTAATGCAGTATTCATGTCCAAAATAACCAGGCTTTTTGGTATTTAGGATAACATAAATACACTGACTTAAAATTTCCCATCTCTTCCACCTACTCCTCCTCCTTCAATGCTTTTAACACACACTGAATATTATTTTTTCCATGGAGCTCTCTTCTAAACACTGTTTCTCTCTCTTCTCAGACATAAATGAGGTGCTGGGCAATGTTCTGACGTCAATGTGGTAATTGCCCCAGGGGGGGAAACAGCAGTTTAAAATAGAAACAGAGACACAGGCAGACACATTCATATAGACACCTCTGGGTGCCAACCACTGATAGACCCAGACTTCTGGGAACGTGTGACAGGCTTCAGATGCCAGATCACTCTCTGAGCCCTGTACGACATTGTTCTCTCTGCATCTTGGCAAGGATTAAGCTACAAAATTCAGGACTGGCATTGGACTTGGAGCTGCTCCAAAGTTTACCAAGATGCATGGGTATGGCTGAGGCCTGTCTCTAACTACAACTATCTTTTTGTTTGAAGGTTATATCTTGGATATTGTGCATATACTGTTGCTTTTGTTTATTAGAAGAGCAAAGTTATTTACAGATCTCTGGGTAAATGACAATTCACTGTTTAATTTCTTCAACGTCTCTAATAGAAAATCTTTTGATAAAAGAGTGGTACCACCACCAGCCACATGGAGTGTGCTAGCCTACCAGAGTTAAAAGAAACATAAAGGCATAACAGCTGAAAAAGAACCTTCAAAGGTAGGAGGCAAAGGTCTGGATTTATTTCTCTTCTACATCTCTGTTTTAATTCCAAAAAAATATTAAATAAGACCAGAAAATGTGCAGGGTAGATAGTTAAAGAAATAAAAAGATAGTTTGTGACCAGATGCTAAAAAGTCTGGTTTGTTTATTCCATCAAAATTATGTCTGAGAAGGGACTTATCAAGTGTTTCTGAAAGAATCTCTATAATAATTATCAGATAACTAGCACCAAAAAATGGGAATGAATTGGCCATGAATATATTTAGAGTGGTAATTGGAAGACCTTTTAATCATCTTTCAACAGAAATTGTGGCATGTCCTTATAATAAAATGAGGTTTTTAAACTTTTTTTTAGAGAGTTTAAAAACTTTATGCATGAATTCAAAATATTTGGAAGACAAATCTACAGAAGGTTTCTAAACTGATAAAAAAACCCCCAAACATTAAGCTGAAGAAGAAAAAGCACACTGGTGAAATATCATATATGTTTACCCTGTTGTTATTTTCTCTAATGGCCTGAAGGTGATTTACAACATATATCAGTTTCTGACAGAATTCTGTACCTACCAGTCTTTCTACAAAAGTCATACCTCCATTTTTAAGCTAATCCTGGTGGCATTCAAGACCAAACTATATCAAAATTATTCCATACTCCAAGAAAAAAATAGAGGGAGGACCAAGAGACCTGTCGCAGTTTTGTTGTGCTGAAAATTGTGTCCCTAATTTCTTTATCATCAGGCCAGCGTATTCTGATCATCTTCATCTACCTCCAAAGAAACTTTTTTTCTTCAAAATGAGTAAAATAATTTTTTTTAATACTTTCAGGAACTAGATGTTGCTTGTGAGTAAATCAGTGTTTAAGTGCATAGTGTCCACCTTAGATGGAAAGCAGGCAGCCTGATAAGAGGCCTTAAATATTCTGTAGTCTCCCTCTTGCAAAAACTTTGGTTTGATGAGGAGACCAGAACTGTCCTGTTCTGGACACAGTTGTTCTCATCTGTGTCCAACACACCCAACACAGGACATAGATGAGCCGATCAGCCAAGCTGGTGTTGCCTCTGCAGAAACATTTAAAAAAGGTCATAACATGTCTAGGCAGTGTGGAGTGAGGAAAAAAGTGTGAGAAATACTCTGTGAACAACAAGAGCGGAGAAGAAAGAAATTCCCCTGCAGCCCGTGGGGGACCCCATAATAGAGCATATGGTTATGCCCTGAAGAAACTGCAGTCCACAGAGACCCCACACAGGAGTAGGCTTCTGGCAGGAACCATGACCCATGAAGGATCCTTTCTGGAGCAGAGGAAAACTGTGAGGAAGAAGGAGAGACAGAGAGGAAATATTATGAGTGCACCACCTATTCGTCCCTATGTGTGTCTGAATGGGATGGAGGTAGAGGAGATGGCAATGAAGGAGTAAATATAAGCCCAGACCCCCCCAAAAAAGAATGGAGGAAGAGGTATTAGTCCAAGTTGTCTTTGTTTCTTACTACCCAGCTCTATTTTAATTGGAAGAAAATATGGTTAATTTTCCTCAAATCAAGTCTGCTTTGCCTGCAACAGTAATTAGCAAGTGATCTTGTCTTTATCTTGACCCAAAACTTTTTCATCTTCTTTCTTCTACTGACCTTTTGAAATGGGCAGGTGAAAAGAACAAGTAGGTGTCTAGTACCTAGCCAAGGTCAAGCCACCTCAAAATTCAAGACAGTTCTTGTAAAATATACTGAAAAAATTGTTTCCAAACAACTTAAGAGAGAATCTGGGGGAGCAGAAATGATTATTAAATCATCTTTGAAGAAAGTTTTCTTGAAAAGTTTTAATTTCTTATTTTCTTTTTAACTAACTTAAAAAGGGGGGTTTTAAAAACCAAAACCAAAACCAAAAACCCAACATATTTTTTCATTTAACCCCCCCTATTTTTAAGACACTTCAGTTCTTGCAATTTAATTCATATTTTAAATGCTTCAGTTGTGTTTTTTCCAGCCTTTTAAGAAACATTTCTTTTCCATGTAATATACAAAAATCCCACAAGTTCTTGGAGCCAGTCTGGGTATCTCATGATAATTAGAAAATACCATGTATGTCACCACTATAGGCAGAAATCTTTGAAGTACAGCTTTTGACTTTTAAACTCCACATGGACCACCAGCTGCTGCCATTGCTGAGAGAGGCACTAGACATGCACTGCAGGAATTTGTGTTTCTGTCAAAAGAACAAGCATAAGAAAAATATTTTGTAGCTTCTGCACAGAGTCAGAGAACTGTGAAGCAACAGTCTAAAGTACCATGGAAGATGAAGGGAGAGCAGTTAGCTTCCATGGCAGTTTTCTCTTTGCCCTTGTATTTAAGGTATCAGCATAATCTTTCTTCCTCAGTATGAGCTAAAGAAAGAGAAATCTTTAAAACAATTGTGGGACATTGAATCAGCCACAGTTTTGCACCATAGAAATAGCAGAAGACCTTTGGACACCTAATGCTATTATTAGCATATAAACTATAAAATGTTTAATTCTGTACACGGGTTAATATAATAGGTGTTGTCAATAAGTGCTTCACATGAGTCCTTGCAAAGACAGCCCTTTTCTCTCACAATCTAGCACTTTTCTAGTTCAAGCAAACCACACTTAGCCTCCTCTGGGCCTTTAAAAAAAGGACATATTTTTTATGTGCTTTAGGAAGTCTGACTGTGTCTTGGTGACAGGAGGGTCCTGTCTTCCTTGTGCAGCAAGTCTGCCATCTTCCTCACTCCCTGTCTGCCTCATCCCAAAGACCAGGCACTGCCATAACCTCACTTTCCTTGCCCAGTAGCTGGGCATGCAGCAACCTCTCTTTCCTACCATAGGAGTTTCCTCACAGTGCAGTGTTTGACTTCAGTAGCATCTGAGGCAAACTGGCAGCCTTCATCTCTCCTGCCCACAAACATCTTTCTAACAGAATGTAGCATGCAGCAAACCGAACAAAGCGGTAATACCATCCGTCATATCATCACACCTTATTTGTTTAAAAATGGGGACCCCTGGTGGCCTAGCGGTTAAGATGCTGGTCTCTCAGCGCCAAGGCCGCAGGTTCAAATCCCGTTCCTGCTTCAGGGTCCCTCGGGTAGATGGAGCTCGTCAGCCCCTAAGGCCATCCATCTAAGAGAAGGTCACTCTAAACAAACCTACGTCC
>JAWWLV010000088.1:137127544-137150642 GCA_035041135.1 Platyrinchus mystaceus
CTAAAAAATCCATTGCGCAGGCTTGAAAGGTAAAAAAGACCTTTCCCAGATCTTCGTTCGCGAAGACTGGCCACATTATGATAAAAGGAAATCAGAGTTTTAGATGATTAGAGGTACAGTTTCAAATAGCTTGGTAGTTTTGTCTTTCTTCAATTAGATTTTTTGCTGTTTCAGAAAACTAGAAATTTTATGTAAAATTAGGTAACTCAATAAAACACAATTCACTGTTGTTTTAGCTCAACTACCAGAGGAAAAACTTATGCAATCCTTCATTACTTTCAATACATATATTTCCAAACAAGTGAAATCCATTACAATGCTATTACAGGGAAATGTAGGAATGCACTTATCATCATGAAGAAGGATTTGAGTGTGCCAGACAATACACATACACACGTGCACACAAATGATTATTCTACCATTAAAATATTATAACTTTATAATACTGTTATTTTGAAACAAGACACGATAGATGGACACATTCAGTAATTGAGACAATGTTGGTCAACATGCTAGAAAATCACCGTAGCAGCTTTAATATCAGTGAGGATTTTTAGGTAGACATCACTAAAAAATACAGTCTTAGAGATAATTTTAAATAGGACCATTAGATTTATTTCTATTTTTCTGATATAAATCTTCTAGACCTCTCATAAATGCCTGAACAAAGCATTTACTAATTCTATAATAAAGTGAGGGATGAATTATTATGTTCAAAGGTATTCTCCTTACCAAAAGGAAACATACCCTGATACACGAAGTACCACATATGTCCTAGAGGTGGTCAAACTAAGATATTGTTTGTTCGCCATTCGCTAGTATTTAAATGGCTTATGGACAGATGCTTTTTTTGGGAGAAACAAAATAAATAAATAAAAGCATTAACGTTAAAGAAGACAACAAATAAATGTTAAATCTGCTGACATTATTGCTGAATAACATGTTCAGGATAATGAAGAGTTCTTTCTTGACATTTCAGTCTGTTATTGTGTATAAATTCAAATTTATTTTGGCTAAGCATTTAAAGAACATCTATGAAGCGGTTCAGTACAATAAATATTGGGAAGCAGGATGATTTTTTTCATGATGATTTAATTTATTATTTTTTAATTGGAAGCAATGGATTAAGGAGTCATCTAAAAGGATTGTGATTATTATACGGTATTTATGAATTCCAGGGAAAAAAAATAATTTATCTTTGTGTTTTTCTTTTTACTATTTTCTTTTCCTTTTCACTAACTTACTTATTAACAGGACATCAGTAGCATGAAACTGGAATTTTTTATACTCTTTTATATATATTAGCTCAACTGGTTAGAACCAAGGTCTTTTGTTCCATCCCTGAATGAGCCATTCACTCAAGAACTGGACTTGATGATCCTTTTGGGTCCCTTCCAACTCAGAATATTCTGTAAAATATGCTATAGGTAAATTGATTTTGTGGCACCAAAATACTGTAAGATGTGCTTGGGTAAAACCATATAAAACTGCAAATTCTGGGTAACATGGCTACAACATATTGTGTCATGCAGGTACTGGATATCTTGGTGTTTTCTCAACATTCCCTCAAGTTTCATGTGTGCATTTTGTTATTGCATTTGTCCTTCCTCAGGGTTGCAGACAATGAGTTATTCTAATGCATAACTTATGTTTATTTTTATCCTATTTAAGGGTCTTTTTTTAAAAAAAGAGGTAGTATTTTCTATATGCATGCTTGACACATGATATAACCAGTTCTCTTGGCTCCGGTCTTGTTTGGTTCATTGCAAGTAGATGCTGCACTACATGTTTCCTGCCAGGATCAATTCTTCCACTTCCTTACATGAACTCATGAAAACATTTCCTATTTTCAAAACTGTTGATGAAAGACCTTCCATGGTGGTCTTTCACATCAGTTAGTCTCAATCAAAATACTTCCATTATTTTTAGGAGAAGGTGACAGATTTTATCTTACTGCATAGCAAATGATTTGTTTAGCTATTTACTTGCAATGAAAAATCATTATCTACTATGTATGAAATAGACATTAGATTATGGGCTAATAAACCACATTTATGGGATAATAAATATTTACCTTCTCCCTATTATAGCATTTTGCAGACCTTTGGCCAAGCAATTTGGACAATAGATACAAGAATTTTTTTAAGGTTAACTATCAAGAAATATATAACAAAAGGTTACCTACATCCCAAACACCACTGCTAAAAGTAAAACAATGTATGTACTTACACATCCACATTCTAGAGCAGGATGATGATTTGAGGATGATGATGATCTGATAAATTTTTTTAATAGACAATATAAGAAGTAGAGTATATGCAAATAATTCCAGAGGCAAACAGTACTAAGAATTAGTTATGGTAAAATTGCATTTCTTTCTTAGCTTTCGTTGGTCCTGAGACCAGGGCAAGGAACACAATGTTTTCAAGAGCTTCATCCATTCATGAAGTCATGAAAATTGTGACAGCAGGAAAGACCACCTGTGTTTCGGCTGATTTAAACTTTTTCTGGCTAAATGTCAATGTAGAACATCTGGGATCCATACTAAAAGGCTTAGAACACTTCTTTTGCTTTACACATTCAGAAGTTTACCACCTTTCCTGAGGCAAACAACAATTTGACCACAAAAAGATTTAGTGTTAGATCAAAGCTGGAGCACGCTTTGACACTAGAGTTTCCTTTCAAAATCTGCATCTGATGGGTGTCCATGGATCGAGACAACTCACGGCAACTATTCTTTGGATGAAAAATAAAGACGTGACTGGTGGATGAGACAAACATTCACAGAAGGTGGGGTCTAGGAAATGAGACCCATTCATACGAAACTACACACTTTAGAAGGAATTGCAAACTTTATTTCTGTATTTCACAATTTTTAAATAACTTTATTCATCCATATCATAGCATCTTTTGGGACTCTGTCCCTAGACAGGACAACCAACAAATGTCTTTAAACTATTTAGATTGTGGTCTAAATTTAGAGGCATTCAGGCAGTGTACTTTTTTGTGGCCAGAGAGATGAAATTATTAAACAAATGTCACAGACAGATGGACCAATAGGAAAATGTTTGACTCTATCTGTGCTGCCATTAATTGTATGTCATCCCAGGAAATGCTTGTGTCAGTCTCTGACAGGAACTTTCAAATTGTACTGTGCTCTGGAGCTTTCAGGTTATAAGAGAATACTACCTAAACCTCAAGTTCAAAAATACACAATTTATTTCCCAAACTATCTAATTTTCATTGATTAATTTTTGCAGTAAATCACACAAGTACATTCTGAAATGGCACATTCACACATGTTACATTTTGTATACAATTTGAACCAGCTGGTGTATGATTTTTCTATTAAAATAGCAGTGCTTTTAAAATCTGCTTCTCTTTCCATCATTCTAAAGAAAGAAAAAAAAAAATTAAAAGCTAAAAAGAGCATTATGCCCAGTCCCAAAGGAAGATGTGTCAGATCAGTGAAATTATACAGTAAGCTTTATGTGACAGAAATGCTGAGCAGCGGAATCAGTAAAAGGTGAAGAGGATTTTTATAACTTTTTGAAAATGTATGGAATTCATGTGTCAGACTGTATCTTGCCTTCTGTCTGCAGTCTGAGTTTTAATTTTCCTTCCCATTTAGGCAGGATATGTTACCCCGAAGTACAAAATTCTGAAACAAGACTGTACTTGCCTTGCCATTGTAATAACCTGTGTCTGTCTCTGAACAGCATGTTTGTTAGGCAACCTTATGCATTCAGCATTGTAAAGAGATTTGATGACCTCCAGCCTTAGGAGTGCAGACCTCTTCTACCTGATAAGCCAAAGCAGTAATTTAGAAAGTAAAAGATGCATTTCAGTGACTGAAACACATAGCTTTATGCAGAACTAAATCACAGAGTAATGTGAAGAGTAGGCATAGAAGAGAGAATGTCTAGCACAAGGTAACTGCATTAAAAAAAAAAAAAAACAAACAGCTCTCTCTAGTCTTCATCCAAAACCCACTGGAATACACTCAGCCCTGCCCATACCCTTTTTGCTGTCATGGTCCTCAGACTGTGATCTTGCACCATGAGAAAGCAATGCAGAAATATATTTTTTCAGCATCCAAATGAGCAACTTTCATGGAAAACAAGGGTATGAGAGAAAGTGTTTGCAACTGAAGCTAAATCGAGTTGTTCTTTGGTTGGAAAAAATGGCACACAATTCTACACTTCTCTGAGGCTCCCTTAGCTGGGGAATAGAAACAATCTGTGAAGGATGCCAAATTTCATTATGTTTTTTAAGAACAGCCTCTAATAATTCCTACATGGACAATGTACAAAGCTCACAAGCAATAGAAATAGGGACAAGGGACAAACAAAGGCTGTGCAGTCTTCTGGCACTTTCCCTCTTCCTCTGCTAGTCAGTGGAAGTGCTTTATAGCCAAACACATTTGGGCCCCAAGTGAATATATGTTTAATATTCAGTTTTTCAGAGAAAAGCTGTTCAATATTCTGTTTTTCTTCTGGGATGAACTGGAAGAAAAGGTTTATTTTTCTTTTTTCCCTTTTTTGGCCTTCAATCCTTAGTCATTCATGCACCTTTTTATTTTTTTTATCTGTGAAGCTATTCTTCAAAACCTATAGAGATCATCCACTTCAAAGCAGCTGAGAGCTTCAGCTGATTCAGGGCACAGTCATCTGTTTAGACAGACTGCATCATGACTCATAGATTAATTCAGGAGACCCAGTTTTAATATCCAACCTTCTAGAGATGTTCTGCCAAAATACTGATGTGCCTCAGTTTCCACAACTAATGAAAATACTGCGTTTTTAATGTATAGATGCATAATGCACATGGATTAGAGTGTGAAAGCCATGGTAGTGTCAGGTATCTAAAATGAAGCTTTGTACAGTGACATTAGCATAGAATTACTTTTTCATACATTGAAATGTCCAATACTAGATCAAGATGGTGCTCACAAAATTGCTTCTGTGTTCTTGGACATGAAAGTACAATTAAGAACAGAAGCAATAAAAATGCACTGGAGTGGAACACAAAGCTCTGTGTTAAAAATCAAGCCAAACACTTCTACTTGTATCCAAAGCATCTTTTAAAAATTAATGTAAAATTGAAAGCCAAAACTTATGATTTTACTGAAAAATCATGGTGATCACTGGCAACCTTGAAAGAAACTGGGGAATAAATCACTTTGTCAGCCAGGTGGCCCTTAGTATGTTTTCCTGAGGCCAAGGATGCATATGGCTTGGAGGAACCGATTTTGTCTGTAACCCAGCCTGCTGAAGCAGAACTCAGTCCAGGTAGCAACAAGGTCATCAAAGGTGGTTTGTCACTCTTTCCTAACAAGCTATTCAGACTTTCCAGAATTCATATGTGGTGTAAGAACTCATTCTGGCATCCCAAATCACAGCTTGATACAAATGATAGTCTCACCTGTGCTGAAATGCCTTGGCCATATGTACACCTTTCTGACGGTCATTCCTTCTTCTCTGGAATGAACACAACTGGCATATATTTATGCCTCCCTCCACCAACTACATCTTTTCAGGAGAGAAATATCATTACTCCACACCCCATCATCATACATGGAAGCTATTTTCAATTCTCCCTTCAACCTGAAATCTATTCTCTAAAATACACAAGAGAGCTATAATGAAAGTCTCTTGTAAAATCTCAGTGCTTGTTCTTAAACAGTTAAGTAAACAAATTAGTGACATAAACTTCAAATGACGTTTGTAGAGATGAGTCGATTCCTGATAACTGGTATGTTTTGTTATGTTTAACTGTACTCCAGACTGGAGAGCTGCCACTGAAATGTTAAAAATGCCAAAATTGAAGTTGTCCAAACAACTTCAGTTTTCCTTCTAGTATTATTTGCATATGATAAAATAGTTAGCTACATAACTGTGTACTTTTTTTTCCCCATTGGCCCTTTATCTCTCCCCAGAAAAAGGTGAACATTCCCTTTTATCTCCTTCAGTCAGTGTGTGACTCCAGGCACTATTTTTTCACTGTCCACTCAATACATGAAGGCATATTGAGCTTAAAATAAAAGGGATAACTCTTCTATTGTCAAGGTAATGTAATGTAAATACTCTGGTTTTTTCAGAGTAATTCAAATTCTTTAATAGATTCTCTATCAAGTTACATACAGCTTTGAATGTTCAGTGCTTCTGCAAATAATAACCCAAGTGTTTCAAGTTGAATTAACTAACATGAAGAGCTAGATTCACAAAACCATCATGAAGAGCTAGATTCACACAAAGATTAGGGTGCACTCACACCTACTGTTTAAAGCAACCAGCACAAATCGCTGCTCAGTTACTGCTTAGTTTTGTGCTCACATCAAAGCATGTACTTCATGAGTCAAATTGCTCAAATAGGTGGATACCTCTCAATGGGCAAGTAGTGTAAACTGAGTAAAACAGGCAGTGTTGTACTAATGACCGTTTCCAAATTTAATATTGAATAAGCAGTAACTTTTTTTTTTTTTTAAGAAATAACCCCCTTCTGTGTGTGCAGTTTTCTCCTCAATGAAAGCATATTTTTCATTCCACTTAAAAACTACAGTCAGTGCCCAGTCTGTGGAAGACTGAATCTGTCAGGGAGAATTATTTCTAAAACTAAGCAAATGGATTTAATGTCATTTACTTAGGATCAAACAAAGTGATGCAAAGACTAAGAACATTCATGAATCCTCAGAAAGGAGTAGGAAGAGGAGAATGGGTGAGCAGAATGAGATGCGGTCATGGAATAATTGGTCCATGAATAGGTTTTCATTTACTGTGCATGGATATTTAAGGTTATCGGGGTAAGCAACACATTAACTTCTGAAATATTTCTTGATCATTCTTCCACTATTAGTACTAGAGTTAGCCAAAATAACATACATATTAACCTACTTGCCAACAGCAACCATGAACATAACATCAGTGAAATCCTGAAAAAAATGTATCAACCATTTATTGGAGGAAATACACAGATGTAAATGAAAGAAAATACTTATTTATATGCAGCACCTTCTGTTGAAGATAGAAAGTTTATGGAATTGTAATTTTATGAAACTCTATTTTTATGAAAATTTAAATTGGCAACAGATTATCTTAGAGGACCAAGGGAGTCTGTTTTTCCAGTATAATCCTTTACACTTGATCAGTGAATAACTGCTACATCTGTTCCTAATGCATATAACATGAAACCATGCTAGACTGGTTTAATTAGGGCAGCCCGGGCCAAACTCATCTTTCTCTTTAAATAAATAGCATAACTAAACCTGCTAGCTAGCTGCATAAAGATGAGTACCTCAAAGCCCTGAGCTAGGTCCCACTCTACCTCCAGGGGCAACCTACCTCCATGTAAGCCAGACTGCTGAACAGGACACCTCAAGCAGAGCTTTAAGAACCACCATTCACAGTGAATCAGTGAATTAGTCAGCCATTTCTGTCTATAAGACAATCCCTTCCACTTTCAATTCACAGTTACAAAAACTCTCACTAAGACACATTACAAGCATCTTCTAAATTATGCCAGCAGCTCTTGAAGTTGTTCATTTTTCATTCAGCAGTGTGTATTTGTCATACGGAATGAAATCTTTCTTCTGTTCTCTGAGAATTTAGCTCGTGCCTCCCAGCCCTTTGATACATACTCCAGTGGCTGGATGTAAAGCATTTCTTGGTATAACTCTTTGACTTTTGTCCCTTCTGTTCAGTCATTCCATTTGCACGCACAGTTGAAGACTCAGCATGCTAAAGAGGAAAAAGAAGAGAGTTCCTAGGAGTGGGGGTATTCACTATCAGCTCCCATCATGTTTTAGTAAACTGATCAGTGTGCTCACAGCACATTTTCCTGAGCAGATCCCACAATGAAACAGTAAAAAAAATTTTGAATTTGTTACTCCATGGGTCTGAAAAATGAACAAGGCACCTAAAGGGCAGCATAGCCTGGGTGAGGGAAGTTCTTGGAGTATACAAAAAGAGTCACTTAAGTACCTAGAAGAGTATCAAGAAGCTTTAATTCCTAAAAACTGGAAGGAGCTACAAGGTTAGGCAGCAAGAAACTGAACTGGATCTTGGACTTTGATGATACTTTAAGTGCCAAATTATTTTTGTGGGGCCAAGTCAGAGCATTCAGCTATGCTGAGTTTACACTTGTCACAGCTGAGAGGAAAAGGTAGCCTCCAAACTAACTTTATACCTCCCTTTTTCCTGGGAGCAGTAATGTGCCAAACCACCCACTGGCACAAATAAATCAAAAAATTAAAAGCTAGCAGGTGGAATTATGGGTAAATGACATGCAAATAAGGCTGATAAGAACTGGCTTTTCTTCTTTCCTCTAGAAAAAAAACAGAGTACTCTATCCTCAAGGCTTTCTGGCTAAGAATCATACAAAAGATAGTCTAGTGTATATAATTGTTTACTATTAACTGGACTAGACTGTGCAAATCTTCCTTCTGTGGATGAATACTTATTCACAGTAGTCATTTAGTTTTTTGATAGGTTGTTTTGTGGTTGAGGTTGTTTGGATATTTTTTATCTCCTTTGAAACTGGTAGCTTTTTTCCTCAATAAGTTTTTATTAATATGAATAAAGACTGTGCAATCAAGCCAAAAGCCTTATTTTAGCTACTCAGAAATACAGGCCTGCAATTTTCTCTTGTTCATATCTTTTTTGTTAGGAACAAACTTGATCTCATTCCAGCCTTCTACCACAGGCTAGGAGTTCAAGGAAGAAACCAATCTCAAAAATGTCAAGCACAATGTAAAAGTATGAAAGCACTTCCATGTAAGACCCATTCCTGCACGTCCGAATCTCATGCAATTTGCATATTCTAGCTAAAAAAGTCTGACCCAGAAGCAACAACTAAGTATCCCAGAACAGTTTCTTCCAGATTTTAGCCAACTTTGTTGGGAAATTAGTAATACAGAAAATATTTCTTAGGGTGCCCAGGTTTTTAAGGTGTTTAACTCTTTACTTACAAAAGGATATAAGGTGAGTACAGTATGATAATTTATCTCAATAGAAGTTTTGATGATTTTCCAGGTTAAGTCTCAAACAGTGGTGAGTAAATAAGATCTTTTTTTTTTAGACTTAAGAATCAGCTGTGGCATTTTGAGAAGTAGAAGCCCTTAGTTCTGAGGAGAAACGATATCAGGTTGTGCTCTCATATGCTTTGATTAAAGAAATCTAGCCTTGCCTACAGAGCTTCATGTCTATTCCAACAGCATTTTCAAATACAAGAGTTATGCAGCAAGCATATCAAAGACTTTGTCACCTTTCTTTACTCAAAGGATAGTATTGTATCCTCTTTGAAAATAAAACACTTTGTGGAGAAACATCTCCAGCTTTCTAGATGGCCCAAGATTTAATTCCTCCTCTTAAGTAGTTTTAGCTGACTATCTAGTAAATAGCTGTAATGATTTCTATAGTCATCTGTTTATGTGTCGTCTTCATTTTATTAAAATATAAACTGTTCCTTTCCATCATACAGAAACACTTTACCAATGCATTCTATGTCAAGACATTCTCTGTGTGCTACTAGACATTATGATGACACAAGACAGAGAGAATAAATTCTTTGCAAAAAGTAAAACTGAATGAAAAGTCTTTTTTTACCTTCCACATAATAAAGTTTTCTCTCTACCCTTCCTTCCTGTAGCACTACTGATAGATGATAGCTGAGTTGGAACCATAGCAATTACAAGAACTAGCTGCTTTTACTGTCTGTATTTGCAGATTTTGTTTGGTGTTCTGGGGGTTTTTTTTGGAGGGGAGTGGATTTTTTAAATGTGTCTATCTGGATTTCAGGCTTATTAACTGGATCATCCAAAAGACAGATTAATTACCTGAATCAGTCAATTGACAGTTTTCAGTACACTTATATTGGTTATATATTAATCATTAATTCAAACTATGAAGTCTTAGAGGCACCTGAATACAGCAGTCAAATATTGGAAACTATCCAAATTATAAAAGAGCTCAGCTAAAGAATGACATTTTAGGAAGCAAAAAGTGAACTTCTTTAGCCAGAATGAAGTACTTTATTCCTTGCTTGGCTGAAACTATTATTTTCTGGGCACATCAGTATTTTTAGATTACTCAGGGCTAGCATATACCGCTATAAAGAAAAATCAGAAGAGGTAAAAACTGTCAAAATTCTAGGGTTTGTGTAAGATTTAGAAACAAAAGTTTGTTTTTAAAGAAAACCAGTCACATGGAAGACTATTTTTCTCTCTGCTTTTCATATGCCACTAAAATCGTAATCAGCAAATTTTTACTTTATTACCAAACCAAAACTGATTTCTTTTTGAAAGGGTACATTCTCTTTATGGGAGCTTTGCATTAAAATAGTGGATTAAGTTATCAGTTTATTTCCTTCGACAGCTTTCAGGAGTATCGGAATATAAAATAATCCAGGAAAATTAGGTCCATACATCTTAACATTCATTTTATTACTCACAAAATTTTCTTGTGTTCTTTTGTGCTTTCTAAATGTCAATTAACTTCTTGTTGCTTTGAAATGTATGTGCTATTTTTGAGAAATACCAGAATTTTATAGTAGCTTGTCAACAGTAATTGCCAAAAATTGGGAGACAATACTAATGTGCCTCCCATTCCTCTTTAGCACCAAAATAAACAAAAATAGCAAGACCAACTGAGTAGATGAAAAACTAGAAAACCTTCTGAAAACAATGGGAGGCAGCAGGATTCCAGAACACAGTTGGTTTCAGCCAAGAATATAGTTTCCTTTTTTTGCAGAAAGGAATCTGGTAACAACTCAGACTACAACGAAACAAACTGGGAAATGGTGCAACAGACCTCCCATGTGGATCACAGCACATAGCCCAAATGGAAAACAACAATGATCATATTCAGAACAACCATATGAAATGGAAAATTTTGCTTCCACCAAGTGACATCCTCTCCATGGTGAATTTGATCACCTGTAAAACAAGCTATCATCCTTGTTAATTTGAAAAAAAAAAATAAAAAATAAAAAAGGAGGAATTTAAAAACAGGAGCATTTGATTTGGAAACACTTTTTATGACCAGCAGTTTCTAGATTTTTTTTTCACTATGTATATTTAACAAGTTTAGTCATATTCCCTGAATATGCTTCCTCCAATAAAGCTCCAGGAACAACTCTGGCTTCTTGTTTCATAATGTTTTAATACATACACCAATGACAGGCTGTTATGGGCCATTCAACACAAGAGTGTTTGACTTTAGTTAAAAAATTATGTCCTACCACTCCATGTGTGAAGGTAGACAAATAAAATACTTGCATCTCACTACTGAGATCAAGGTTCAAGGCTGTGGATGACTTTCATAGAATGGATTCAACTCAGTCCCTTCATCTGCCATCCGAAGGAATATATCACCATGCAGAACCAACATGAGAACTTCAACTGAAACAAGACATGAGCTTATGAAGAAATGAATAATGAACTAATTCTCAACACCTTCAAAAACCATTGCTTTCAGGTAGAAGATGAGGTCAGTGTCAGGTCAGTGTTCTTCTGAACTTCATCTGTCACACCTTTGGATGTATTTAACTGGTACTAATTTAGCAATCTTTAAAAGTAGAAATATTCACAATACACAACTAAAAATAATGAGATCTGCCTGAACACATATTTACAGAATGCAAACCACCAGAACGACTATGATGGGGCATTTATCAGGTAAATAATATATGTTTTACTTATAAATATTTACATATTACACCAGAAGACTTATTAATAGCCTTTCCAGTCCCTTGTGCACATGATAAGCTTTCAAACATAGAAGGTTTACCTGAAGAACCAGACTACATTGAGAAAATAAGTAATTTTGTATCTTCCTATAATATTTTCTAACAGAACAGTAATTATTAAAATGACAAGTGAATACTGTTATAGCAATGATGGAAATGTAAAGGAGATAAAATGAGCCAAGACTAGACTGCTATACTAGACCTCACCCAATTTTCATCCAAGCGAGAATGCTCTAGGCTGGAACAACTTACATACAAGCACTGTACAAGTTCATACAAAACTCCAGAATACCCCACAGATTTTTATGTGGGGCAAGATGAGAATTGTTTGGGCACACTAACCAACTCACAAGTAGTGAGTTGGCAGGACCCTTCTAATACTCCCTTTGAACCATACATGTATACCATAGGACATTATCCCACCAGCTAGTAATATGCCTCATAAATGTATAAAACTGTTTTCTTATAAGTTATGGAACAAGTTAAGGACACCTTGGGTCATGAGCTATATGTTAAATATTGCATGCTAGATTTACTCAAACTGCTACTATAAGATTTAGGGGCTACATGGAGCACAATATTATGCTGATGTATTTGGACAATTTAAATTTTTTGTTTTGGTTTGGTTTGTCTTCAGGGCTAGGGTACTTTGTTGAGTTCCTAGAGGTTCTTTAGTTATCTATCTAACTTTATTTATGCATTAAAGCATAAAAATTTTTACCATGGAGAGATGCTACAAATGTGTTTGGGAATCCAAGCATGATCCAGTACAAAGAGGCATGGAACAGCACAGTGCGAGTTAGAAGATTCAAAGTCTGTTCAAGGGCAGAAGGCATGGGACATAAGGCCCTTTCTCATGTCTCTGGGTCAAAGGATACAATACCCTTTACTCCCTTTATTCCTGTTGACTTTTGACTTTGTGACAGTTTGCAACAGAACACTGTTGTTCTCTGACCTACAGTCTTCAAAGAAATTCGCAGATAACTAGAATCCCTATAGTTTAGTACTCTGTTGTCAGACAGATGCCACAAAAATCTCCCCATGCTAATTCTGAAAGTCACAGGGGAATGAAGCCAAACTTCACTTGCCTGTAGAGGAGGAGCTCCACAAGAGGTAGGCAATGTCAAGAGAACTTGCTTTCAGGAATTCAGGCAGTTTGTGTAGATAGAAAAGTGTGGTCTGTGCTATACAAAGGAACTCAACACACAACACTTCTTTGGTTTATGTTTTACTTTCTCCAAAGTATTAGACTCACAGTCCTTGAATTGGACATTTCCATATATCCCAGACACAAACCTTTTCTGTACTCAGCTCTGAAGATAATACAAGATTTTCTATTATAAAAGAAAGTTTTCTTCTCTTCCAGAATCACCAACATGGCAATTTAATTAAGGAATTAGACAAAATGAGGCTGTGAATCTTCCCAGAGAACCATCTTTATGATGTTAATTCAACCTCTTTCTCGAATAGCTTTGGCTTTAAAAAGACACATGTATTTCCAAAGACATTTGTGAATTGAAATAGCCCTGCAAAATGGGAGAGCTATTTGTGGTAGTGGAAGCTCTTAACTGGCAGGGTGAATCTGCCTGGAGCTATGTGTGCTATAGCTGACACAACCCCTGCCTTGTAATAGCAATATTAGAGACATACTTTCTCGGTGGGCAGCCAGACACAAGCATGTCCTCCTTTGCCTCAGTCAAGGCAGCAGAGGAAGTGTTGGCAAGTTCCCACCCTAAAATAGTCCAAATTATGGGACAATGTCAATCTGAACGCCTGTCCTTTCTAAACAGCTTTTGGCCAAGATGCATCCTGAAATTAAGCTGGATAAAGTCAGGACAGTCTGTGGTAAAAATCTTGATGAAACTGAGCTTGATACTGAAAGTTATCAATAGGACAAGAAGTTAATAAAGATCTTTTGGAATAACTGTATTATCCTAGTGCTGCTAAGACTGTCTCTTTTATTGTAGACTCTTAGGGCTGTGCTCCATTCAGATGGGCTGTGCTCCATCTGCACTGACACTTTGGGTTGAGTAAAAACTGATCTCTGAACTGTACAAATAAAACCCAATCTTTTTATGTTTTTCTCTATACCTGCAGAGGAAACCAATAACCTATTGAAAAGGGATGTCACTTGCTACTTGAATGATGACCCTCTGTCAACAGGCAGGACTGCCAGGACTCGAGCTGACAGCAATGATTCACAGCAAGGGCCCAGTGCCTTATGCCTGGTTCCACAGACAGAAGCAGAACTGAGGAGGATATGCTGCCCTTCACATTGTTTGTGAGGGGCTCCATGGATGGTGTGAAACCTTGTAATTTCTCTTCTGTTACTCAACTATTTGAACTGCGTGGTTCCCACTGAAACATAAACCTGAGTGCGGTTTTCAGGGTATTTTATGTCTGGGAAAGTTACAGGCAGTGGAGCTGGTTTACTTCATTTGCTCCATCAATCCTTTGAATTGCATCCTGGCAGGAGTTACACAGAATTCAGGAGGACACTATACTACCAGGCAGGAAAAGAAAAATCAAGAGCAGAGAACTCAGGGAAAGAAAACAAGGAAGGGAGCAAGAACAGACTCCAGTTTATTCCAGAAGGACATATCTGTCTGTTCATGAGGCGCTTGCCCTGAGAAGCAACATGAGCACAACTACTGAGGAACACTGGTCTGATAGCTGAGGCCACTTTCTTGACACTGACTGCTGCAAATCTGTCAGCATAGATAAATTCACTGTTGTGAATGGAAATAAGGCCAAAGGAATGGGTTGACTTGCACAGGCCCATGGCCAGTGAAGCTACCTAGGTGGTCTGCAAAGTATCCCAGCATTGCCAACACCTCAGTCAATGGCTTAGAACATTCTTATTTCTTTAAGCTCTCACTTCCAAACCACAGGGCCTAAGAGGGCATTTTTTTCCTACCAACGTATCTATTAAGAAAAAAAAAGCTTATAGTGATGCCGAAGAGTTATATTTTTATATAACTCCTCCAAAACACCTGGAGTTACTTACCTCAGAAGTTTCATACCTCAAAAGGCAAACCAAGACAAACATTTAGGCGAGACCAAACTTGGAAAATTTTACCCCCAAAGAAGGATTGTTCTGAAATTCATCTGCACATGAAAACAGGAGATTCTAATGAAAGCCCCAAAATAACGTGTAATTATATTTTACACTATCTCTCAAGGAATAATATGCCTTATTACTAATGAAGCAGAAAATAGTGGGACACAAAGTAGATGGAAAAAAACCTTTTGTAGTTATGTATAATTATATATAATTTTTGGCCATGACTCCAGAGTAATTCTGAAACTGAGTGAAATTTTTGGTCCAGCATTTTGTCCTTGCATGTTTTAAAACAGGAATATTTATTTAAGAAGTCAAAGAACTTGCTGTGTTGTGAAGTTTAAATTAAAATATAATATATGCCTTAAATTAAAAAAAGTAATTTTGCTACTGTTCTTGGTATGACTTTTTCACACAAAGCAGAAAGATTAGAGCTGCTGCTAATAGTTAATATGCTGTAATATATATCTAACTGCAATTCTTTATCAATGTATTCTTCTGAAAACTTGAAAATAAGAAAATAATGTATAATTCTTGAGGTTCTATTGAAGGCAATTGGACAATTTTGCTAATCTGTACTGTAAAACACAATATTATACCTAAAGTCAGTGCTGGAAGAAAAGGAAGGTTTTTGCCTTGTAAAAATAAGGTTTCTATTGTTTTTCCTTTGTAGTTTTGCTATGTACCAAGTACTTCCTTTGCCTTTTTCAGAAGGCAGGAAGATGATAGGGGATAACAGAGGTCAATTTATTGCATAGGTAGAATTGGCAGCTGCCTAGGACGACAACTTGTTTTGCATAGGCATGGTTTCTGTCTTCCTGTGCCCAGAGATACAGAATTAGCCTAAATAACATTAGGTTATGGAAAAGCATGGAGCTCCACAGAGGGGGGTGGCAAAGAGATGTAAAGGACAACTAAGACTGTGATACAGGTAGTGAACCTTGTGCAGCACCAGCCCAGATATATCCAGACAGCAGAGGCTGAAGAAAGCCTTGGATCTTGGGCCACCAAATCCTGAGCCCTTTGGAGCAGGCTCTTAGTCCTCGACAATTTCCTCTTCTTTTTCTCCCTTTTCCTTTCCCTCATCATGCCAAGAGGTGTAAGAGATTAAATAAGTGGTTTTTTTGAGGAATAAAAAGAGGTAATACGTTCTTGGGGTGGGTACACAAAGGCCTGTGTGAGTATGGAAGCTGGGGTGGACCAGAGGGAGGAAAAGGGACAGAGATTTTGAGGAAGAAGGTGGGAGATAGGAATGGGGCTGAGAGATAATTACTCTAACTACACTCCTGCCTATGTGTTCCCTGATGTATCACACAGTTTGATGAAAACCTACTGTCTTCTCTCCTCTCTGCTGAGGTGTCTCTTAGCCTCCTTCATTTTGTACCCAAACCTTTCACTGAATACTTTCCCTTCTTATATCACAAGAACTCCCTAAAGAGTAAAAATTTTATTTTTCTGGCATCCTAAGAAGCCTAGAACTTGTTCTGTTCCTGTCAGCCCCACTTACAGACAGTTGAAGACTTCTCTGTATTCCGAACAAATTTAAATTTTTCCATTCTCAAAATAGGAACAAACATCTTTCATATAGTCTAATTCCTGTAAATATCAAGGTCTGTGGTAGTAGTAAAGGATGACGTTGCATAGGAAGACAGCAGAGCCCTGTGTATATACTCCTGGGAAGTTTGCTTATTCTCTATAACAGGAGCCATTTGGAAAAGGCTCTGCTTGTAGAAGGCAATTCCTCAGGAAATAACATGTTGAAGAAGCTGCAGCTGCATCTGTGAGATCAGGAAAACCTTTTTCTCTTTTACTTAAAACTGTGTTGCTACTGCCATAGGCAAAAGTCTATGCCTAAAGCAAGACCTTTAATCAGAGCTTACTGCTCTGTACATTTGAAGTGGGACTCATCTAACCAAACGTAAGGACTTTTTGTGTGTTATTTCTTTGTAGGGAGACTTACCAACTTCTAGCAAGCGATTTGTCTAATTTTAAAGTAGACATCTGACATGGTTGAGATTAAAAGTTTCCTGAGCATGCCCTAAACTTGTTTATCTCCCAGAGGACAACCTCTAGGTTGCCCTACTCATATAAGACAAATGTTCATCCAGTCACACAAAATCTCTGAGTAGACACATAAAAAAACTTTCACCACCTGTAGATAACACAGACACCTTTTGGGGCAGTATAATAAATCCTGTGATAACAAGGAGGAAGAGAATTTGCCCTGACATTTCTATTCTGAAGATACAGAATTTTTAGCTTTTATGGCTACCTTATTTCACTTTTCCTGAACTTTAATTTTTTAAGAAAGGTTCTGAAGGAGTTAAAGAAAAATATCACCCAGGAAAAAAAAAAAGGAACATTCTAAAAATGAAAAATTAAAATATAAGTGAAATAGTAGCAGCTGAAATTATAATAACTACGTATATAATCATAAAAATAAATAACAGAAAACTTATTAAATTACTATATCCAAATTTTCTTCTCTATTGAGAAATTTGGGTCAAAATCGGGTATTACAAAAAGTAATATTTTATATTTTATGTTTACTACAAAAAGGACATAAAGATTATTACTTTGTAAAGAGGTAGCAAGCATTATAGTCAAGAGTTTTAGAAAGCAGCAACAATTAGGATTAGCTTTGCAAAATACTTTTTTGTCCATTTAGTGAATACTTTCAAAAGAACTAGCAGTCTAAGAGTTCTGAAAACCTTACTGGAGGCAGGATAAAGTGAAATGATGAGTGCAAAGAAGCTTTGAAAATCTGATCCTTTATTTAAGTATTTTTCTAAAGGGTAAAAAGCATATATACCTAAAATATTGGTTTAATGATTCAACAATTCCGGTGCTTGTGCAGGCCAAGGTAAAAAAAATTCTTTTTCACCACTGGTAAGAAGTGAGGGGTAAATCTCCTAGTTGTTCCTCCACTAAATTAGTTAAAGTGTTCTGATTAATGCAACAGTCATTGCTGTCCCTTCAATGATTCACATAAAATATAATGATGCATAGCATAGAAATTCTCCTTATTACTGACAAGATCATGTTTAGGTCATACATATAGACATAAGAAATTAACATTAATATGCTGCTTCCTTTCTCTTGGCAAAGTATTTGCTTTGAGCATTTCTACACATATTTCCTTATTTTTTCCTTTACCACAATAACAGTAACAATTTTACATCTGTGTTGGGATGCTATGTTCCCTCTTTTTGGATGGGTGATTTTTCCCTGAGGAAGCAAAGCCTACTTCTGGCTATTGCAACAACAAATTCCTGTATGCTAGATTGCATAAATATAGGTAAGTGAGACTCACTACAGATAAGTTTCAGAACATGCCAAAAAGCCAATTCCTTTCTCTAAAAGAAGATTCTTGTGTTGATTCAAGAGAAATATTCTTTTTTCTTTTTTTTTTTTTTTCTCCACAGTTACACTGGACTATGAAAATTCTGTTTTAAAATTTTCTTCTTCAGCATGTGGGAATCCCACTGCTCTGCTCTAAAATGAAATACTGGGACCTGTCCCTTGTTGAGAATCCCACTAAGAAAACTTTTTTCTGAGGATTTATCAATACTTCATTTAATTAAAAAAGAATCCAACAAACAAAACAAACCTTCTCTTAATGGCTTTTCTCAGCATAATTCTACTGTCTTTGCTGACTTTATTTGATACAATAAGAGACCAACCATTAACCCTGAAATCACAGTCAGCATCATTCCTCATCCTTTGTTTTCTTCCCTTCACACCTGGCTGGAACAATTAGATACTGTGTAGAATGTCAAAGGCAGAACATAATAATTGCATAACAATAAGTTTTGCAAACCCAGGAAGGATTTGACTGTCCATCAATAAAAGCCATTATTTGCATCATTATTAGTCAGCTATTACGTAGATCATTTTAATCACTCATTAAGGACATGTCTTGTTCTGTTTCTTCAGTGATAGACACTAACATGAAATAATATGATTTTAATCAAAGGAAGAGGCCTCATTTGAAATGGTAACAGTTGACCACCACACAGATTTTTGGTGGTGGCTGATTTTTCAGGTCTGTATGGCAAAGGTTTATATAATTTCTAAACCAGCACCAAGGTTCTTTTTTTTTTTTTTTTAATTACTTCAAAACTATTTTATTGCTACGTAATAGCAATAGCAGGAGAATTCTCAATGGTACTTGGAAGAAAAAAAAAATCCAAGACACAGGTCAAATACATATGCACTTCAGACTCTCTGCATATTTTTGGTGTATTTGATAACATAATTGCAAACCATATGTCATGGGTTTATGTGTGACTGGGGTTTAGTAGCAGGGGGGGCTATAGGGTGGCTTCTGTTAGAAGCTGCTAGAAGTTTCCCCTGTCCTATGAAAAGCCAACGATAGCGAGCTCCAGGAGGAACTTCCTGCTGCTGGCGAAGGCTGAGCCAATGAAGGTGCGCTTCTGTGATAACATATCTCCTACAGGAGACCTATGGCCCATGGAGAGGGAAATCCACACTGGAGCAAGTTTTTCCCAGGTAGGACTTGTGGCCCTGGTGGGGGACCCATGTCGGTACAACTCAGCCCACGAAGGACTGCACCCCCTTGGGGGAGTGACCCATTGGGAGAGGTCCATCAAGGACTGTCTCCTGTGGGAAGGGACCCCATGGAAGCAGGGAAAGGACTCAGAGCTATGACAACTCCTCCCCCTCCCCCCCTATAGCCCGTAGTGAAGACTATGGTGATGGAGGTGTCACCCTGCAAGCTATAGAGGACCATCAGGGTGCAGGGACCCCCAGCACCCCCATGGAGAAGTGACCCCCTGGACAGCAGATTGGGAAGAGCTGCTGTCCAAGAGATGGACTCATTTAACAGCGGCAGAAGCAACAACTGGCTGGCTATGACACCCCACACACATACCTTTTCCATCCCCCTGCACTGCTAGAGGGAGGAGGGAGACCTTGGAAGAAAGCGAGGAGGGGGGGGCTTGAGGGTGTTTGTTTAAGACTGTTTTATTTCTCACTCTTTTGCTCTTATCTTGTTAGCAATAAATTTAAGTATTATCCCCAATCTGACTTGGTTTTGCCTGTTAGTAAGTGTCTTACCTCAGTTCTTATCTCTACTCATGAAATTCCCTTGCTGTTTTTTTTTTCTCCTCTGCCCAGTCGCAGAAGGAGGGTAAGAGGAGTGGCTTTTAGTGGGTGCCGGACGTCTGGCCAGGGCCAAATCACTCCACCATACATGAGGCAAGATCCTGTCTTGTAGTGGTCCAAACCAAGCTGTCAGCAGAAAGGAGCCTGCAGGGTTTGAGTGGCAAACCTTGGAAAACAAGGCTGACAAACATCTCATGATTCAAGAAGTCTGGATCCTTGTCTTGAGATCTGTTAATGTGCAACCCGGAGATATAAACCTGGCTCCAAGAAGGATTAAGAAAGGACTTTTTGAGATGATTGCTGAATCTATGTCTAGCCCCCTCTAATCCCTCTACCTCTTTTGTAATCCTACTAGGAGAAAAATTAACTATTTGGAAATTACAGTAAAAACTTGTGTAACTCCCTAATTAACATAGGTCGTCCCCTTCGTTAACATGTCCAGCCCCAGATGCCTTTAAAAATGTGTTCTCATGCCCAATAAAGCATTCCAGTTTACCCCATACTGGGATCGTGTTTAGTTTGTTTTTCAGACCGCCACTCTGTCTTCCCCAAAGTCATCTCCCCAGGTCTTATAGATCAAGTAGAACAGCTTCCTAGCAGCTCCTGGCAAAGATGAGACCTCCAGAGGTGCCTTCTCTCTGAGCAGAGACCGTGAATAGTCTTCCCTGAGGTATAGAAAGACTTGTGTGAAGTCCCCACACACTTGTGGATTTACCAAACTTGGCACTGGGTGAAGATTAGGTGAATGAGAAGAACTTTGGCAGGGGTGTTAAAGCTGGCAAAGACAAAGCACAGTCTGCATCTAATCACTTCAGCTGATGATTGCAGCAATAGCCAGGTCAGGACAGAGTCACTGATCCATGTAGTGAAGTTTTATCAGAAAGTTTGTAGAGTTACATAAACAGATGTACATAATTCTGAACTAAGCATTACCAACGGACCAAAAGATTTATATTTTAAGCAACCATCTTTCATTGCCTCATATATTGTGGGGCTGCTGAAGATGGTTTTTTAAATGTTTTTTTATGACAGAAAAATGATTAATATTTCGGATTTGGATATCTTCCCAAACTGCAGATACTCTGGCCAACAGTGCACTTGTATTTCAAGTCTCAGAAAAATGGGAAGCTTTTGCTTCATTATTAATGATTAATTTTCTTTCTTTTGAGATATCAGATTGGTTTACATTTACTAATGTTTTTGTTTTTTTCATACAACAGATCAGCTATGGTGTCATATGTGTAACTATGACACACCAATTACTATATGAGTCTACAGCACTCTGAGTCTATTTAAATTTTTTTTCTTTTTCAGGCAGTTTACTCAATTTCTTCTGTTTTGAATATAGAGTGAACTCCTATCACTGAGCAATTAGTTACCCCCCCCCGTTCACTGAAACTTCCCAACCCAGCTGCTCTCTCCCCTTCTTAAACTGTCCTTGGACCAGCCCAATTAATACAAGTGCAAAAGTTCTTCACATCTCATCTCTCAAGATGAAAATTTCTATCTTGTTTTTGAGCACATTGTTCTCTTTAGTTGGTATATAAAGGCTAATAACTGGAGTCTGTGGACCATTGTGTAAAAAACTGTACAAACAATAATTAAAAAAATAAAATCTCTAAAATTCTTATGAGTTTAGTACTCGCTCTCAGCTGCTCAACACCCTCCTATCTTTCTATCTACTCTAAAAAACAAACTTCAAGTCTTAAAAACTGGTCGTTTTTATCTGGTCACCAGTTACATTTACCATATGACTTTTGTATCACTTGTGAGGCTTGAAGTATAAGGAGCTAAACTCTCCAGCTTTTTGAGGATGATCTAAGTTAGCACCTCTAGTGCTTTAATTTCCTTTTGTGTGTGTGTGATTCCATTCCCTGTATTGTACAGTATTTGTCATAGTAAGGAATTAATGATTGCTGGGCAGCAGTTATAAGAATTTAATGACCAACTTCCTATTTCAAATACAATATATCTGCCGACTTGACAGGTGCACCTGAGAATATTTGAATATATTATATACTCCCGTGGTCTTGAGACTGTCATCTTTTGTTCATGGCATAAAAACAATTAGCATGTTAGCATAGAGTAACGGCATGGAAAGGCAAATGGTGGTGTGGAACATCCTGTCTCTAATAAGGTTCTTAAGTTCTATCTTTTTTTCTTCTGTTTGGTCATGCAACAAAAAATTTCAACTGTTTTTAAACAAAGGTCTTGTTTATAAGGATAAGGTTATGTTATTTCTTGGCTTAAAAAAAAAATAAAATAAAATTGAACAAGCCAAAAGCTTTTTGGTGAGTATAATTTGGTTGCCAAATAAGCCACTCTGAGTAACCTTTCAAAATGTGTTCAATCTGCCAAGCAATAAATAACCTTCACACCTGATTTGTTTTAAATTAATGAAGTCTACAGTAGCTACCAGTCTGGAGTAAAATGAATCTGTTTCCCTACACAGTCAGAGTATCGTAGATTTTAACAAATAGAGACACTCAAATCATTTTCACAGCGGTGAACTGAGTGATTTAATGAGGCTGAAGAAAGGTAAGATTGATTGAAAAACTCCAGAGTAAATGCTATCTCTTTCTCCAATGGCAGTATGTAAATTGAAGATGGAAAGGTAGGCAAATGAAGAAATAAGAGAACATCAATCAGTCCTTTATCAAACACCTGTACTGCTGCTAGGTCTTTGTCTAACATGCCATCATGTTGTCTGTATTAGAATGGGAAGAGGACTTCCTTCTTTTCAATAAATAAGTGCAAAGCCACTGAGCTGGGAAGGGGCCAGTCAGCTACAACCTCTGACAGTTCTGTTTATTGCCATGTGGATAATTATTACAGTATAATAAATAAATTATATCACAACGAATTATGCCTTTTTTGTTGTATGTGGCCTACATCTGTGTTTTCTTAATTATAGCTATCATCATCATGGCTGGGCTTCGCGAATGAAGATTTGAGAAGGGCTCTACCAACGCTTGCTACAAGTGCACTGATGGCTAAAGAGGCCAATGCCAGATAGACAAGTCCGGTTGCAAAAGGCACAGCAGAAAGACTCCCTGGGTGATATCGACAAGACGCGATTCTTTCTGCATTATCTTTTCTCCTCAAGAGTGATCCTGCGTGTGTTCTCAAAAGAAGCAGCAGCGTTATAGATGGTGTGTCTCCAGGCCT